>VXAZ01010494.1:1166535-1278760 GCA_013399875.1 Gymnorhina tibicen | reverse complement strand
GCTGGGCTGAGCTGAGCTGGGCTGGGCTGAGCTGGGCTGGGCTGGGCTGGGCTGAGCTGGGCTGGGCTGGGCTGAGCTGAGACGAGCCGGGCCGGGCCGGGCGAGGAGCAGCGGCCGCGCCCTGTGAGGGGCCGGCGCTGGCTGGGGGCGGGCGGCCCTGAGCGCCCGGGGAGGTGATGGAGCCGCTGGAGCGCGGCTCCCGCACGGGATGACGAGTGAGGCCGGGGGCAGTCTCACGGTCCTAAGGGGTCGAGGCGGCGCATGGAGGCACCGCGAGCCCCAGGAAGCAGCAGGGCGGCTCCGGACACCGCGGGGATCCTGTGCAGGAAACACAATCCCAGCTGCTCCTGGGGTGTGGAAGGATGGGACGGCCCGGCACAGACCTGCTGCCACGGGCGGGCTGTACAGCATCCCACACCCAGCGAGGGGGCCGAGGCCGCGCTGGCAGCACTGCTTACGAGAGTTGGTGGGCTTGAGCTGCTGGACAGCATCGCTTTTGTAGGTTCATCACGTCTAGTGATCGCAGTTCTCACACCCCTAGCCTAGGACCTCCACTGTGTAACTCTGCTTGAATTGTTCATTGTGTAGTGACAGACTTTCAGATCCAGGGCTTACCATGGTTTTGTTTCGTTTCTTCTGTGACAATTTTTGGAAAATCACCCGTAGTATGACTCCCTTCCTCAAGAGATGCTTGTGATGATGGTTTTGTGTTGTGATCAATGATGGGACATGTCACTTCACCAAGAATCTTCTGCCTGCACTGAATAACTGACATTTAGCATACAGTCTTGCCACAGAGCATTAGAGAAAGGCTTGTTTTACCCATAAACACAGGACTAACACTTCTCCTGGATCCATCTGCCAGTCTCAGAACTTGCTACTGAAATTTGATGCTCTGGAAAGGTTACAGTGCTGGTGGTATTGGTTGATGAAGGACATTCATACAGATATAAAGGCACATACACATTTAGCGTGGATACCTTTACTATTGAAACATAGCACATTCATCAAAGCATTTTGAAATTTGGTTTTCTTGGTCTTTTTAGAGACATAATTCAGCAGTTTAGAGCATGCAGTTTGTGGCGAAACTTCACTGATTATGCCACCCAATGTTAATGTTATGGTATTATTTTTCATTGCTTCTCTTAAATCTGATTGCTTTCCTCCAGATTTTATATTCAGTGGCAAGTCTCAAACAAACAAAAGAAGGCACCTTTTTTTTTTTGTTTTTTCCCAGTAGCATCAGGTTTTTTCTGGCTACAGGTAGTCCATTTCTCCTAATGCTGTTCCCTAGCACAGTAGTTTGGGTAGAGTCAGAATTTTGAATGCCACTCTTAACACTGAGGCAGTGATAGTGTCTTCAGCAGTTTCAAAGCGTGATATAGCTCTTGAAGTTTCTTGAAAACTGGTGGCAGAGTGAAAGGAACCAGGTCAGATCCTGCATGGAGGGAGAGTATAGCAGAACTCTGCTGGTTTACTTGTCTGTGAGTAGCAGCCAGATGGCTGCTCAATATGTAAACACAGCCTCACCAGCAGTCACAAATGCACTCGCCAGTTTACCGTTTCCACTACACCTAATGGGAAATCACTGGGGAAATGGGTGAGAAAGTTGACATTGATGAAGTGGGTTATTCTGGTTGCACGGGTAAAAGGACTGGGAACTAATTCACAGGCAAATCACTAATCTTTCATTTTTCTGCTCTGTATCTTGCAATTTTAAAAAACTTGTCCTAGCCAAAGCAATTACTGAATTTTGGTTGAATAGTTGAAATGTTTCTGGCTGCATTAAAACTGATAAATATAAGAATTTCCCCCATCTCCACATCATCTGGTGATGTGAAAAATACAGTCAGTCCATTTGTGAGAGTGATTTCTGTGAATGAAATGGTTCTGATTACTGCATGGGGACAAATCACATAAAATTGAGCAGTCTCCATTTTTGCAAGAAATATTAAATATACTGTCACTAGTGCTTGAGTCTCACAGTGCTTGAGTGAGTGAGTGATGGAAGTTTAATATATTGTAGATATAGTAACACTCTGAAAAAATACATTTCAGGCATATCCTCATGAGCGGCTGGCAGAAGATGCACAGATAAAGTCTAAAACATTAACTCAGTTGAACAATGACTGAAGTCTCTTATAGTGTCTTGGGGGTTTGTCCAAGTTTAAAGTTCTGTTATATTGTTCTAAAATCTATTACATCTTTTGCAAACCTGTATGATTATAAACAGCATTCTTTATTTTACAAACTGTTTGGTAATAGAATATTGTACGTAAACACATTGCTGCCTTGCTACACTTAGCAGCTCAGAGGACATTTGTTTTTGTAGCTAAAAGCTATTCTGTTATCCTGTGTGGCTGTAGACAGACAAGCCACTTAATCTTTCTGGGAAACATTTAACCACTGATAAAGTATTTTACTTTTCTGTCTTTTCTATTGAGTTTTACACTCTGCAGGACCAGTTTAACAGTGTTATGGGACCATGCAGCACCCAGCTGATTGAGTCTTCCAAGTGCTCTGGAGGGATAGCAAAGCAGCTTACTCCATTGCAGAGACTTATTTGTGCTATAAAAGTTTATAAAAGTGTATCTTACATTTCAGGTGACAATGGTGGGGATGCAATAAAAGCACAGTCAGCAAAATGACTTGAATCAACACTGCATATCCAGATCTTTTACATTTGGGGAGAAACAAGGTATTTGAGGCTCAGATTTGTAGTTCGGAGCACTAACAAAGAGATTCGATCACATTATCTGTATTTTAAGCACACATTTTAGTGACAGCTGAGAATCGTAGAATCATTAAGGTTGAAAAAGACATCCAAGATCATCGAGTCCAACCTTTGACTTATCACTACCTTGTAAACTAGACAATAGCATTAAGTGACACATTTAGTTGTTTCTTTAATGGTTCCAGGGATGGTGATTCAACCACCTCCCTGAGCAGATCTTAAGGAGAGGAAGACTTCAGCTGAATGAAATCTCCAGAGAAGAGAGCACGAGAAGAGGTAATGTCTCACTGATATATTCAGGTTTGTCCTGATATACCAGATGTTTGACGGGAAAACCTGTAGAATAAGTCATTTCTGCTAGTCAGGCACTGCATTAGGAAGTGACTAGTCACCTTTTCTGTTTGTAGGCCAGAGTCAAGCAGCTGCGTTGCTGAACGCAACAGAAAGACTGTTGAACTTTTTAGTGAAAGCCTTGTAAGGTACCCACCAGTGTCTGCATGTGTCATCTGTGCCCTCTGCTGGCTGCAGCCCCAAAGGCTCTTGTATGTACCCTAAATTCTTGTCATGCTCTGGTGAGGGAAAAGGTGAAGAAGGATTTCTATAAGGACTGTAGTGGCAGATTAATGTTTTTAACTCAAAAATGCTGTGATTTGGATACCTAAACTTGGTATATGCAGTTCATGCTGAAATAGTGCATAGGATTTACAGGCAGCTTAAGTCTTAGTCCAGTGCCCTTAATTACCAGCTGCTCCAGCAGTAAGGTACTTCGTGCTTTGTTGTGATATTAACCATATTATCGTTGTGGGAGTGCAGGGTGCCCTTAGCCTCCCTTTAAATGGGTGGTTGTTTTTTCCCTGCCTCAGGAAATCATCACTTGACACAGGCAAGCTGTCGTCTTGCCTCAACCTGCTAGTAGCCTGAGGGAACAATGTGCTCCATGAGACTGCCAACATATGGTATATTTCTTCTGCAGGATCTTAAAGAGTTGTGTTGAATAAATATATTTCCTGATATGAAAACAAAGGCAGAGACAGGTGACTGCATGTTGTCTAGAGTCCACATATGGTGGTGCTGAACACCACCCTCTGGAATTGTGTGCACAGAGCCAAAACGTCGGTTGAATATATAAAGTAATGATCCACATTAATTTTCATACTGTCTGTTTGTGTCTGATTACTAATCAATAAAATACCTTATCAGCTATAAACTAAGGCTTATACAAGCATACACTGAAAAATGTCATCTAATTACTACTGACCCAGGAGAACTATAATCAATATCCCATGATGGTGGTAACACATTAGTGAACATAATTAAATCCAAAGTTAATCCCTTAAGGATGCTAATATTGATAGGTGCCCTTTACCTTCTTGCCCTTTACTTTCTTATATATAACAAGGGGACAACAAATGTGGGAAGCTTTTGCAGTCCTGAGTTAATGTTTTAGACTTTTTGAGTGGTAGTGACAGTGAAGAGTAGCTGCAAGAGTTTTGGAACAGCTACACGAAAGAACTACTCTGTAAAGACCCTGATCCTGGACTGGCATACACAAAAGCTTAGAATTGATCTTGAATACAGCATGTTTACATCATCATCATCATCATCATGAAAAATATTGTGATGCGGGGTTAATATGCAATGAAGTATTTCCAGAAAAACAGACAGGAAGGTCTGGGATAGCCACACACTGGGAATCATTTAGAAGTGGTAAGGGATTAAGTTAGACTAGTAAGCTTTTTGAATCTGTTTTCAGCCACCTATACAATGGTTTTCAGCAGCACAGAAGGAAAAATGCCAAGAAAGAATACAAAAAAAATTCATCTTCAGGAAAGATTAAATCATTAAATAAAGCAGTAATTTTTTAAGACACACAATGAACTTTTTTTTTGTATGAATGTTATTTTATTTTTGAATGAAACTCATTACTCCAACTTGAAGTCTCAGGCCCTAATTTTGCAGGCTGTTCTGCTTTGATGGAATGGCTATCTGCCAGTGCAAAAGAGCTGGCACAAGCACAGTGTGAAATAATCTTTCAAGTAAGTTTTAGGTGTGTAGGCTTAAAGGATGGAATTTAGTTGTCATCTTAAAAAGGTCATCAGTTCTCCATAACCGAATGTGTTTCAAAATTATGTAACTGTCTCTGCTGTCTTGTTTGTATTGAAAAGTGATGGATAGGTGCATGTAGAAATCTAATCTGTCTGGAAGTTGTCTAGTACATGTTGCACAGGTCTGAAATCTTCTGTACAATTCTTTGCTGATACAACAGGGTATCCCAGTGTGATGCAGGGAATAAAGCAAATTTTGCTGGACTCTTTGGTATTCTAGTCACATCCTAGGCTGTCTTCAAAGTGATCTTACTGGCCTCTCAAAATATCTCTCCATGTTGTTATTTTTAACACAGAAAAGCAAAAAAAGTGTAAGGCAAGGACTAAACTATGTTTTCTTTCTGTTCATATTCTTTAAGTGCTACTTGCCATCTCTCTTTGAAGTACCAATATCTTTGTGCATCCCAGAATAAGCAACACAATCAACTAGATCCAGATTATTCAGATAGAGAAGCAGAATTTCAATTAAAATTTTAGAAACTATCAGAACATCGAAGGAGGGTATTAAACAGCTTTCCCTTAAACAGACCCTTTCATCAAACCCACTTTAGTATTTTCCTGTCCCTAAGTATTGCCAGCCTGAGTTCTCTCTAGAAAGGAGAAATACAAAATAATGAATGGCAATCAAAGTGAACTGTTCCTCTGGTATTTAATCTTTTGAAAAATACAAGAATGCAAGAAATGAAAACTATAAGGCTAACTAATGCTTACAGGAAATACAGTGAATGGAAGAAAATCTCTTTGGAAGGGGGTCCACTTTAGGAGAATATAAGTTTGGCTTTGAACATACGATAGTCACCAGCAATGCAAGGCATAGCACCCCTTTCCTTTTTTTTTCCTTTTACTCCATGGAGACTCATTGACTCCATGGTGACTGTTTATCATAGAATATAGGTAAGACAAATATAATACAGAGAAAAATAATAAATTTGGAAAATACTGTAATTTAACACATAGACTTAAATCCTGAGGTCTGTAGGATTTAAAGCATGAATTGCAGATACATGTAGGTAACATAATCCTGAATGAACATTTGAAAGGTGGTTGGCAAAGCATTGTGCATCAGAGCACAAGGTAGATAGCAACTTACACATGCAGCTTAGGAAGGCACAGTTTATTGCAATAGACTGCTTTCCTCTCATCTTCCTTTTACTTTTCTAGTCCTGGCTGGTCTCAAGAAAAAAAGAGATGGGATTGGATGCATAGGTCTAACATATCAGTTAGTGTGTTCCTTTATCTTTCCTTTTATCAGCCTTGGGAAAAGGCTGTCAATATTAAGTACCAGAAAGATAAAAATACTGAATGGGAAGAGACTGGTCTGTCCACATTTCCCACTGCTTCACTCTTTCACTTCTGCAATTCACTTCCTCTGCATCCATTGGGAGGTCCTGGGTGCTCTGTGGTAACTCTTCCGTGATTTTAACTTCTCATTCCTCCTTTTTTGGTGATTTTCTGCTTGAACCATCACAAATGTTCTACTTGCTATTACCTGGCTGGTAGTCAAAAGTATTCATGGCAAGACTTGTAGATTTTGTGAACCTGCACGCTGTCTTAACACAAAGTGCTACAGATCCAGTACCTTTCAGTTTAGCCATGTTAAACCATTGTGAAAAAAATAGAATTTCATATAAGTCATACAAGTTTTGCTAAGGCATTACCAGTGATGTTTCCAGTTTTCAGAAACCCTTTCATAGTTACCACAAATGCAGTGTGAAGGGAGTTCAGGCACAGGAGTTATGATGCATGCCTTTTCTTTACCCAAGATGAAATAACCAATATCAAAGCTGCAGTGAAAAAAGCATGTTTTTACACAGGTGATCAAAACCAGATGATTCTTTTGTGCTGAACAATCTACTACATATATATTTTTTATTCATGATTCCACATGGAACATTAATGGCAGAAATAGCTTTGACTCGTGGACTTAGCACTGTAACTGGGATGGTAAAATTGTCACTTCCTCTTGATAACTTGCTGTCCAAAAGCCATAAAACATTATTTCTCCATGTTAAGTTTAAAGGCTTCATCTATTTTTCTGCATCTCTGTTATGAGCAACAACCTGAAAATTCAAAGAAAATTGATATAGTACGTGTTTTCTGCTAGATTAAGGAATGAACTTTTTATAAGTAAGTGGCCACTGTATTGAAATTCTGGTTATTTTCATTAGTGAGGCAAGCTGTATCAGTGAGAGGTGGTGAATTATTTATGGAGATCATACCTAGCCCTAGGGAGATTTTTAATGTGTCCATGCCAGCAGCCACTCTTCACCCATCAGAAGGCCAACTGTCTATTAGGCATCTGACATAATAATTTGAAAAGGTTATTTTATCAAATAAACTGCAGTTTTAATTGCTTCTAAATGCTTAAACTGACTATATGTTAATCATAACTAGACTCCTGATACGATACTGGGAGTAGTTTTCTTCTGAGGTATCTCTGCTAGTGTAACACTGCTTTTGGCAATGGAGTAGTATTAAGCAAATACTTTCAGTTCTGTCAGCCAACTGAATCAAAAAGGTGGTCCTGAGATTGAGGACCATGGGAAGTGACTAAAAAGGTAATCTCAGGTCCCCAGTGACACTTATCTTTCTGCCTCCACTGCTGGAGGAGGAGCAAACTGGTTTCCACCAAAGAGACTCCTCAGGAAATAATGAGGCACAAAGTCCCATGCACAGACTTTTGTCCAAATGGCACATACAGCCCTATCAATTCCTAGGGATGGCTGGATGGAGAAACTAGGACTGGCGACCAGTGCTGGCAGGGAATGCACAGGCAGAGCAGATGAGTCGTGAGTATTGGCAAGACAAAACAACTGGAAACCAGGAAAGGGACATCTGAAGTAAGGGAGAGGGTTTGTGAGAAGAAAGGATAAACTGCTACAGCTCAAATTTTAAATAATGAAGCTGTAATATTCAAAGTCAATGTTTACACTAAAATTAGAAGAGTAACTTTTGAAGAGTTACAAATATATTTAAGTAAAAGATAAACTACAGGATTCCTAAAGGTTTTGTGAAAGCTGGAGGAACATTACATTAATCAGATAAATTTTATGCTGCAAAGTCCACAGATCTAAAGTTAAAACAAATACTTCTAAGAGATAATTCCATTCATATGGAATGTAATTAATTCTTGCATAGAGCGTCAAACCTGATGACTTATTTTATATATTTAACTGTCTTAACTTGAAGTACACGAAAAAGCATTGTGAAAAATTATGTTTTTCCAAATAGAATGGTTAAAAATGTAAACTGCAAAAAATGTCTCTTATTCTGGATTATCTTCTCATATGGTATAGTCAGTTTATATAGACCAATGTATCTTTGGCACAAATAGTAGTTTATAGAACTAAACTGAAGGAATACATTCAAGCTGAAGTGGCACCTGTGGATTAGAAAAGGTTACCTGATACAGATAAGACCATAAGCCTTTCAGGAATTATTTTGTTTGCTTGTTTTGTAAATTAAACCCTTAGAATTTCAAATATAGTCAGGGAAAAGTATATTCTCACTTTCATGGGTAATTTGTATTAAGGTTCTCAAAAGTAGAATTAAGTGAAACAGATCAAACATCCTTATCTTACAGGATGAAGAACTAATGGAAATACGAGTATCATTTTCTTCTAAATCATAGCTACTGGCAGCTGTAACAGCGTTATATTCTGCAGTTGTTATATTAAGTACATTATTTCCAAATGTAGATTGGAAATCTTCTATTTCAGGATGTGTAGATAATGTCACCTTACTCTCAGAGGTAAATGAAAATGCAGTTCTGTTAGACAGTATCTTTTCTTCAGAGGCTTCTATGTTAGAAAGTGAATTTGAGGATATCTGAATGCAAATATCTTCTGAAATGCAAGCATGGAGGTAATGGATGTCGTTTATATCAGCTCTGGGTTCACAGCTGTGCCCTGCATAACAATGGCAATCAAAATTTTCTACGAATGTTTGCAGATCCCGATATGATGGTTGCCCTTGTAAAGTGTATTTTCCATCCTTTGTAATTTGAATTGCAATATTCTCAGGGTTCAAGTGAAGATAGTCACTGGAATTCCATTTTTTCCGTGCACAAGCACCAGAGTCTTGGCATAGCACTTGGCTACATATTCTGGCTGCCATTGTGACGTTGATGAGGTATGGGGTCAAAGTCCTCCTAAGGTAGTTGTCCAGAGTTCTACAGGTGTTCTGTGAAAAGAGCATTATACTTCCACAGTTTAGTATGGAAACCATTAAAATGCTGGCATTCAAATAACAGTACTACAGTGTATATTTATAAATTTTTCCTCTGAGGATTTGATAATAGCTATAACTTGTTGGAAGCTAGTTTATCTGAGAAGCTGTTATAAAATTCAAGGATCACAGCAAATTTATATTGTGTAGTTGCTGGAGATGTTACAAAAAGCACTTAGATCAGAAATCAGTTGTCTTTAAGCTTTCGTTTTATCTCTATATTTCATGCAGCTTTTTGAATCAGATGCATTTAAAGAAGTTTCATGAAGGATTGAAGTTCCTTTTTAAGTCTTAAATAGTTTGGATGGATCTTGGAAAAAAAACCCTCACTTCTTCAGCCTAAACAAATACTTTTTCTATCAAGTAATCTCTGTGACACTTTTCAACTTTCCCCTGACCTAAATAGCTTGGCTACAGGGTAGGGAGCTTTCATGGCATTTTTGAATGAAAAGAATTGTGGTCAGATGGTCAAATTGAAGGTATGCTAAGATAATTGATCATTCTAACTGATCATGAAATTGGCATATATTCTGTGCGTTCTTGGCACAGTTTAATAACCAGATGGTTTGGGAACTCTGTCTCTGACATTATGGGCGTTTGCCCTATAGCACATGTAGATACACCTAATATTTATACCCATGGAGATCACTTTGCTGAATCTGAGATATATGTAGGGTTTGGGGGGTTTTTTAGGTATATATAAAATTACTTTTGAGATATTTTGATTGATGCAGAAGTGAGGCTTACAGTTATATTTCATTGCTGAAAGGTGAAAGCTGTAAAAAATCAGGTGCAATTAGTGCACAAACACATAGTCTGACTGGGCTAAGGAGAGTTCTTTTTTCCCTCAGGAATCTCAAAATTCAGACAATAAAAGTTGCTGCTCATGTATGTTCTGATATTGAGATAATGGGCAGAAAAGTTCCAGGTGCAACTGATATCCTTTATCAAAGGGAAGCACATACAAAAAAGTCAAAGTGGGATGCTTTGGGGAATAACAACCTTACAGAGCTGTGGAGGTGTATTTGGCCATGCTTTGTGTGACAGGAGGTCTGGCAGGGACGAAGCATTTCAGTTCTTTGCACTCAGAAGACTTCACAAGAGTCTTCCCATACAATAGTTTGTTACATCTAACTTGCCTGGTTATAAATTAACTACCTGGAAAGAATTATGAAAACATCCTTGTAAGAGTGTTTTCTCAAACTGTGTATTTCCCCTTCCTAAAACAAACTAGAGGTTTCTCTTCTGACTCAGATGTTTCATACAATGAAATTAATCAAAGTAGTACTTACACAGAACAGGCTGAACTTTTACAGACTGACTCCTCCTAGTGCTTGAAATGTTATTGCCAAGTGCACTGCTTCAAAAAGCAGAAGGGTCTTTTTGAAAATTGTTCTGGACAAGCCCAAGTAATTTTTTCTTTACCTCATGACTGGAATGAAATGAAGATATAGGAATTCTTTCTTATACTAATTAAACAAGTGCTAACTTGCTAAGCTTGTCCAGTTACCCAGAGCCATCAGGACTGATACTTTGAAAGATTGAACTCTTGTTCTGTGTAGTCAATGATGACCTTAATAATCATCAGATGTGCTTGGGTTTTGACTACAAAAAACTGCTGGCAATATGGAGTCATCATTTTAAAAGTAGACTATATGATATAAGTGATCGTAATGCTTTACATCCTTTGCACTTTATTTCTCCTTAAAAATGTCATATAATAATTGATCTGGTATACCTTACTTTGTGTTAAATTCATATCACCCCAGATCACAATTCCAGAAGCACCCAGCGCAGCAGATTCTCCGATGGTATTTACCAGGTCATCCTGAGGGAAAATGTGCAAAGAATCATACAAATGTAAATAACCTTTAACATAAGGCCAAACGACTAAATGCATACAGTAAATGACATATCCAAAATAACTACTTGGAAGACAGCAAGCAGTAATACATGATGCAAATGTCCTGCTCTCAATTGCACAATTTGATCCTGGGATTGGATTGCACAGATGATGCCAGCAGATGTTGCCAACAATGTCCAATTTATATATGTCATCTGGTTAGAAGAACAAGGCTGTAAAACTGAGCCAGTGGTTAGGCATATGACATACACTTCTCCAACCATGTTAAGGCTTATTTTGCTGCATTGCCTCCTGGCTGCTCAGAGTTGGTAGCAACTCGTTTCAGTAATGCTGTGGGATAAAGATGCTGGAAAGCACAGTTTTTTGGGTTTTTTTAAAACTTAATTTCTTTTACCAGGAAGTGCTAAAACAGAAAAGTAGCAACAAAAAGAGCTTTCAACAATAAGAATCTCTCTTTTTCTGAGAATGTCTCTGGTCTTTTACAGATTTATTTGGGAAATTTGTTTCTGTTTAGATCTCCTTTTAGGGACAGCTATTAGCCCAGTCCCAGCAAAATGTTAAGGCCTATACAGGATGGGAGAGGACTATGATAATGAAAAAAACAACGAAAAAAGCAACTTCTTTTAGGTCACAACACAAAAAAAGGATTAATGTTAAGATTATTTAGAGATTTAAATTTTTAATTAAATATTTAAGATTTAAATTTTTAATTAGGATCCCAGCAGGGCCCCTGACAGCACCCCTTGCTCCCTGAAAGTATCACAGAACTGGGGACAACACTTGGTAATGCTCTATCCGGAATGTGGGAGGACACCAGATACAATGCCATCACCAGGACAACAGCCTCTAACTTCCCCTTCCTCATGGTCTAGAACACCAAGAAGAGATTCCCCAGACTGGTGGTATCTCTGATAGGGATATATCTATAAAAATATGAAGGGAAAAGTATAGCCAGAACTGCAAAAAGATGGTTGAATTTTAATCAGAGCCTAACCTTAACTAACCCATGACATGCTGAAATACCATTTTAAAAGCTACTTGAGTACAACTAAGGGCAGAATTTTTTCACTAGCTTTAAACACTTTTTAAGGAAAGAAAGACTCCATTTAATTGCATTTTTTTTCTTATAACCTAAAAAGCAGACATTAGGTGAGCCCAGCATTACTAATTCTCTTTGGAAGACTTTACTCATATTTCTTTCCTCTAAGTGTGCTAAATATGTTTTCTAGCTTTGTAATATTTTGTTACATATGAGGACAACTCAGAGAATAAAACGCTATTTGATAAATATAGTGAGAAAGGTTTGCAAATAGACTTATTAGTGTTCTGTTTGGTCAAATTTCTTTGATGGATTAATTTTTATACAAAGTTGCACACTTTTTTCTAATACAAGTTAGTATAATTTGCTAAATAAGTGTCACCTGTTAATTTCTTGCCATATAAATTTGAAGTATTTAAGGTGTAGCTTCACTCACCTCAGAGAGATATTCCTCATAGACATCTGTGAATACTGGACGTGTATATACAAAAACTGGAAGGGGGTGACTAGAATTAGAGACATGGGAAGTTCTAATGGCTTCTTGAACTCTGTTGCGAACAAAGAGTTGAGCATTTCTGGAAGATTTTAAGGCTGTCTCTAGATAGACAGATGGATAAAGTGCTGTGCTTTTCTCCCACAACCAGTTAAGCTCATTATTTCTTTCTATTTCAATATCTAAACAGGTTCCTGTATAATTGTGTGGGTTTTGTTTGTAATCATAGTTATAACAGTCTGGATAAAGGTAATATCCCCACAGACGATTTGGTTTCATTTCTATGCCCAGGTTCAAAGTTTCCAACATAAATGATTTTGCTGCAAATTCAAATTCTATTTTAGCTATAGTTCTGGCTTCGGCTTCTGATAGACTGAGGTCTCTCTGCTGAACTAGCTCAATGGATTCCTGTCTATAAATATCTTTTGATCCCCAGTTCCTTATCCACACAGGTCTCCAGTTTTCCCAGTCAATGACAGCCAATCCAAGCTGTTCATCTGAAGGAATGTAGAACTGGATGTCCTCTTTGGCTTTTTTTAAGTGATTCTCCAGCAGTGAGAGTTGAGGGAGTCCTCCATTGAATGCCTCTCCTGTGACTTCATTTTTGTAAGGGTAGTAGCCAAGCCTGTCTGGATAGAAGAGAGTGATGTTTTGCCCAATGGATGTCTTTAGTGTACTTCCAATTAGAGGAAAAATATTCATGTCCAGCTGCACTCCAGTCCTTTCAGTACAAAGTTCTGTAGGAGCATTCCAGATAGAAAGGAAAGGTGAATTAGAAACAAGTGGACGAGCTCTTATGTTCAGAGATGAGGAGCAAGAAACTAGAAGAGTGGCAAACACCACACCAGATGCTACAGGATACATATGGGTAACACAGGTGCCAAAACTTTGCATTTGTCTTACAGTTTCCATTGTAGCATGTGCAGTGACATTTGGTGCTTCTGATCAGACAAAAATTAAATGCTCTCTGGGTGTTCAGAAGGTTGGCAGTCTGTCAAAAACTTTACCATACAATATATTTCTTCAGATTAATACCTATTAAGCAATATTCCTTGGGTGTAAAATAGGGTTGTCCTTTTTACAAGGCTCTCTGTCATTTCAGGCTGCAGGAAACTTTCCAACAACTTCTCAGACCTAATGCAGAAAAAGAAGCAAATGTAAAGTAAGAAATTATACATACATAATTTCTAACCTTGAAACAAATACTATTTCTGATTTTGAATATATTGTAATGCTTGAAGGAAAAGAACAATGTACAACCATAGAGAAATAAACGGTACTATTCCACTGTCAGTTTTACATCTAAAACTTAGATGTAAAAAACTTAGGTGTAAAACTGCCAGTGGAACAGTATTCAGTGGCTCATGGATCAGAGTGAGTGTGCTCGGAAGTAGTCCTGATTGTGCCAGTTACTGATGTCTGTAAAAACGAGCAGTTTCACAGTGACTTCTCTTAATCAGTAATGTGTATGTAATATTTCTCACCTACATCAAAATAAAGTTCTAAGCCTTAATTTGTTGATTTTACAGAGCCCTTAAGGGAAGATACAAGATAACACAAAACAAACCTGGACTGTTTTACACTTGCAAAAAAACAATCCGTGGACACTCATTTAACTCAGTGAAGTATCTGAAATATTGTAGGCACTCTAGCTTCCGTCCAGACCTCTTTTAAACAGGCTCAAACACGTGTGTATCACCTTGGTAAATGGCCGACTATATGTTACTTCAGGCTGTTTGAGATGTACAGATCAAGTGGCCCCGAGTCAGTCTGCCCAGGGGTGTAGTTCATTAGGAAGGCTGAGGCTGTCCATACACCCACAGTGAGCAGTTACATGTAGGGGTGATAGCCTCAGTACAGGCATCAACTGTTACGTAGAATCCCAGTAGCTAAAGCATTCCTCTGTGCAGTAATTCCTAAATCCACCTTCCTTCTGATTTTGAAATGGTTCAAACCTGAATCCGTCACTTTCTGTAGAGGCCTCGTGATGAGGCAGTAGAGTATATAAGGATTATACAAGACTGTACACGAAAATATAGGTGTCACCATGAAGTGGGCCATGGAGCAGCTGACAATGTAAAATCTCTAAGGACAGATTAAAAAAAAACCCAAAGATTTTAGTTTGTATTTATTGAATTCAGCCAGAAGTGGAATCCGCAATTCTGTGTAGAATCAGCAGATGGACTGAAATCTGAATGTTCGTACAGATACTTCATCATTCCACAGTTGCTGATGTGACAACTAAAGAAACCCTGCCAAAAATCCGTTTTATAAACTAGACTTAGATCATAGATCCAATCACCAGGAAAGAAGGTATGGCTCTGTTCATTTAAATTGCTTCAAGAGCAGTACCTCATTTGCATGGCATCTGCTTGATGAAACTTGTAGAAAACAGGTCTGCATGTATTTCCCCCAGCTGCCCAGAGATGACAGCAGGAAAAAGCCATCTCTCCTCCAAGCTAAACAATTTTGGGTCTGTCAGCCTCTCCTCATATGACAATGCTACGATCCCTTATTCATCTTTGTAGCAATTTGCTAGACTTGTTCCAGTATGCCCATTGCTTTATTGTATTGGAGAGTTCAGGGGTGGACACAACACTCCAGATGTGGCATCATCAGTGCTAAATAGAAGGAATAAACACATTGCTTGACCTGTTGGTGGTGTATGCTCTTGTTAACGCCACCCAAAAGGCTGTTGGTCTTCATTGCTGCAAACATGCATTGCTCAGTCCAGCCATTCTTTAGAGCCTAATCTGCAGCTGCGTTCCAGCCATTCTGCTCACAAGCCTGTACTGGTGCATGGGGTTATTCCTCTCCAGGTGTGGGGCTTCACATTTTCTTTTGTTGAACTTCATGAGGTTCCTGTCAGCCTCTTTCTCCAGTCTGTGAGGTTCCCTCTAAATGGCAGCATGATCCTGTGGCATATCAGCCACTCCCAAGTCTGGATTATCTGTAAATTTGCCACGGGAGCACTCTTCCCCATTGTTCAGATAATTGATCAGGATGTTGAATAGTATTGGACCTAGTATGAAGCCCTAGTGTAAATCACTTGGAACAGGCTTCCAGCTGGAGTTTGATGGGCCTCCAGCTGTACTTCCTGGACTGATCACAACCCTTTCAGCCTCATAGTTCCTCATAGTTCAGCCAGTTTTCAGTTTCACTGTCCAGTTATCTAGCTTGTACTTAATCAGTAAGAATGTTACAGGAGACAGTGTTGAAAGCCTTGCTAAAATAAAGATCAACAGTATCCAGTGCTTTCCCCATGTCCACCAAACCAGTCATCTCTTTATAGAAGGCTGCCAGTTTGGGCAGGCCTAATTTCCTCTTTGTTAATCCATGATGACTACTTGCAATCACATTCTTGTTCCTAACGTAAATGTTTTCCAGAATTATTTGCTCTCTCAACTTCCCAGGGTCTGAGGTAAGGCTGGTCTGACCAGCCTATAGTTCCTTGGATCTCCTTTTTTTAACCTTTTTAAGAAAGGAGTTACATTTGCTTTCTTCCAGTCCTTGGAACCTCCCCCAGTCACTGTGACTATTCAGAGATTATCAAGAATGACTTTAAAATGACATCAGCAGCTCCTTCAGCACATACTGCTGCTTGCAGGCACATACCATTATGTCCCTTACACTTGTGTATGTCCAGTCTGCATAAATGTTCCTGATCCTGCTTGTCCTTTGCTACTGGGTCTCCTGCCGGCCCACATTTTCCCTTGGCGTCTGCTGCTGCTATACCTCTAGAAACCCTTCGCACTGTCCTTCACACATCTTGCCAGATTCAACTCCAAGTGGGCTCTGGCTTTCTTAATCACAATCCCAACTGCTCAGACAGTGTTTCTTGTTCACTTGTCCCTGCTGGTACCGCATGCATGCTTCTTTTTTATGTCTGAGCTTGGCCAGGAGCTCCTCCTGCCATTTCTTGATTTCCTGTATGTGGAGATTTTTGAACTTGGAAAAGGTGATCCTTAAAAATCAATCAGCTCCCAGACCCTTCTCTCCAGGACTGTCTCCCAAGGAATTCTTCCAAGCTGATGCCTCAAGACGCCAAAAACTTCCTGAAGGCAGCGATTATGATCTTGCCATTTCCTTTGTTGCCTCTTTTCAAGATCCTGAACTCCACCATCTCATAATCACTACAGCCAAGACCCAGTCTTCACCTTTCCTGTTTGTAACTGTGAGGTACAACAGAGCATCTCTCGTGCTGGCTCCTGCATTATCCTAAGTGACACTACCTGAGACAATACAGGTGGAGAGTTCCAGGGCAAATTTAAGGAATTCTATACTGAAATTCTTGAGAAATACATTTTCCACTTATGCAAATACAGCTTATTCAAATTAAATAGATTTTTCACACATAACCAGCTGATAAACACCAGCATTTGCCAGGACAGTGATCTTTTATGTGATTGGTTTTGTCATAAGAAAGTGGGATTGCCTCAGAAAGAAGCTGTAGGAATAGTTTGGCTTTTACTGTTTCTCTGGCTTTGGTTAAAAGAGATTTCTTGCTCCCACTGAAGTCAGAAAACTACAGAAGACAAATTTTATTATTTGTTCCTATAAGCTTTTTTTTTTCTTATGAGTGGATTTTAGTAAGAGGCTGACTTGATGTAAAGGAAAAGAGGAAAACATCATTTTTAATATTACGTTTACTGATTTAGCTAGAATTCTTTTATTATTGGCTAATCTTGTGATGTTAAATTTAACTGATTGTTGGGAAATGGTTTTGCTCCAAATCTTGCTGTGATGTACTCTACTGGGTATGAGTTAATAGATTATTTTATGTGATAGTTTCCAGTTAAAAGGATTGCCTTCGTCCCAGCCTAACAATGACAGCTCTGATAAATGTTACTCTCTTCAGTTTCCTTGATGTCAGTCTAAGTGAGCTGAGTCATAAAGCTGCCCTTCTCCTTGTCAAAAAGTCAATTTCTTTACAATATATTAACACTAATTGTTCGTGGGCTACCTGACTGGAAGTACATATTGATGGAGCTAAGTGCCTTTAGTCTAGGGAAAAAGTTTCCAATTTAGATTTTCCCAAATCTGGCATTTGTAAAGGTTAAAGTATTACAGGAAATCATATTCATTTTCTTGGTTTAATTATTGCATCATTTTTCACAGCATAAACTGAACTGCAGAAACACACATGGTTGAAAGTGCAAATGTGCTCCTGTGTTTTGATAACTACAAAGTCATAGATTTGGGCATGCCACATGTCCCTGAAAAGGTGGACTCTGAAAGGGTTCCACTTGACCAGAGACAGTTTGAAAACAAAAGGGAAAGATGTACTCTATATACCCTTGAACTTCACACAAATCAATGTTGTTTGTTGCCCCACGAGTGGATGGTGTATTGCATCAAAAAGCATTGGTTATACTGGTTGGCTTATGTTCAAAACCTGCCACTAAACATTAGAGGAATTCAGCTTCAAGGTTTTTTATGAAAATTACACATGAGAGTCCACATTCAGCCTTGATATAGTTAGATATTGCTTAGTCAAGTCACATCTGCTAACATTAAACTTAAGCCAGTAAACAAAAAGAGTGTCTGATATTCTTACATTAATAGTGTTAGTTACACTTACTGAATTTCAAGCAGAAGTCTGTAAAATCTTACACTTTGGCTGTTTTAGTTTGAACACACAAAAGCAGGCGTGCTCTTCATGACTTCTAAGGCAGAAGGTGTTACTGAACTGTGCTATCTTGTTGAACAACAGCATGTAAGAACACTTCTAGTGCTATCATCAATGTAATTATCATTTTAGATTACATACTTCTCATGTGTTTATTAACTGTTTCTTTCATTGCAAACAATATGTTATTACCTATTAATGACATAATTACAAAAAAAAACCGATGTGAAAATTGGCTGGTCTTTTCCCTATGCCAAAGGAAATATGGATACAGAAGTCAGCATGTAGAACTGCAGTTTTGAAGTGACAGAAGAATCTAGCTCTAAATCTTTGCATTTAAGTCTTCAAATGCCTGAGGCTGTGTTGTAAGGTACTTGGTCAAATATGCAGATAGGACCAGAATATTAAGGATTTAATCCTTATTCTTTTGTTTTCATATAAACACTAGCTACTTTAGTGTAGAAATAAATCTTGATGTTGCAGACAAAATAAGGTATTAGACAGTGTAACTTAAGTTCTCAGGACAAGTTGCTTTGTATTTTCCTTTATCTGAAGCTTATGAAAACAAAGTTGTGCAGCTATCTAAGGACTCAATTCTAGCTTCTGTGAAGAGTTCAGCACTGATTAAATCCTAAGAAGAAATAGACTTCTGAGGAACTGAGGTACAGACTAAGGATATATTAAGTTAAATGCTAATGTATTTAAACTTGGTACAAACCCAAAGGAGAATCCAAAACATTTTTTAAAGTTACCAACAATACTGATACAGCCATACACAGTTTCTCTAAATAGGATCAAATCAGCCCACACTGCTGGGAAAGAGCTGCCTGAGGTCAACACACGTAGTTTTTATAGATCAGTGGAAAACAGTCAATGTGTCTGACATCTGTCCTGCTCTGTCCTTGGGTGCCCCAGGTGGTGGTACTGTGGGAAATGGCCCCATTCCCTTCTATTTTGTTCTGGAGGGGTCTTTCTTCTGGATGAAGGGAACAGCATCACTGTTGCAATTTCAAATTAAACCCTCCTGCTCTTTTTAGAGATCCACGTTCTGGCTAGAGGCTGTTTATTCATCACAAACAGGTGTCAGAGTCATGGAACAGCCACAGAAGAAAGGGAAGAATAGTGTTGTAATTATATTGCACTCCCCATTTGCATCACTTGTGCATTTCTTAAAGGGAAGGCAATGACATTCAATTAACACAAACACACATGGGTGTTGTGATGATAAAATTAACATTTGTGAGGAATAGAAAGCTCCACTAAAGAAGGTCCACATTTGGAAGTATGAACTGTGTGTGCTACACAGCTGATGGCAGGTTTAACCTGTGAAGGGTGATATTTGCATGCAGGATATAGCCTTATTATTACAAATGCATTAAGCTTCACTTCTCTGTAAAGTCAGAATTTGGTAAGCACTGATCTTGACAGGGATTTTAAAACCTCACCCTCATTTCAGTATAATCTTCTCAGCTGGGCTGAGGCAACTGTTAATGAGGCCGTGTAATGAACTGTTGAGGTTGAAAATGCCTCCGCTGAAATAGAGGAGAGGAAGGGGATTTTATGATTAGGTACATGAACCAGCAAAACTGGCTAGTTTAGTCATCATGTCTGATTTAAGAGATGCTTATCAAACTACACCCCAGTGCTGTGGCTGTCCTTATCATCAAGAACTGCCAAGTCATCTGTTTCATCATTGGTTACTCCCATTCCCGGGTTCTATTTCTGAGCACAGGGCAATGAGTACATGACGACCTGAAAAAATCTCCCAAAAAATTTCTGTGCCAGCATTCCTGACTGTTGCCTGTGGAAAAAAAAATCAAAATATGCCAGTGATATAAAGGTCACAAACTGAGCATCCAGATTGTAGACAACCCTCCTTAAAAATACATATGCAAAAGTAGTCAAACAACTTCTTAATTATTTAAATGAGTTAAATATATGGGTTTAACTCATTTTATTTAAATGAGTTAAACTATAAGTTTTTACTATTATGTCCCAATTATTTTCATAGTCTTAATGATGACTGCTGCAGTGTTCCATGATTACTTTCACGTATTAGGAAAATCTCTATTCTCTTCATTTTCATTGTTTTTCTCTTGCAAGTTCTAATTCTCAATTTTATAAAAATCCCTAATATCATAACAGCCTGTTAATTGATGTTCTAATTTGGTTTTTAGCAAGTTAGCCAAATAAATTATCTGAACACATTTCCAAGAGTACTTGGAAAAATTTCCTTTGCTGTATTATACACAAATAGATTTGGCAGAACTCAGATTTTGTAATGCTGGTTTCCATTACAGAAGAATCAGGGACAAAATAAAGAGTGCATCATGTGTGACTTTGCAAAGTATTCTATCTCACTAAGATTACTCTGCAAAATGTTCACTGTCTGCTGAATCTCTAGTATTTTGCAGCAAAACAAGCCCAAACATATTCTCTAAAGCAAGACAAATGCTTTACCATTCAATATAGAATTTAAAAAATATAATTATATATTTACCACAAATATAGATTGACCACAAATATACATATACAGTTAATTAAAGGCGAGAACAACCTGGAAGGATATTTGGATCACTGTACTACACCACTGCTATCCTAACCTAGAATATTGGGCAAATCACAGCCCAGTTTTTAAAAGCATCTAGTGATTTTCTTTGGTTTGTTTTTAGTCAAATATGTTTTTCACTATATTACACTGAAACCTCTTGAATAATTTTAATTAGAAGCCTTCAAAAAAATAAACACAAACAGAAGGCCTAAACCCAATTTTCTTTGGGCTTGTATATTCAGCCTCTTTGTTCTGACTACTTCTTGAAGTAGTCGGCCAAATTTTCATAGAGTCATAGAATGGTTTGCATTAGGAGGGACCTTTAAAGGTCACCTGGTCCAACACCCACTAGAGATATTACTTAAGATGCCCAATGTCAGATTTTCTGCAGCATCATGTATTCCAGCATCATTTTAAATTTTTTTTGGACAGCAATATTTACAAAGAACTCTAGTGTAGATCACTGTGCAGGTTGCAGTTCAAGAACAGGCTTCCTAAGCACTTTACTAGATCTTCCCAGGGAGCTCTTCCAAATGAGACAATGTTACACCTACAAGCGTATAGACAGTATCAAAAGTGGCCCATAACATGGATGATTGTAATCCACTATTAGTAAGAACTTAATGATCACCATCTCCCTTATGAATACTATTTTGAAAACCAGAAATCTGAACTGGACATAAAAGTACACATTTTTGCCTTCTAAGCCAACATGCAGCACAGAAATAACTGCAGTACATTTTTATACAAAGCAGGTAGCATTTCACACCTGTGTTAAAAACATATTTCCCCTTCAAGAAACTGTTACCCTAATCTAGGAATTTTAATAAAAGAAAAAAAACCATATCTACACTGTACAAAAGTAACTGCACCTTTGGAAAAGGTGAGATTGTTCTGGAGAATGTCTGCAGAAGAGACCAGGACAGGGTTGTCCATAATCCTTGAAAGTATTTCAGTATTAAAATTATCACAGCAGTCAATTCTGTATCTGAAACTGTTTGAGTCACAAAATTGTGCCGTCTTTTTCAGAAAAAAATAGAATCTTCAAGAAAGATGATGGTGGCTTTCCCTTTCAAATATAAGGGAGCAGAAATACCCCTGGGGTAAATGAAACCTGCATGGATTAAATTATTCCTGGATTTTCAATAGCCACGCTCTATAGAGTGTGTTGCTAGAGCAACAGGAGATGAGGTAGCAGGGGGGAGGGGTCCTCAAAGTGAATTATCTGTGGAAATATGTATTATTAACCTCAGTACCAGTTTGTACATTAACGTATGTCTTCACAGTATGCAATTTCAAGTTCTCTTCTGCAATACCTGAATGCTCTCTCTTTTTTATCTTCCTCTCCTGGGACTGTAATTCATTCCATATTCCTTTCTCCCACAACTGTGTATAAATAAATACAATCTGACAAAAATACAAAACTGCAATAAAGAAATAAACCTTGCCTCAAGAGTAACTTCTCTTTCCTGCTGTGTCCCTTTTCACCTGCTGTTCCTTCACAGCCCTCACATACCCTTTTGTTATTTCGATAAACCTACTAATACCAAGGAGCCAGTCTAATTGCCACCCATCCCTGGAGATAAGTGGGAGAGATGGGTAAACAGATGTCAAAGTCTCAAAACAAAAGCGAGTACAAAGCTATGCAGAAAACCGGTGATTTATGAAGGAGGCATTAGCATTATTGAGCATTGTTTTGGGAAATGGGTATGCAGAGAATTAACAGTTCAACTGAAAAGAAGAAAGGAGTGCAGTTGGGCCTGCCTGAGCAAAAACATTAGCATAATCGTTGGAGAAAGCCTAAGGAAAAGGATTTACAGTGCAGGAACTGAAATCAGGGCTTGTGGCTCTGAACTGAGGAAAAAGTCCTTTTTGTTTGGACCTGCCACTGGTTAGGGTGGCAAAGTTGGTGCTTTCCATATGGACATACAGCTGGGACACCTGACCCCACCACCACTTCTGCTTCTGAGACAACCTGCAAGCCCTCACAAACTCTGACTAAACAGAAACACAGTGATGTCTACTGGTTTTAAGGTTAAGAGACCTTAACATCTAACATGTTGAGAGAGTGAGTTTGGACAACTTGCCATGGGAACTGGGACTTGGACAGTGTGTGCCAGTCAGGCCTGGCTCTCACTGCCCACGTCCTCGCTCCCTCTCAGGTTTTCCCTCCTGGGAGGCTTTAGTGGATACCCATGCCAGACCTCACCTGTGTGGAATTACCCAGCACGTGCTCCATTGCTTACATGCGACTCTGACTCAAACCTCTTCCCTCAGATATTTTGTGGATTGTCTTGCCTGCTTGTGGCTTCATGTAAAAAATAACTATTACACTGCAACATATTATTTACCTGAGTTGAAAGGCTGAAAACATGCAGGTGTCTTTTCTTTCACCCCAATTAGAAACATTCACTAGGGAGAAGTAACTTCATATTAATTTTCCCAGGCATAAATTTATACCAATAGATTCCTAAAGAAACAAAAATCCCTATTAGCCTACTCTTACCTGTAAAGTAAACCTATTCCCACCCCCTAAGGAAAATTGCCTAGACTAACAACTTAACCTAAAAAGCTTGAAACAATACTTATTTTAAATAAGATTGTTTTAGCAATTTTGTTTGTCTGGAGACATAGATTTTACTCAATACCTCTGACAGCTATAGGTGTGCACTTAATAAGTAATTTCTTATGTGTGTAATAGTTCAATGAATCACTGGCACTGAAAAAAAAGTTAAAATACACTGAGAGAGAAACAGCTGATAGTGTCACACACAGTTCAGTGTGTGGAACACAGGTAAGTGGTTGTTACACCTCACAACTCCTGGCAATCTTTCTGCAAAGTCCTACCGCCCTCTGTGAGATTTGAATTTAAAAATAGTAAAAATTTAAACAGCATAAAAATAATCAGTAAATACTCACCTCAATGATTCCACAGGTCAGGGCTTGCTGAAATGAATGAACAGGTGAGTGGACAAAATTATTACCCTTGTCTAGAAAGGCAGGGCTCTGGCCCAGCCAATAGGGATTTGTCATTTGGTGAAAGCCTTAGCATAATTATAGGGTAGTTGATGAAAGGTGTCTCCTGACACAGCTGATTGCAGTTAAGTAGTACAACAACACGTTACCAGTCAGAGGTCTTGCACCATGTTCTGTAGTTTACTGAATAAATTCTTTGAAAGAGTTTCTTTTTTCTAAAAAAAATACAGTTTGACTTAATTTTGCTTTTCAATGTAGCAGGGATTTGTCCAGTGGAGGTAAAAAAAAGCGGGGTGGGGAGAGCAAAACCATGTTCTGCTTTGCCAGAATCTAGAGTACCCCCAGGTGATGCATTCACACAGAGTGTGAAACAAGGTCATGTAAGAGATCCTGTGCTGGAGAACAGATACCAAGATTGCCATGCTCGGAGATCACTGAGCTGAGTGCCACATTCGACCCTCTGCTGCCTCATAGGCATTCAGGCAGAACCACTGGAGCTTTATAATTAAAGAACCAACCACTCTCTGTCATTAAACTCCCAGCTCTGATTATGCTCATGCAGCACTTTGGGTTTGTTGGGGGCTTCCCACACCAAAGGGATGGCAGGCAGTGCCACACGTTAGAGTCATTTTGAGCTGTGGACCCTCTGTTATACTTTCAATATTGCAATTTAAAAACTATTTTTCAACTTCCCTGGCATAAACACAGTTTTGTCTTTGGAATCAATTTCAGTTTCAAGACAGTCATTTCTATATTGAAAGGTTTTTGTCATTTTAGACGTTATACATTATGTTTTCTTTGTGCAATATTTTTTACTAATTTTTCGGTACTTTGTGATGTTCTCCTTAAATGTATATAATGATAAATCCTCCAAATTAGCACATAATCCAAATATTCAGCCATCTTTTTTTTTTTTTAAGGTCAAATGTAGAACAACAATTTTAAATAATTATTTTGGAAAAAATTTGTTTAAAAATTAGTTTATAAAACTATTCTAAAATTATGAGAAAGGATACTCTAAAGCAGTTTGCTATGATGAAGAAAGAAGATAGCATAGAACTTTTCAAATTATACATTTTCACATTATCATTCCTCAGTAACATTCCACTATATCCATTACTCTTATTTTGTATAAAAACTTTAAATCAATATTGTTTGGCAAAAGTTAAGAAAAAAAATGAAAATAAAGTTTTGGAATTTTCAAATTCAGTGCTAAAATATGTTTTTGTCTGTGTTGAATTCTACCACCTGCTATTTCTTCATGGAAAATAGGCAGCCAGCCTTATGTGTCAGAATAACAAGGAAAATAAGATAAATAGTAATTAAACTATATAGGTCAAATTACTGCAGAGAGACTCATGGTAGCCATTGCTGTTTCAGCCCAAGCCATGGACTGCAAGGCTTTACCACTTCACAAGTAGCAGTGGTTTTCTCTCCTGTAACGTTGCATCTTTTTGATGCAGGATCCACTCCACAGCATTCTTACAGTCAGAATCCTATCCAGCATCTTTACCACTCATCTTCTGGTCTAGCATTCACTTCCCTAGTCACATAGGAATTCCTCACAGAATAAGCCATCTCTTGCTGGGTGCAATATTAAATAATAAAGGGAAATAATTCTCAACATTTGAATGAAGCATTACCGTACCTGGTGGAAGTGATGGTGCAGAATAGAATAAAGCCAAGGAGCCTGAGGAGTTACAAAAACAGGTCTGCAGAGGTATGGGAAACAAAAAGAAAACGGGTGCAGAGAACAATGGTCAAACCATTCTTCACACCTCATTAACCTACCAGTTTGTCTCCTATGTCCAGCAACATTCCCCTGGCTTCTATCATCAAACTACTTCTTTCAAAACAAGACTTAGAGTTGCTGGTAGAGAAGGCTCCCATCCCCACAACAAGCCCCACGGAGGGGTGGCCTGCAAATTATTCACTGCAGTACTCTTGGGCTTTTCTTTAGGGATACTGCTCAGTGTACGAACAGCCTCACAGCCCACTGGATGTGTCCCTGCTGAGGCTGCCAGCAACAGCGTTAGTTTTTGTTTGGGGTTTTAAGAGGTGGACATCTGTCCATTAGCAACTGGGGAAGAACCACCAGTATCACGCCCCACAGCTGCCAGCCTGTCAGCAGGCATTAACCATTTCCAGTTGCTGCTGAATGAGCTGGATTCAACCCAATAACCTGGTGCTAAACATTTCTGTGCTCCTTCAGATCTTAAGAGTATGGCTGTTGGGTGGCTCCTGATTTCACTTTGATATAACACAAATGAGGAGTTCCTGCTGTGAAGCAGCAGGAGAAGATGAAATAATAGAAGAGCCACAGCTGGCAGCTAGTGAGAGAGGAGATGTCTTCCCAGATTGAAAGAAAAGCTGGTAAAGATCTGCAAATACCACAATACACTATAAATAAAAAATTAGGATGTGTAATGTGCAAAGGCAGAGCTGATGGAAAGCTTCCAAGCAGTGTAAGCAAAGATTGAACTCAGCTGATCCAAGAATGAAGCATGGAGGAACTACTCCCATTATTAATGAGTGGCAAAGATCAACATTGTGATTTTGGCAAAATTGATTGCAAGGCTGAGGGTACATGGTGGGGAGTGATGGGAGGCAGGGATGAGGATGTGGGATCTTCCTTTCCTTCTGTCCACACATCTCCTGCTCTCCTGCCAGTCTGATTCCACTGAGATAAATCCCACCTCCTTGGCACCAGCCACTTCATCTCTCAGCAGAGCAAGTCATTAAGGCACCTGTAACCTATTTCTCAGCAGCTGTGCCCTGAGCCTCAGTCACACATGTCAGATCCTACCCTGCACACACCATATCCCCTTCACCTAAGCCCACCCTTCACTCAGGTCCTCTTCTCTTTATTTCAGCACATCCTCCAACCCGCATTTCTCCAAAGTGCCCATCCTAACCTCCACAAACCCTTGGCAGGAGGACCTGCTCTCTATCATGCTCACCCACTATGGCCATGGGACAGAACCCATCCTCCAATTTACATTGCTCTGGACACGCTTTTCCTTCAGCCCTTCACAAGATGGGGCCGACTCCCCTAACTTGCTCCCAGGATTCTTGCCATTGGTGAGCATTGCCCTCCCATGCAGTCAGACCTGGGCAGTGTTGTGTCTCTTGCAGGTGAGCTATGGGAGCTCAGGTTGCTCTGGTAGTTCTGGTTAGCACCACATGCATTTGGTATGCCCTGTGCACATCCAAGATTGGCTTTCCTCGTTTAGGAATGACTTTGTCAATTGCCTTTGTCTTGATTTACAACACAGTTCTCTTTAGTCAAGATTTTGTAAATGTTTTCCACAGTTCTTGGCCAGCTCCAGCCTAACAAATTGAAACTACTGTTTGGAGAACTACGACTAAAATCCATCCAGCCCCCCCATCTGGGGCTCAGCTACCTATAGAGGTGGGACATTATAAGCAACTATCACTTGTGTTCTCTGTCGTTTGAAAGAGTCACTTCAGGTGCTAGTGAGGTTGTAAATCTTTTTCCAGAACTGGAGTCTGCAAGAGATCTGACCAACAAGCACATACTATAGACATCCTCAAATCTTACTGTCTGAGCATCTCTGTCAGGAAACTGACCTGAATACATGTTCTCATTCTGGCCTTTGTCACCAGGTATCCGTACTATGGAATCCAGGGCACTGGGGAACAGACATGGAGATCAGTGCACTCCCCCCGGCATGTACATTAAGCATACAAGAAAACCAGGGAGCTCAGGAGCATACTGTTGTTTAAAATGAGAGAGTATTTTCCTTCCTATGTGTGCATAAACTTTCCAGGTGGAAGTACATCCATCCTGGATGCACCAGAGTCCTCTTCTGTATCACAGCAGTTCAAGCCACTGACAGCTCCCACTGTCCACTGGGGCATTTGATGCTCTGTGCGTTGAGTCTGTGTCATGCAATGGAGACCAAATAAGTTACCTTTATTTCCAAATAAAGCAGTTTACCTGCAGGGTACAATGAAATACGGAGACACCAGCCTGGATTTTTAAATGGTAAAGCATGAAAAATTGCAGTGTATTTGATCAGCATAGGACATTTTTAGTTTTCCTGGCCTATTTTTAGGACCTGAGATGGTCTCAGTGTGGGATAGTTCTGCACTGCACCTTCTAAGCCCCAAGGCTGCCACTATACAAACTGGCATGTTTCAGTCCCACACTTCGTTTGCAGAGCAGCTCTGCTGTTGCTGTCTCTGCAGACCTTTTAGTTTGGACACAGCATCACATTCCTGCAGCTACAATTTTTTTCTTTTCTGGCACATTTGTATATGCAAGGCTACCTCTGACTTGTGCCTCTCTGTGCAAGCTAAGAAAATACTAAGAGGAGCTGCATAACTCTCCCCTGGGAGGCCTCCTACAATGTGGCTGGCACTCAGTGCTTTCCAGGGCTCAGATCTAAGCTTTTAAAGGCAACAGAGAAGGCTCTTTTGCCCTTTTTCTTTTTTTCCCTACAGTTTTGAATAACTAACTTGTTTTCATTTTGAGAATGGCTGATCTAATTTATATTTAAATCTTTCTAATCCCTTGCCAAGCTACTATGAAAATAGGCATTGAAAAAATTAGTAAATAAGAATTTTCCTATTTACCTGATTGCCGTTCATGTTTCATTGTCTTTAATGTCATTCTATGCCAATGCACTTTAAAGTTACATCTTCCAATGTGAAAGCTAAAAACAGTCTGGGTGAAATGGGTTTATGTCAAGAAAGATATATTCCTTTTTATCACATGTACATATTGAAAACAGAAGCTTTAACAAAAGAGCAAAGAAAGAGACACCCTTCCTCTCCCAGCCCAAGGGAAAAAAGGTTATGGGAACATAAACTCCAGTTTAAACCAACAGCTATAGCACAGGATGCTTCTGAAGCTTATCTCATCCCGAAGTGTAACCAGTGAAAACCCAGACAATGCAGGTAATCAACTGGTGCATGTCTGCAGATTTATACCAATGAACCCACAGTCCTCAATACAGTGGATATTTGGAATCATGCCTTTAGCAAGAATAAGCCCACTGGCCTGTTCACGTGCACTGATGTGGTCATCTGGGATAGGATCCTTTCCACATGGACAGGTTCAAAGCACACTCAGGAAGGATAGAGAGAAGCACACATCCTCACCACAACAGATCAGAACAGGAACTTAACCAACTTTCCCACTGTAAATACTGGAGAGAACAAGAGGCACTTACCAGCATTCCCTGGACTCCTTAATTCTTGTCATTTAGGATACCAGGACCACTGGATCTCAGTAAATCTTGCTTCTTGTTCTCAAATGACAGACTTTACTTTTGTGTACCAGAATATGTCTTACGGGCCAGAACATTTCTTTTCTGTTAAGGAAATATAATCCACCCGGGTGTTATTCATGTGGTAGACACGCAAAATCCATGTTAATATTGTCCGCCCACTTTTTTTCTAAAATACTTATGTTTTTATTAGTCTTCATTACAGAGAATAATACAGGGTAGAGAATATGACAGACAATACTGACCAGAAAAATCTATCTTTGGTTAAGAGTCTTGGCCTTCACCCCAAACACAGAAACATATCACTGCCCCAAGCAAAGATACACACAAGGCTCGTGGGAGAGGAGGCTTCGTTTCCTAGTTATTCCTTCGCAACCTGTTGTGCAAAAGGAGGCAGACGAGAACAAGGAAGGAGGAAGAAGAGTACCTGGAAATAATCTGTCATCAGCCATCTCTGTCTGGGGTGCCTGAGGGAGTTACAGTCCCCTCGCCTCTCTCAGCTGGAAGATCTCTACATCTGCAGCAGAGACAGGTAGCACAGATGTGGTCAGCCGAAATCACCTTCAGCTTTTACTGGAGTACAGCAAGCAGGAGCAGGAACATCAGTGCCTCTTCTACTGCTACTACCACCATTTCCAACTCTGAGAAACAGTATTTGACCAGTCAGTGTGGATTAGATAAATTTCTTTAAGACAGCTATATTCCCTGCTAGTTTCTGATAGGTATTTTTATGCTTTTTAAAACAAATTGGCATTTTCTCTTAAAAGATAGTTTGATCAAACTGTTCCCATCCAGTAGTCCTCCACAGTGTAGTCGATTGATAGGCTTTTTGTTCTCCTCACTTTTGTATGTATCAACTTGATTCAGACTTTGATTTCAAGGATTTTATTCCGAGACCTTCTTGGAGTTAAATCTGTTCTTTCTCATGAGCATTCAAAACTTGTCTGGTGAGTCTGCTTTCCCCCCCCCACCCTGCTTGTAAAGCCAAGGAGAGTTAGAACTCACTATGGCTTTGCTATAACTATTAGTACACAGGAAGGAAGTTTTGAGATGTAGATGCTAAAAGGTTATGACCAATATTTGCCCTGTATTGCAAAAAATTCAAGGGTTCCAGAAGCCTTTTTTGTGTATTTTCTTTACCTGTTACTGGCTTACATATCACTTCTGAGGAAATCAGAAATAGATCAGTACCTATTTCTAATTAGTCTATCTAGAAATAGTTTGTCCATCGTGCACAAACTACTAGAAGATACTTCTTACTTGTTTCTACCGGAGTGAGACATCAGACCCACATTTGCTTGTGATTTCCATATTAAGAACAATAATACAAGTCACTCTAAGTCCAGTCTGACAAAGCCTTTATGCACTTTCTGCATTATTTAAAGAAATAAAAATCCTAGTTTAAAGGAATGCTTGAAGCAACAGACCTTATTGTCTGTTACCTTTCAAAACTAAGAGTCCAATTTACTAAGCCTGCTGAGAAAAGTGCCAATTAAAGTGGCCGTAAATGTTCTGTGTAAAAATGACTACCTGAATTTGAATTAAAAATAAAAAAATCAAGACTTTTCAGAGGGACTGGGGTAGGAGGTTGCTTACCTGCTAGCTCCCATACCAGTAAGTTTCCACATCTAACACAGCTGGAATGCAGCCTTAAAGAAAATCTGCATTATAAACTGCCTTGGAACTGCTTCACCTGCTTGGGGAACTAATTTAAATGACTTTTGAAAGCTACAGAAGTAGCAGTTCATTTGGATTGCAAAGCAGTGTAGAAAAGGTAAGTGTTTTCCCAGGCTAGCAATCTACATGTTAAAGACATGAAAAGAACTACTTGGAGTCATAAAGGCTAGTGCCAAAATACATTCAGGAAGACCCACGGTAAGTGAATTGGTGATTCTAGGCAGCAGTGACAGCATTCATGGGTTATTTATCTTGTATAGTCTTAAAATGTTGTTGTATGCTATAAAAATTGCACTACACTTCAAGACAGCAGTATCCAATATTTTTAGACCCTAAAGGAATAGCTTTAGGAAATGGCAATTTCCATGAGAATTTCGTGTCTAGACTACATTTGATTTCCAATAGCTTAATTCTTTGCAATATAGAAACAGAATTTCTGGAGGGTATTTTTTATACTCTTCAAGTAGTCATTTGAGAACCATTCTTCTAAGCTTGACTTTACTGGGAAACTGTCTATGTAAAGATGATATACCATCTTCTGGAATGCCTCTAAAAAACAGAGTGAATTACTTATTTCCAATTTCACTTTTCAAACCATACATATATTTGAACTTGGTAACAAAACCACCGGTAATCAGATCATTATGAAACAAACTGAACATGAGTGTGAGATAGAGATTAAAAAATTTGAAAGCTTTATGTAGGATTGTTTTATGTGGTGGGGTTTTGCTATTTCTTGCTTCTGTGTTGAGCAAACATAGAGTAAATCATCTAGGACAAGTGTTTCTCTGAACATAAAGGAAATTACCACTTTACATAGGAAAAGGGAAAGATCTTGCTACTGGTGAAATCGTGCAAACGTACGAATCCCATTCTGAATATTATCCGCAAAGAAAAAATTTTAAGAAGCACCTTTTATTCTGCTGTTATATTACGTCTGAATCCACATGCTCCCAGATAAAAGAAAAATTTAAAAATGGATTAGACAATAGTTAGAGTTTTTCATTCCATAAAGTGGGATTTTTGCATACTACTTTTTTAAAAAAAGCTTATGGAAGTAATAATTAATTTTCAAATAAGTAAATCACTTCCCATTACCACAGGATACACAACCCTTTTGCAACCATATTTAATAGACCATCTTTTATGGCCTACAAGTCTGCTAGAGCTCTGGCCTAGGATGCAAAAAAAATTAATTCTCACAGGTAAGAAATGACCAGAAAAAAGCTGAATTCTACTGAGTAGAAATATATGCAAAAATTTATACTGAGGTGGAAGTAATCAGCTAAGTAGCACAACATGGAAATCAGTAGAAGTCTAGGAGAAACAGCATGGTATGCTGGGAAGGGGGGAAGGAAGGGAGGAAGGAAAGAAAGACAACTCTTTAAAAGAGATTATTAAGAAAACATGGTAATAATTTTTATTGCTATGAAATGGAAAAAATATTAAAAGGGATGAAGAAATATTTACATTCTCCATGTCCACCAGGGTTTAGACAAGGTCTAAGAAAGCAAGGGATAATCAGACAATCTCCTGAACCTTTCAGATGATCAAGACTTGAGGACATTAAAACCGTCCTTAACTTGTAGTTTTTATCACATACTTAAACAATACTGGTCCTTTCCCCGTCTCTTCTCTTAATGGATTCAAAGTATCTACAGTTAAATATATTTTTTCCTTTATCATGGCATCACAATTAAGTCGAGATTTCAGTTCCATTCTATCCAGTTAGTATCTAATCTACCTGTTTCATCACATGAAATTTGTATAGTGAATGTTCAGTGCTCTGGCATGAAATCTGCGGTACAGCTGGAAGTAATTGAGTTAATGGCAATGAAGACTGAGCTATTTTCCCACTCTTCAGGCACATTGAAGCCTAATAACTTCAAATGACACTCACATAACATTACTGTGAAGATTTCATCCTGCAGCCTATTTTATCCTTCTGGGCAAGCTGAAAGATTACTATTAAGCTGCCAAATTGATACTTTCTTTTATCGTTTAGGATGGGATTTCTCTCATCCATCCAGAAGTTATGTCCCTGCTCTGAGGCAGTTATTCCAGGCACTCTATCATTGACAGAAAAAGACAGAAACCCCTAAAGCATGACCCATCCCATCTATGTACAACATCTATCCAGTAGATTTAGCCTTGCTAGGAGATACCTTCTCCCTCTAATAATGACCAGTAAATCACGGACACCTAACTGGGTCCACAGACAGAAATGGTTGGAGTTGTGCGAACTGGATGCCTCAGAGCCCTTTCCAGGTAATTTCAGGCATTCAGCTGAGATGCTTGTCTTAGGAATGCAGTTGTCATAGACTATCACTGCGGGAACCTCTCAAGTCCTTCTCAGATCCTCAGCGGTGTGTGAGGGGGGAGGAATCACCCTGCAGAAGTGTCTGTCTCTAAGCTGCCTGCAGATGGTACCTAACGAGAGCACACCTCTAATTAGCACAAGAAAGGTAAGGTATGTAGATGAATTCAAGACCTAAATAGTCAGTGATTCACACAGAAAATGAAAAGTAATTTCTCTCCCTAGGAGATGGAAGCGCTTTCTGCACTGTATTGCTCTAGTCAGGATGTGATAAAGGACTATGAATACCATCACACAAAATTGCTCAATTTGAGAGTCAGTGCACAGTCTGAGGGTGTGCTGGGGACCCACTGTGGCAGCAGCTGTCTGGTTTCGTAGCTCATCTATTTTTTCTCCAACATCCTGCATAACTGAATACTTGATGTTTAGCCTAATTTTCAATAAACTTACATAAAGATAAATTCTAGTAATCACCTACTTAAAAGGGAAAAAAAGGACAAAAAGTAAAATGAAAACATGTATATTGATAACTTTTCCAAAGAGCATACTGTGTTAGACAGTTAAGTCAAAGCATTGCCTGTACCAAGTTAGCTCCAAAAGATGCACACTATAAAAGCAATTGTTATCATCCAAAATAATTCAGGCAATGATAATATATATATATTAATAATTTCTTTTTTTAATACAGGAACGAGGTGCCAGATTAACTTCTTTTATTGAAAAGTATCAATGATACTGAAGTTAATGACATTCCATTCCCTGGATATATTTGTCAGAATCTTCCAAATTTTAATAGGTCATTTGGTCCCTTCTTTGAAAATGTATGTATATCCCAAATTCACATCTTCTTTTCAAGTACTTCCCACAGAATAAAATAATCTTACTACTTTTGTTTTACTCTAATATTCACCAGACCATTCATAACCTTTGACATCATACAAGATACATCCTCCCTTTTCTGGTATCTACAGCAATTTTTATTATAGGCTATGATTTTGTCCTTTTACCGGGAACCATTGTATAATCATTTTTTATATTTGTGTGCATATATATATATAATGTGTATAGTGGTCTCTTTAATTCCTGTTCATATTCTTTTCCCCTAAATTGCTTATAATGTTTAACATATTTTTGAGGTAGGGTTCTATTCAGATCAGTGTGCAATATTGCAAGTGCAGGGATACTGCCCCATGATGTCCCACTGCTACACCAAATTCAACTGTTTGGGGTGTTTTTGCAGTTAGATGAAGCTACTAGTTTGTTAGCCACTGATACTTGTGCTCTTCCAGCATTTCTTTGCCTATATACAACTCTTTCACTGAACAAATGCTTTATATTTTTCTCCAACTATCTCCCTTTCCTTGAGGGAGAAAAATCTTCCCTTCTCTGATTGTTACCACTAAGTTTACTCCATGCCCACTGGCCTGTAAAACTTGAGCAATTTACTACAACTAATTCCCTGAGAACTGCCACTAACTCAGAAAATGTACTCTGGTTCCCAGTGAACACAATTTACTTATTCACTGGCTTTTCTTGTTTCTGAGGGAAAATCAAGCAGACACAGGTCTTTGCTTGCTTTTACTTGTGAATAACTCTGAATTTGTTCATGCAAAGTAAAACTAAAATACTGCCAAATGGAAATACAGGATGAAAATAATCAGGACCCTCTTATAACACAATTTTTTTGATAACTGGGACAAAGAAAGAGAACTTGGCCTTGCATAGGAGCACTAAGGAGCAATTCAGAAATAAGACAGGAGGATTAAAAAGGTAACCAAATTCTAAAATACTATGGGTTGCTAATACAAAGGAACAAAGAAAAGAGAATAAATGTATATTGGGGGACGGGAAGGGGCAGCAAGAAAATATATTTATTTATTGCATTAATTACCAGTATTTAAAAATTGCTTATAAAATGCCTTGCCTTAGGATGTGACCTGTGCCATCAAAATCAAAGCACTTCTGTTTTTGTCGATTGTGCTGTGAGTAGTACCAGCCTTTAGAGTTATCTAAAGATTTAGAATGTGCAGAAATTAATGGAATGTTTCTGTGAGCTGAGGGAGAGGATTATTTTGTAAATGGAACACAGGAACTACTGCTCTGCTGTAGTGGATTTTTATGTTGAAACTTGGACTGAAAATATTTCCAGGAGCCACAGGAAGGCAGTGTGTAACAACTTCATTGTAGTTTTGAAGGCTACATGTCTGATATCTGAGAAAAGGATGTGTGATAAATATAAATTTTTCTACCTGAATTCAGCTTAGTCGAATATTTTTCAATGGCACATTAGTTTCAGGCAGAAAATGTTGACTTTTGACCTTTTGCTTAATTCTGACCTTATCGTTTAGATTGCTATAATGTAAATGACTGATACAATGTAATGTAAATTTGCATGTCAATAATCACAAGGTTGTTAGGCATTTACAACATTTCCATCTTCAAGATGGAGCCAGCCTTCTGTGAGAGACCCGAATGGATTGCAAAAAAAGGGAATTTAGGTCAGTAAAAGATGAGATGTGGCAGGCAGCAAAATGCCTAAAGCTGCAAATTCTCGAGCATCTTTCACAGTCCGTGCTGGCCAGCTGGCCCTGGGTGGGCAGGCAGGATGCTTTCTGAAGTTTCTTTACCACAATGAGTAGGCTAAGCAGGACCCATAAACACCACTTTCAGAGACAGCTAATGCAGGCAGAAGGCCAAGAGCCCCTCACTCTGTTTTTTGGGGGCCAGGTTTTAAAGGCCCGGATGCTCAGGTCAGGCAGCCAGGGTGTATAGTGTGACCCAGCCTGTATTTCACTCCTTCACATCCCTCCAGAGGAACTGGCAGGCGGAGGGGGTCAACCCACACCTCTTCTCGTGTTCACATACAAAGTGGCTGAAGACAAAAATCTCTGTTTTCCTGCTCTTCCAGGGTCCAAAGAGTAAGATATTTCGAAGGGAATCGCTCCAAACCTGCTTGAACCTCTCCTTTCTGGTTCTTGCTGACAATTGCAAGAATAATAGCAACTATTAATCCACTGGTCTGGGTTAATAACCCAGTGTGTGATTTACATTTATGGAGGGGAGTGATGGGGCACTGGTGTATAAAATCCCCCAAATACCGGTACTGAGTGGCTGGCATGTCCTGATGCAAGGGATCAATCCTGTTGTCCTGTCCTCAGTGCTCACTCGCTGCTATCCCCATCTTTGGAAATCTGGCTGTACCAGCCTCTGAGCCTGGGTAAACTGAATTCCCTGCAGAGCTGGTAACGAAGTCTCTGATGTGTCTGTATGGAAAATAACAGTTTAAACATTTCTGCTCAAAGAATTCACAATCCTATTGGATCCCATGTAAAATTTTCCAATTTGACCTATATTTTTTCTTTCAGATCACCATATTTTCTAACACAGTCATTTTTCCCCCACCCTTAGCCTGTTACTCAGCCTTTTTGGCAATAAAGTGATCATATGAACTTTGCACATATTTTACTATTTTTCAAAGGGAAGAATATTTTTCCTTTCAAAAGTCATTTTTCCAAGTTAATTAGTTAACATTAATACAGATTTTTCATTATGCAAATCATCTTACAAGCCCATTAGGTATTGTAGCTGTTGTTGGTATTCTTGACTAGGTTAATTCTGCAGGACAGAGTGCAGCAGCCTCACACAAAGGGTTCACTACAGGAATGAAAATCTTATTATCTCGCTCAGCTCACAGGGATATATTTCAGCGAAGCAGAACTTCAGAGCAGCTTTGTTTGCTGATGGATGAATGTCTGTCACTGAACTTGGCTTTTGATAAGGGATATAGAGAATTCTTGCAGAAAGAAAGCAGAAAATTGAGAGGGAAGAATAGTTTTGCTGAAGCAATAGAAAATGCAATAATAGTGGGGGAAAGCAATATACTGTTGAGTTTTGCAGTTTATATGGGGTAGAAAGGAACAGCTGGCTTGTGACCCTTAGAGAAGTTTTTTGAGGTATTTGCTCTTTGCAGTGTGGAAAACTGACAACATTCAAGACCCAAAGGGAAAAACCTTCAATTCTGCCCAAAGCCAGAAAATTCAGTGTCTGGTTTTGCGACCTTTTTACATGCTCAACTTTCTGTTTTGCCTAAACTGCTGATTAAAGTATAAAAATCTGATTTTATATGCAGAAGTATAAACATTAAAACCAATGTTTTCATCAGTAAGAGGAAATTCAGAGACCTGGATGTTCAGAAGATTTGTTCAGCTTGCAAAAAGCTGTCCAGCTGTAACTGAAACTCATCTAAGTTTCCTGAAACAGGCAAATTTCCTAGGTGAGGTTTTTGAATGCAATTTCCAATAATTTCTCTGTTCTTGATTTTGGTAAGACCATCAGAATAGGATATATGTGTCATTTTTGTGCCATTTGTGTTTCCGATTTAAAAAAAATATTGTGAAAAGCATAGATTGTGACAGGCTTAAAGAAAACCCTCCACTTTTTTCCCTAGGAGTTCCAACTTACTTTTCTTTAGGCTTTGGGCAAGGACTGCTGAAAAGTGCAGGTGACTGTTACTGAACATTCTTCTCTAGCCTCAGTTTTTACTTGAATTTGAGTGGTATTTCTTGTTCCTATTTTCAGTGCTGTAATCCCTGAATTACCATTATCACTATACATTAGACCAGAAGGAGTAAGGTTTAGGCCCACAGAGCCGCTTAAGTATTTAAAGCTTTTCAAAGCCTGATTTCTATTTAAATCAGTTGGAGCTGGTTGGTAAAATACATTCTTGAGCCCAGAACATAGAGCCTGCAGTGTAATGTTAGAAAAAATACATCTCTATCACCTGTTTATTTACATTCTAAATATCTCAGGCTTTAAAATGTTAAACACCTTCTGCAGGGGTGCAGAAGCAAATGTTTTAAAGCGTATTTTGACTTTATTATTTAAAGCACAGGAGGTAAAGCTGCTAGAAAAGCTGTTTTGCGTTAAAAGGGGGCACTACTTTTAATTAAACATATTTCTGATATAAATTGAATTATTTCTTTTTTCTCTAACATAAAACCTCGGCGAAAAGAAATAGAGAAAAGTTGCAACGATATCAAAATGTTCTGGGAAGAAAAGTTTGTAAGTTGAAATGACTTTCATTTTCATTTTGTATTTAGTTAGAAGTTAAAAAGCTGAAGGCAAAATCATTTGTTGAAATGAAGCAGCTATAAAAGGATTTTTTCATTTCCTGCCTGAAAAAAAAAAGAGTCTTTAAAGTGATAGCCAGAGAAGCATCTGGATTGCATTATCTGTATCCCTTGGAAATAAGAGGACATAAGTGCTGGAAAATGCAGTTGAAAATATAGATCTCTGACAGTTGTTCCAATTTTTTTTCCCCTCCAAGCCTTGCCTTTTGCCTGCAGGTTTCTTTCAAAACCCCTGGCATTGCCCTGGTTCTGAAGGTCAAACCTGGCCCAGGGCACTGACACTTCCCCTTCAGCAGGAGCAGGATCATCTCCTCCCTTGGGTTGCTCCCGTGCAGCTGGTGGGTGCCCTGAGCTGGGGTCACACCATTACTGGAGCCCTTCCCCTTAATCCAGGGAAAAAGCGACAAAGTTCCTGAGGCGTTGCCTTCATTTCTGTCCTACTTGTTGCACTTTGGGCTTTTTGCTGCTCTTCAGGAGATGGAAAAAGAAGAGGTATATTTTGGCAGGTGAAATTTCAATAAAAAGAAACCCTTTGCATTCTCACTTCTAACATCTTCCTTTGTTGATTTGTCTTATGGGCTGTTTTATGCTGTTTAGTAGGTGAACTAATGATAAAAACAAATTTGTCATGATGTATGACTCCTCAGTGTGGGGATAAACATGGATACAGCAGACCCTGTCCAGGCTGTAAGGTGTTCTCTTACATAAAAAATGGGTGGTGGACTAACAGTCCAAAAATTATTCTATTTAGTATATTGCTCATCTGCCTGAAAGCTAATTATAGGACTTCTACAGAAAGAATTCCAAGTGGCAGGTCTTCCTTTACTGCCATTACCATGTGCAAACACAATGAGCTGGCAAAGATTAACAAGCTCTTCCATTTTGTACTAATGGAGTTTGTCCACCTGCCAGCATCACTTTTCTTAATTAAGTGGGTCTCTCTAAAAGAAGGTGATTTTGGAAATCTCAGCACCATTACTATTGCCATTAACCTAGTAGGAAGACATCTTGAGTATGTGTCAATTTTCAGAGTTATTTTTGATATTGTAGCCCCGGTTTATGCCTCTTAGGAGATATTTTACTATTTACAGTGCCAGACTGGTGGGAATTAATGTACACACTGAAACTCAAACGCACAGTCTTGTTGTCAACACTAACACTGTTAAGAGCAGCAACCAATGCTGTAATGTTTATAACAGCTCTGTCTGAGCACAAGTAAATAAATTTGACAGATTGTGCAATATATTAATGAAATGATGCTCAGTATCCTCCAAGAACAGCTTTTAGTAGATACTACTCACAGAGTTCAGCTATTTTGTTTTCCAAAGGATGCAATGTGTATTTTAAGTTACTTGCTATTTCTGTGTGTAAAGCTCTAGATTTTTTTTCTGGCTCATTAGGATATTAGAAGTTTTGTGCTAAATATGAGGGGACAGTGCCCTTAAGATGTTAGGTAATTTGGAGAGGTTTTCAAACTTGTCAGCAGAGAATCTGTGTGGTAGAGCTATTCTTTTGTTACTCTTAGCTTGTTAGTTAAGGAGGTTCCCTCATGTCTGTCTTAATTTTCCTTGTATTTCCAGTTCTCTACATTACTGACCTGTCTCTATTCAATTCTAAGGTTAAATGAGACAGACAATGCTTTAAAAAGTATGTAAATTCCAGTCAGGAAAAAAAATTATATTAGGAGTAATTAGTGCTGGTATTTCCACATTAGATCCCATTAAAACAATAAATTAAGAAGCTTTTTGATGGTGAAAAACAATCACAGAAAAAATATGTTAAGGACAGAAGGCAGGGCAGTTCTGACAGGTCTTGACTCAGCACCTCATCTGCAGCCTGCAGAGTTCTCACCTGACAGGGAGGGATCTGGTTTTAAATCTGGTTACCTGTAGGCTTCAGAAAACTCTTTTGCCCTGCCTTTCTCAGAATAAACACCCAGACAGGGCACCCTGCCTATGGTTTAGGGAACTTGAGCCTTTTTCCTGCTGCACCGAGGTGTTAGGAGAGGTACCTATGTCACAGCCTCCAAAGTTTCTCATGGATGTAGTTCCTCTCATGCCTGGAGGTCACAGCTTCAATGTGTTCTTGGTGACTGACAAAAGAGGATCAAACACTTCTCTGCTGTGGCCCTGAGGGCACTGATGGCACTTCTGTCCCTCCCCACAGCCCATGTCCCAGGAGCCCCAGTTTGATTCAGCCTGGGGCTGTTGGTCCCTGCCCCAGAGATGATGCATAGATGCCCGTCTCCAGCCCTGTCTCTGTGTGGATGCCTTGGACCCATGCTGCCAGCTGAACAAATATACATGTCCCAGATTACCACCCTTATCCCCGCAACAACCAGGCTTCAGGGGGTCAGGCTGCACACAGGAGAGCAACGTTCAGTAAAAATTCTACTATATAACAGTCTGGCTGCCTTGGGGAAATCAAAGGTTTAGCAAAACTCAAGTCATTCCTACATATTCAGCATATTATTCCAGTCAGGATCCTGAATTCAGACCAAATGCCTTCCCAACTTTATTAGACCCTTTACTGGTTTCCAAACCTGAAACTACAGTACTAGGCTGTTGAATACAATGAGATAGATTTGGGGTTTATCAACATTATCTGTCTCTCCCTGAGATATCCAGAAGATAAGTTCTAAGGACACTTAGCAAATCACTCTCTGCTGGTATCCAGAGAGTAGCACCAAATCATAAATGTGAAATAGGTAGCCAGATGGCAAGAGGGATCAAGTGGTGATGAGACATTGCTAGGAAAACCTGCTGTGTTGAAGGAATATAGCAGTCTAGAGTGCTAGGAACTACCTGAGCAGAAGATTTTAGGGTTTTGGTAACATATACAGGCTAGGTGTAAGAATCTTGATTCACTGTGGTTGCTACCATTCTGTATTTATTAGCAAGCACAGCAAAACAAACCATCTTTGTGAGTGTTCCCATATATTAGGACACAGACATTTCTTTTATAAACACAAATTTATGCAGACTAAAACCACAAAATCCTGGTGCAAGTGGTTTTAAAAACACTTGGTGATGATTTACTTGTCTATATACAGTATATTACAAGTACTGTGTTCTGTCCCAGGTATCTCCATAGGATTGGCAGGTATGACACAGGGTGCATAGGAGTCCCATATCCTTCTGGGACAGTAGCTGAAGGCCAGGTGAGATATACCTGAATCCCACCCTTCACTTAGGAATGACCCAGCTGGAAGAGTAGCAGGCTTAAACCAAAATAAGTAAATTCATACAGAGGTTTTTTACCTGGTTCTGATGAGGTCTGCTGCTTACAAGTCTTTGCAGGAGAGAGCTACCAGAACTGTCTGTTCCCAGGCTACCTTACCTTTATACTGGCTGGCAGACATTCAGTTCTTCCAGTCCTTCCCTGAGTGGCACAGAGTGAAGTTTGTGGCACACCACTTATGCCCACATTCACTTGTTACAGCATGTACTCTTTGGCACAGTAAACAAAGCAATCCCAACCTCCTCCCCTCATTTGAGATCAGGAGGGGTGAGGGCCCTTGGAATGCAGACGGAAGCATTTGGTGCTTTGTAAAAGCTGAAGTCCCTGATCATAGATATGAGGAGAATGAAAATCAGCCATTGGAAAATCTGCAAGCTCCTGCAACAGCACAAGTCAGAAATGTGATAGACAGGCGGAGGCTTGAAGTGAGTGTGTTTGTACTTTCGACTGACTCCCCTTGGCCTCGTGCACCAGGCCTCCTTAGTCGAGCTGGACAAAACCCACTGACAAGCAATGCTGCACAACAGTGGCTGTGGGGTGCTCGGGCAGCCCCAGCACACTTCTGAAACCTCTGCTCATATGACAGACCTAGGAAGTCTGAAGGGCAGAGCTGTGAAGGAACTGTACAAATCCCGCTCCTCATGAGCGGGAGCAAAGCAAGGGGGTGCCCACCTCTGCCAGGGTACACAGGCTGCATTTCTGATTCCCTCTCCCTGTGTGGCCTGGCTAATCACAGAGGAGTTTGGTTTGTTGACCCTGTTGCTGTGCTGCTTCACCAGCTGCGTGGGCTCCTGTCCGGAGCACCACGGCACAGAAAGGGACACATAACTACTCAGCAGGGCCTTGGAAGCCAGCGTGGGACACAAAAGTTACCAAGGCAAACTGAGTCACAAAATAACTCAGTTTTTTTCCAATCATCCTGGAAAAAGATTTGGACTGCACTCTGTAAAAATATATACTCAATAAAGAAGTTTGGAATAAGAAAAGGCAATGTCATTCTTCTATTTCAATCAGCAGATGAGTTCACCTTATTTTGGAAGCAGTCCAGTCCCAGGAAATATGAGATAATATGGATAAGTCATATTTGTTCATTTCTACACCACCGAATTTTCCACTGAGCAGTGAGAAGATTAGAAAGTTGATCTTGTCATGTTTTTCAATGCAAGGAATTGATCAGTGCTACGAAGTCTATTTGAGAAACTAGGTAATCACATTCCTCTAGGCAGATTTCAGTAGATATGAGACTGTTCATAACACTTTTCTGTCTGTTTCCAATTAATATTTTAATGAGCAAGTTTTCTTCAGCAAGCCTCTCGAGGAAACAGCAGATTTTATTTGAAAGGAGAAAAAATTAAAAAAAAAAAATTTTTACATCTTTCTCCATTAACACTTGCCTTTAAGACTGATTGAAAGAATTTGATTGATCTGGTCAGAGAGATTGAGTCCCTCAGAAAACACAATAAAATTGTGGGTAAGTAAACTATCCTTAAAAACGACAGAACATAAAAAAAATGAAGATTTTAATGTAAAATTCAGGTACTGCATTCTATTTGATAAATAAGGAAACCGTGCAAATAAAGGTAGTCTGCTACAACTAAGGCAAATTTTTATTTCATTGGTTTGGTGACAACATAAAGAAATACTAGTGCAGTTCCAATATGTTGAGTTACGTATACACAATGATGTTTTAAACAAGTAGACAAGACAGTACTCACAGTGTTTATATGTCTCAGGTATTAACACTGTGAACTAAACAGACACTGACCAGGCACCACACGGAAGGGTCATATCTCTTCTCCTGGTGCTGTGCTCCCAAAAATGTGTGCCCAGGGAAGCTTTGATCCCACCACTGCAGCGTGGGCAGCACAAGAGCACTGCTGTTCCAGGAAGAGCCTGTGACAGTGCTGCAGGTCACTAGAACTGACCACAGAAATCTTAGAGACACTTTTTGGTTGAGTTCCTCCCTGCTTTCTAGATCCTGAACCTGAGGACTGTCTTTTGAGGCTTGCATCAGCAGGCTCAGGAGTTGGTAATTTAGGAGTTTTTTATTCAGCAGCTGCAGCTGGGAGCAGGCTGATGGGAGAGCTGGGAATGGTGCTGTGAACTAACTAAACTAGGTGTGAGTTTGGAGCGGGACTGACTATTATAAAACCCTTGTGTGGCATTTTTATTCAAGAGTAAAGGGCCTTTGCTGAAGTTGCTTTAAGTCATTGTAGGAGTATAGGGAGGCAGGAGGAATCAAATTTACTTTTAACAGCTAGAAAGCATTCAAGAAAGGCTATTATGTAGTTTAGGAAACCAGTTAAGACAGATGAACTGCTTACAGCCTCACTTGGCGAACTCTGAAAACCTCTGCTAACTGCAATTCATGGTTTTAATTTTTTTTATGCAAGTCCATGATTTCTTTATTTTGAATGAATGAATGCAAGTGCACAGTACAGATGGACCATATGTCATTTCTGGTACCATTCCTCCCATTTAGCTGCTTTTGCTGAGAACAGATAGCATCAGGAGTGCAACAGTGCCGTAACTGCATTTACAAGAGCTCTGCCAGTGCACAGGCACTGAAACAAAGCATGAGAAAGACCCCAGGGGAAACATAGCAGATTTCTGAGGTGAAGAAAGGACCATTTGTCCTCTGAACACTCCCTGTGCTCTTCTTGGGGGTGTCTGCGTTTGCAGAATGTACGGTTACAGTAGCTTGTGGTAAGGCAAGAGCCTGTTCGTCCCTTGGCTTTGGGGATAGCCTGTTCATCTGGGTCCAAGGGCTCTTAACCTATCCATGGCTCAGCCGTCAGCCATCTGCAAAACTGTCTTTGAACTACAGTTTGACTATCTGTAAAATGGTTGTTTATGGCTTTGTAAAGCATTTCAAGATTAATGGGCTGGACACGCTATAAAAGAGCAGGTATTTATTGGAAACATTATGTGACTTAAAAGTCACCAACTATTAAAAACAATAGACATTAAGCTCTTTTTGACATTTGGCTTGATGAGTTTTCAGTCATTTCTTCACACCACATAGGTCAAACATAATATGCCTTGATCAGTCGTCCAGCACCTTTGGGAAGTGTTGGCATCTGGGGCAGAAGTTTTACAGCTGATCTGAAGAGAACATCTGCTGTGTCTGAGATACATTGGATCTGCAGCATGCTCAAAATAGACATGCCATTTTTTGAAAAGGTCAGATTCAATGCTCAGATGTCATTTATCTGATCTCATCTGTAGCCATGAACATGAAAAGAAATGCCAGATTAAATTTTCAGTCAGAAAAAATGGGCATGCTTTAAGAAATCCATCTACAAGCTAATCCCAGCCAAATGTGTTCCTTCATAAATGAAAATTATTATTTCTTCTGTACTCTATAGTTTACCAAACAGCACTGGAGGAAATCCTCCAGGTATTGAAAAGCAACAGTAAGTGTGTAGTAGTTAGCAAAGCTGGTTGCCAATACACCAGGCAAGGAACTTTCTGATGGCAACCAGCAAGTAGCCCAGCAACTCACTTTGCAGTGATTCTGCAGAGCAGACGGGTCACATCCCCCAGAGGTCACATCTCACACTCACCTTCCCCATTCCTCAAAGCTTTGCACTGTTCAGACACCCTGCCTGGACACGGTTCAGGTGCACGGCATGGCCATGCCTTCCCCTGCCCAGGAGCTCCCTGGCAGGGAGAGGGGCGGTGTGACAGACTGGGGCGCAGGCAGCGCTGAGAGCACACCCTGCACACCCCAGGCCTGGCTCCACAGCGAGACTCCCACCGCCCTCGCTGCTCTGCCTTCGCTTGCCACCGCAGACTACAGTCCTGGCACTACAAAGCTGCCAAGTGAAATTGTTCCTCTGCAGCTCTCTTTGCCAAGATTGCACAGGACCAGTCATGCTGATTGTTCATTATAAACCCCTAATATATGTTTAATGACACCAACTTTTTGCAATGCTAGTTGGTATTTTAATAGCCTTAATAATAGCACATATTTAGTAGCATTATTACATGTTTGTGTAACACTCCACCTTCACTGTGCTATGCCAGCAGTAGCTAATGAATGCATTCTAGGAAATCCACCTGAAGCAGATTTCTCTGAGTAAAGCTTTAACTTCAGGGAAATAGGATGTGAGCTTGGTGTGGGAGTGGATATGAGAGAGATTTAAAGCTCTTTTTGGATTTATAGAACAGCTTCCAATTCCTGCTGATGCAGGAATCAGTTTAAAAATAGATAATTCCACCTGGACCATTTGTGTGCCTGCTGCTCTAGACTCAGCCAAGAACGGCAGACCTGCTGCACAAGACAAGCTGACGAGAGGTAGCAATCCAAGATGGGGGGATGCCAGTATGACATCTTTCAAACAGTCTTTTCCATCCATCCTCCACAGGAATAAAAAAATTAATAGTAAGAACAGATGAAATAAACAATATTGCTGGGTTACAAAATCAGGGTGTCTGATGAAAGCAGCTCCATCAGCAGCCTCAGATATGCAGATATTGGGAAAAAGAAAACCAGGCCTAAGACTATTTCGGTCTTCCGTTTGGCCTTGAATGTTCTGCTTTCCTCAAGATACCTTGCAGCCGTAGACTAATGTATGAAGCTGGCAAGATAAAATATTAGGAATATAGACAGCAGAAGCAAAAAGGAAGCTAAATTTTACAGCTTGCTGCTGAGATCAGCCCTAGCCCCTGGGCCAGTGTTATAGCTGTAAATGATGGCCACAGCTATAAATATTCTGAAGCTGTTACCCAAAAGATGGTAGTCAGAACCTCTGGTAGGAGTCTGCACTCAGGGGATTCTGCAGACCCTCAGTGGGAGCAGATGTTGGCCAGACTTGTGCTGAGTACTTGTTCAGGTTGGGTATTTGACTCTTGCTATTTGTTATATACTTGGTTCACACGCTGAGCATCAACACCTGGACATCCTACACAGATCATCTTTTACTGGCACTGCCCTTCTCCCTGTGCCTATTTAGGAATCTGGTTCAGATTCTCACCAGATCACCAGATCTCTCATCAGAGAGCTGGTGCTAATTTTAGGCACAGTTGTGCTAAGTAGGTCCTCCTTTGACTCACAGCAGCTTCCAGGATGATTTGTGTGGGATATCATTTTGACAGTCACTGAGGCTCTTCCTTTGGATACATGTTGATAATCAATCCTTTGCCTTTTCCTACCCTTCTGACAAGTGAAATTACCCCAGCACTCCAGTCCCATATGGCTGTATTCCCCTTTCTCCCCCTTTCACGTATTTGCTGGCTCCTTCCTCTACTGCCCTAAAAGCACAAGAGGCCACAGCGGCTACTTTAAGCAGAACCTGTAATTGCTGCCTGGGCAGCTACTAAAAAGATTGAGACAATTTTCTTTGCAAAAATTCCACCAGAAAAACCAAGGATGGAACTGGCAGTTCAATGCTATTTTTCACATACCAACTGAAAGGTTTTCTAATTGGTTAGCGATTAGCCAGTTCTGAAAGACTCAGCTCAAACTCGCAGCTGGTATAAATCAGAGAAATCCCACTGAAGTCTCTGATTCATTTTCCAAATGGTTAAAAATTCAGCAGGAGCTTTAAATTGCCAATGTTATTTATCAAACAGCTGGCTAAAATTCAGAAAGATAGCACATTTTCTGTAATGCTCTTTGACATTAAGAATTCCTCATGGACCAGATATAATCAATACAAGTGCTACAGTGAAAATTCTGGGGTTTTAAAAAAACAAAACCCAAAAAAACGTGGATCTGATAAACATAATTTTTAAGAATAAGAGTCAAAATGTGGAATCAAATTTTACATCTTTACAGATTTTTTTCATTATCTTAATGAACCAAAACTGTTTTAAGAGTTCTTCTCTCTCTTGGATGGAAGTTTGACACTCCCATCAAAGTGCCTGGAAGGATTTTGCTAGCTCTTGGTGGGAGTGGACTGCATCCCTTGTGAAGCCCTGTTCCCCAGCAGGTGTGGATATTGCCTGTGTGCATAGCACAGTTGTTGCATTTTGTTTCCTTTCTCTTTTCAGATCTGCTTCTCTAAACATTCAACTCACTGCTGTTCCAGACAAGTGTTCTAATGAAACGAAAGGCCCACGAGCTGAACAGCCTTGGGAGAATTAGAGTGGCAAAGGAAGATGGGGGAAGCTCCAGAATCTGCCTTTTCTCCTGTAACAGACAAAGATTTTGTCTTAGGAGATAAACAAACATTGCTGAACTTGCTTCATATCTTCTGGGAAGTCTAATAGCAGGTCTGTCTTTAACATCCATATAAATTAGAAAACCTTTGTAAACTGGATCGTTCTGACTGCAATTCTTCCTATGTTTCCTTCAGCTGCCTGACGAAACAGAACTGGTTTGGGGCTGCTGCTCTTCAGTGTATGCAGCTTATTTCTGGACATAAGTTAGGCTGTACTGTTTTCTCCATCTGCTTTATATTGTTGGGCAAGCACATTACTGCTACTGAAGTCCATATTATATCAAGACAATGATATATGTGATATTGAGTGGTGATATTTCATTTTACAGGCCAGAAACTCTAATAATCATTTAGATAAAGGCAAGACCAGACTGTAAATTACATATTTTCTTTAATCCTCCGTTTATTTAAAATATAACCAAAACCATTTCTGACTTTAATAGAATCAGATACTTTTTTTGTATTTAGTACACAATAAATCATAATGCAGAATATAAAGAAATATAAGAAAACGTGTATTATTAAAGTAAAAGCATTATACTCAGGAAGTGGAGAAAAGGATTTTGCCACCCATAGGAACACCCACTTTTTCCCTCTCAGGAGTTACTTGTAAACTGTTTGTGCTTATGTTGCCTTAAGTGAATGATATTAAAGTGTGTGCTGTGTTCTAATAAAGAGTGATTTTCACAGTAGCAGAGGCACGTATGAGTCTTTATTTCAGAAATACAGTCTTTTAAACTAAGGACTTTGTCCGTAAATGCTCAGCTGCCATCCTTCCTCCTACTCAGTGGGAGAACCTTGCCATTGTTCCATTTGTTTAACATAGATGGCTCTGACAGATACAGCAAAAAGCTAGGAAAGACTTTGCCTTCACTACTGAGGCCATTTCAATGCCCTGTGCCTGAAGATTTGGAAAAAGGCTGGCTTTACTTCGCAAATTCCATGTGCAGCAGGAAACTGCAGAGCTGCTCCAGCTCTAAACAAATCTTCAGGAAATAAATGCTCAAGACTTCACCAACCACATCCACTGAGGTCTAAAAAAAGAGCCACATTTTCCACACTTCCAAATACCGAGAAAGTCACATTTAGTTGAGACTTCATTTTTCTGTAGGGAGTTTGTAGTTCTGTAGGGAGACTGTGAAAACTGATCTGAGTAAGCAGCCTCACTGGCTAAGTTAGAAAATCCTGCATTAAATTTGGAGCCTGGTAGAAAATTCAGGTACTAATTCAGCAGGTTAGATTTCAAGATATATTAAGATTTAGATGTAATTCTGTAATTTTCAGAAAGTGGCATTCCTCAGTCTTCCACCAGTGGAGCACAAGGTAGAAGTACGTGTAAAAAGATACAAGAGATCCATAATTTGTTCCACTATTCTCAATACAATGACACTGGTGATTAAATTATTCAATATAAGCATAAAATAATCTATCATAGTTTAGGGTATGAAGAGTCAGATAGGTAGTTACTTTTTAATCCCCTCTACATAAAAATGGGAATAATAGAAACAAACTCCTAACTATTAATCTGACTCATTGAGTGTACTTAGGAGCCCTATTCCCATCAATTTCAATGTAGAACACAATTAAAAATGAATGTGAGATGCAATCTGTACAGTGTTTGAAGTGCTGTATTTAATAGTGTTATTGCTGAGTTTAAGCATCATTTCTGAGAGTTAAGCACCTGAATTATGCCAAGGCAAATCTACTTTCCACTTGACTGTCAAACTGATTTGCAGCAAAGCCCCAGCCTGGGATTAAGATCAACATAAGACATCTGGAACTGGGTGAGTGATAAAGAAAAATCCTGACTGTAATATCAAGCAGCAGAAATAGGCAAGAAGGTGTAGCATTACCCTTCAGCTGCCTCGAGGCTAATGGGAGAAAAATAATTTAATACAGAATAAGGCAGGATGACTGGGACGAGGGCTGCCTACACTGGATCAGAATTGCTGATTTAATTTGAAACACCAACTGAACCTTGCTGTCACATGGATCTGTACCTCCTAACTGGCTGAACATACTGATGGGGTTTGCCTGACTGGATCTAGATGAAGAAACAAGGCCATGAATTTTACAGCCACTTCAGGGTATAACAGCAACCAGGTGCCAGCTTCAAACATCTGTCCTGTTCTGGAATGAGAGGAAACAGAAGAGAAACAAGAAGATATCTTTGTCAACAAAAGCCAGTGGGAAATGTGGTACACAATGCCAGAGAATTACTAAAAATGAATGTTCCAAATAACCTGAAATTCAGAATTAGTATCAGATTTCCCATTTCAAAGTAACTCATAGAAAAGCCTGGGAGGGTGATCAGCAAGTAATTATGTCAGAGCAGCTTTCCTTCTGTACTGTTCTCATTCCCAGCTACAAAACCATTTCAATGACCTTGGTTGCTTCTGCTAAAAGACTAGATGTGCTGGAAACTGTACATGGTTTCAATTATTAATGAGATACTTGCAGATTTGTATCTGTTTATTAATTTTTTGGTTAGGCAAAACAACATTTTGGGTTATTTTCATACCTTATTCCAAAAATATTGTTAAAAAGCAAATCATATAGGATATTTATTTGTTATCTAAATGCTTAGTAGCTTATCAAAATCTTTACCAACTTGGATCACAAGCACTTCTAGATATTTCGGTGTTTAGGTGTTTATACATAGTTCTTTAAAACATGTTTTTGCTTGCAATGCATGCCTTCTGATTTATTTTAGGAATGTTCTAGCATCCAAGAGACACCTATCAAGATCTCAAGACCCTTGTAGTGTAACTCCCTGGAAGGCATCCCACCTTGATGTTGGGCCTACTGAAGTCAAGGGAGCTTATCATTGACTTCATATGGCTTTGGGTCAGACCAGCAAAAGCACTAAGAGAGTCCTGTACTTATTATCTGCCCCCTGATTTTTAGTTTCATGTATTATTTCCACTTGATATTGCTAAGAAATATTTAGTCTCATAAAACACGAGAGGAAGAATCACAACTTGTACTACAATAGGGGAAATTATGTTTATTATAGTTAAAAACATCCATTCTCGTGGATGTGCAGAGATTACTTAATTTTATCACTAGCACTCAGTAGGTATAACAACACAAATTGAACTTTAATCCACTGCAGGAAAAAAGTGTACTGCTAGAATAATTTTTATCCACCGTGAATTTCATCATGACACTTTGCATTATGTTCTACATCCCACATTGCAACAGTTTTAACCATGCAGCTGCTGAGAGCCCAGGTGCAGATTTTCAGGCCTGTTTAGGTGTCTAACTTGTACTGTAAAATAATTTAGTCACTGTAATGGTAATGTTTGTTATGTCTAAATCTTAAGGATATAGACACTGAGAGGAACCCATGATCTGAAGTTTAAGGCTTCTGATTCTTCACAGGATGCTAGATGGTTAGATCCCGGGAAAGAAATGTGCAAATGCCAGCACACTGGTTGAAGACAGCAAAATGTAGCCAACAGGAAACACAAAGAGAGGAAAACAGAAAAAAGTTATAAAATTAGAAATCAGAAATGCTCCTAACAAGAGAACAGAAGAGAGAGGATTTGATCTTAAAAGTGCAGCTGATCTCACATGGCCTGTGTCCACCATCAAAAGGAGAGTGATGCTAGCAGAGGAGTCAGAAGGAGCACCTGGGTCAGCTTTCCCCACGAGAACAGACCCTGTCTGTGGGGTTTGGGAAGCTTCTCTTCACTGTGCCATCCTGCACATCCTCTCACACTGCAGGTCCCAGCTACCTGACCCTCACAAAATCATCTGGCCTGCCAAGACTGTTGAGACAGAAACCAGCTAAAGCCCACTGCACCGAAGTGGCCCTCAGGGGGTGCCCTCCCCCATAAAAGATGTGCTTCTAGTTTAGTTGTCCCACTTCAGTGGATATATTCGGTGGGGGAAATCTGGGCCTGCATACCTGGATACCTGGATAGACATTTCTACAGGATGCACTAAAGTATTACAGACAGCTACAAATTTAACACATTCACAGAAGAGTCTGAATTTTGATTTTATAAAATACTGTTTCACTACCCTACTATGCAGTTACTATGAGTGTGACTATCTTCCTGTAAGATGTGACCTTAATGAAGACAGCAAGAAGAGTCAAAACTAACATCTAATTCAATGCCACTCAGAAAACCTTGAAACATTTTGTTTCCTACTAACATGTACTTCAGTCCTACTGCACAAGTAAAATGTCAAATGAATCATTTTTACACCCTTCCTTTGAAAAATCCACCACAATCAGCACTCTGATTTTTCAAAAACTGCATTTTTCCAAGGAAGCCAACCCATTAAAAAAAAAAAAAAGGCAAAATATCTCTAGTTTTCTTCAGTATAAAAATATATTTCAAAAAAATTTTGGTAGATCTCCTTCATTTACTTTTTTAAAATAAATAGCCTGATTGTAGTTTATATTTTTTTCTTTTAAAGAAGGATCATTGTAAAGTTGATTAATTTCTTATTGATTGGCTGTGGTTTAGTCACAGTCTCTCCTAACTTAAATGGAATCTAAACTATTTCTTTCTACAATGGAGTTCTGTTAAAAAAATAATGAAAGTTCTTCTTACTTGCCTTCAAGAGCTCCATTAACATAATGTTTGTTCAATGCACAATTGCTTTTCTAACATACTTATTACGGCAATAACTCACTGAGGATATATGAGGATAATAACATACATTTAAAGAAGGAAAAGCTGCTAAGAGGTGCAAATTCACAAAGGTCTAAGCCTGATGGGATCTTTAAGGTTCTGAGACAAAAAGGAATAATAGGAGCAGGTGGGAGTTAGATGCTATGTTGCAAATGTTTGCCTGGATCAAATATTAAAAAAAGCAGGGAACTCAGCATAGGTTTCACTGATCCCTGTTTTTCCTGTAGCTATTTGTCTATTTTTGATCCAGCTAGACATATTCTAATACAAAGACATCTACGTATAATACTCCTGCTCCTAGCAGGAGCTCCTACTTATTAATTTTATTTTAAATAGTCATGGCTTTAAAAAAACCACAGATAGACACTTCGTTTTGGACTAGAATATACACATTCTTCTCTCAGTAAATGTACTAATATACTAACACTTTTTCTTCCTGAGCTCCTGACTGTTTCATTCCTCTGTTTCTTATGGATCACACAGATCACGAAAGAGAAAAACACGAACTTGAATTCACTCAAATGCAAAAGAAACTATGAATCTCCCTTAATCTTTCATTTTCTGGGAGGATGGTCTATCCAGTATGACATTAACTAATCCATCCAGGATAACTTAAATTTGACTAATTTAATGGTTTAATAAGAACTTTTACACAGAAAATGTAATCCTATTGAGGTGCAAATGACTTCAGCACCTTGCACTCCCCAGGAAACACCAGTGTGTAGATCTTTCAAGAAGCCATGATATGCGCTAGAAAAGAAAGTGATGTCAGTGTGGCTCTGTGGCAAAACTGTAGGTGTGTGGAGCTGATGGAAATGCTCCAGAAGCTTGCCTTTGTCACTTGACTGGGGTGCAAGGAAGTTCACCCTCTTATTCATATTGATTCTGACAGAAACCACATCCAAATGTTTAAAAAAATGGCTGAAGTAATTGAATTTGCTGAGGACAACTGAACACTTATTTTCAGCCATTCATTCTCAGGCTGGCTGGGTTTTCTATACTATCTGCCAGGAGAAAAACAGCCCAGAACACCCATTTCACACAGCTTTAAGGAAAAAGTCTTTTCTTATGACAAAGTTTGATATGTGGCTTTCTGAAAACTCCAGGACATGGCAGAGCCTCAAAAATCAATCTTTGATTTTAACGTGGCTAGGTCTGATGTATAATACAAAACTCTCCATCTGATCTTAACAGCCTGCTTTATTTTTCTTGCCCACACACAAGGACAGTTCTCATAACCTGACAAATTGCTGAGCACCACCAGTAGACCTTGTCTGGTGTGCTAATCAGGCTCTAGAAAATTTCCTCGTGTTTTATCCAGCTGGAAGGGAATTTGACCAGGATGATAACTACTGAGGAACTGTCTTCCAAAATCCCTGGTATTAGCCTTTGGCTTCCTATTACTGGTTGCCTATGAGCCTCACAAGAGGCTTGTTAGGCCAGGAAGAACTGACCGTGTTCCATGTTGTCCTGACTGGAGGACAGCAAAGGCTGGTTAAGGAGTCGGCTCTGATGGTACCAAGTACTCAGGACAGGTGCAGTCACATACTGTCTATCAACAGCATAAAATGAGGGTCTTACACATTGCATTTAAGTCAGGCTCAGGTTTGCCTCTAAAGAAGTTAAATTCATATCTCACCAAATAACAATGCCTGTAGCTCCCAGGGCACTCTCTCCAATAGTGTTAAAAAGATCTTGCTACAGTGAAAAGAGTAAAGACATCATTGTCAGGTTACTTCAGCATTTCACAGGCTTTCTAAGGTAATCCAGTGGTATGTTATGTGGTTGTCTCTCAGACTAGGGTTTCATTCTGGTCTCTATGAACCATATTTTATTCTGGCTAAAGGTTTGCTGTCTAGACTACAATGAGTATTAAACAGAAGTTGCAAACTTAGGTACTGCCTGAGATGTTGGTAATAAGGAAGTGAATAAACTGGGGGAAAAATTTAATCATGTTTGATAACTCATCAATTACTAGAAGCAACTTAAATCCTTTCATTAAAGGGGGATTTTTCACACAAGAATTCCCCAAAACATTGCCTCAGTTCTCTTTTTGTTGAGGAGGGGAAGGAGAGAGCCATTTTGCTGCCAATCAGCTGTTTTCCAGTCCCTCTCCAATTTGAAAGCTGTGATTCCAAAGGCATTAATTGTTCTTGCTGCTTTCCCTAGGAGCTCACTCAGATTCTTATAAAAACCTAGAAAAAGCAACCATAAATAGGCCCACATTATAGGAGGGAAATACCAGCATTGTGCAACCTTAAATGAAAGAGAAAATGCAACACTTGGCAAAACTTAAGAATTTCAGTTCCAATATTCTTTCAAGTTTATATTATTCCTAGTTTTGTTCCAGAGAGATGTCTTTCACTGTCCTGCTGATATAGCAGGCTGTAAGGAGAAGGTGTTTGGTGTTTGGATATTTATCCTTAATTTGAACCATGACTAAGGATCAACAACAAGTGAAGTACTATGCTGTTGTGGACCCCTATCCATATCCCTGCCTGCCTTTCCATGTGGCCTTCCCCTTCCCCCATCTCTAGTCCAAACCACTCCCTCAGGTTCTCCCTATTGGCTCTATTATCCTAACTCTGCCCTTGTACCGCCCCCCTGTTCCCCAAGATAGGGACTGTGAATCCCAGAATCTGTCTCTCTTTGCCTTGGGGTTCAGCCAGCCACCAGCTTCTCTCTCTCTGGGCTCCAGCCATGTGCCAGCCCTCTGCCTATCGGGGCTGGCACGTGTGCTGGTCCTAGGCCTTGGGGAGTTAGCATGGAATAAAGACCTGCTGCAGTCTCCATGCAAGAGCCTTCTCGCCTCCTTTACCGCCACCGCGTTGTTGTGAGCCGACAATTAACTGAGATAGCTCGGGCTGCCGAGAGGCTGCGGGAAAGTGGCTCACCCACTCTCCCTAGGAATGCCCTGCGGCGCTCTCAGGATTGTTGCGGCCTGCCATGCCACCGCAAGAAACCAGGCACAGCAACACTATGCCACAAACACAGAATTTGAAAGGCCATTCATATGCAAGTGACTTCCTAGACACCATCACTGATTTAAGAGAGTTTGAGGGCCACAGTACATCAAGAAATTACTTGATGTGAAAAAAACTTCGCAGGGATGTGTTTCCTGAAGGGGAAAAGAGGCAGGAACTGGACATAAAATGGCAAAGAGGATGCAGCAGTTATTGATGCCTGTCTATCCTCTCCTTGCAAAGCTAAGGAAAAGCAAGCTGGGTAAAACCACCAAGGCAAGCGTCTCCATATCCTTTAATGTCTTCAAGACCAAGAGAAGTGAAGGCCCTTGCTGGGAAGTGTAGTGGGTGAGTAATGGCAGTGATAAGGGAGTAGTTAGACCAATTAGAAGAGGGAGATAATGCCCCTTCTCAGACAGGATGCCAGCCTCAGATTCAGTACCTGGGCTGAAAATTCAGACATAGCCTTGAAAAGAAAATACAGCTCATTTGCTAAAATCTGAAACAGAGAAATTGGGGACTGCTGGTAGTGCAGTCATTGTCTACAGGTGAGAACAGAACCAGGGCAGTGACAGACAAGTTATGCTGCTTTTTCGCAGGAAGTCTACTGCCCTCATCCAGGTTCTGGGAGGATGTCCAGAATTACATTTAAAAAAGCCTAGGGTAATGAACTTACCTCAAAAATACTTTTATGTGTGTGTTTGTATGTGTTCAGCTGATGTGAGCAATACTCCTCTGTTCTGGGGCACCACTGGCCTGGCCCAACATAGGTATTATGGGACTAAATTAAATGGTTTTGAGGTGGAGGCATGCAGAAAGGCTGCTGGTTCCAATTTCCCATTCTTACGTACACAGAACAAGCTGCTAACATCATTCTCAGTTTTCCTTCTAAAAAATGAGCAGGTATCTGGGGATTAGCGATTGCATACCTGAGCAGAAGAAAGTACATCAGGGAGGACTAATGTATTAACAGATTCCTATGTACTACATCAAATTTCTGAAATCCTTTTAATCCATTCAAATGCATGTTTGAGTACAGTCTAGTTAGGAATTAAAGCAAAAAAGAAAAAAAAAGGTATTCAAGGCTGTATTTTTTCTTCAGAACATTGTGCTCTTTAAAGCATGTGGATAATTAGCATGAACCAGCAGAGCTGGCCCAAGTAGGAGGTTTTCCATCCTGATGCACCATCTGCAAGAATGTTTAAAGGATAAATGCAGCCTATATTGTTCCAGCAAAAACTTCCAATAGAGAGAAATAAAAAAGGCTGCTCTCTATAGCCTAGTCAGGTATACACAAATACAGGCAAAGCATAATCTTGGGATGTCGTGGAGGAAATCCCTATGGATTCATTCAACCTAAACTGAGAAAAGTACAAAATGTTTTTGACTGTTTCCAAGGGGTTTCTAAATATCAGTGGAAAGATATAGGGCTGCAAAGCTATTCCAGAGCCAGGAAACTTCATTGTTCCTCAAAACTTCACTCTTTGGGCAGGAACCAGTGCAGTTCTAATCACAGAAACTGCAATTATGGCAGTCAGGGCATAAGTAGCATTCCCACAGGCCCTTTGGTTTGCTTTTCATTCCTGATGTAACTGTTTCCTTCATAAAAGTCTTTGCACTTTCTTCAAAGGAAACTGGTAACATTCAACATCATTTGCTGAAATATTCCCTTCCATTTCAGTTATGAGTTTCCTGGACTTTGTCCTGTAGACATCTTTTGCACCACAGCTGCAGGCCCACTGAGGCCTCCAGCGTGCCCAGTCTGTGACAGCTGCACCAGTGAAGGCCTCAGCCGGGATGTAACAGTCAATGCCAAGCCTTTTTTTTCTGGATCAGTTTGAAAACTGAAGTTTTAGGGTATGCCACCATTAACACGGATTTCCTGTGATGTGCCTGCCCTCTTGCTTTAGCAAGGGGGCTTCAAATCATATTGAACATTTTCAGGTTCAGTACATCATACCTCAGGAAGCACACTTCTGTCAGGCACTCCAGGAGTCGTGAAAGGTTTTCTCTCCCAAACTGGTGGTCGGGCTGATTTCAAGGCAAGAGAAGTCCAGATGAGTGCTATGTGCAGCCGTGCAGGGGATGAAAGGTGAAAGGTGAAAGGTGAATGCATAACTGTGTTCCATTTCCAGGAAGTACTTTCATGACTTAAGAGACGACATTGGGCAGATCTCCCAGTGTGTCTGTAGAACGTAACAGAAGAGGTATTAGTATTTATTCCACATGTGAATATATTAATTGGTACCAGTCAACCCTAAGGCATCTACCATGCTAACACTGAAGAAACAAGGTGAGCACAGTCTAATCCACACAAAGGGTCCCAGCTGAAGTAAATTGGTGTAAGTCTGGAAGTCAGCATAACACAGTTACTTTTCTCATCAATTCACCCAGGGTGTTACCATCACTTCAGTGGGCCCCAGGATATCTTAGTGGCCGTGGCTGTTGCAATGGAAAGCCTGATGAAGACACGGCTTCCTTATTATTAAAGCTTTCTCAATAACAACGAAAGTAACTCTAAAATCAAACCTTGGCTTTTATCACCATCTTCCCAGTCTCATGAGCATCCCTGACCTGTCTAACGCAATGCCAGCCAGAGATACTCCAAATAGCTCTAAACAAGCACACATATTTCACTGTCATTGTGCAGTGCCATAAAGGGATCCAAGTTCAAATCCTTGATAGCAATAAAGCAGATAGATGAACATTTGTTCTGAGCTATTTATTAGCCTAACTACACTATCACACACAGCTAGTGCCTTCCAGACCATGTCTGATATCTCTGCACAGCACTGCAGTGTGCAATGTGGACTTTGAAGCTAAGGCCTGTGCCACTGCTACAAGCAGCATCATTAGTCACAAGGTCCCTACAGCAGAACCTACATACTTATATGTGAGAGAGAGGGAGTCGTATCATTTTCCAACTCCAAGATCTCCCCTGCTTTCAAAACCCTGGGAAAATCCCACTCACCTATACAATCAACCATCAAGGATTTTTATTTGAGTTCTATTGTTTTGTTGTTCTTCTTTCTCAGTCCTTGCCCACCTATCTATCTATCCTGGGCTTGTGACCTGCTGGAGGTGAGGGTCACGGGTGTCATATGGGCAGCCAGGGTGTTACATGTACACTGCTGGGAATAGTGTAGCCATGCTATCCTTCCTTTCTCTCAAAACACAAAACCAGTAAGGAATATCTATGCACCTTAGGTACTTTAATGGGCCTCCTCAATCCCCCATTTTTTGTTATTTTAGGGTAGGCCTAGCATAACCTAAATTCATCAAAACCATCAACATCCAAGGTAACCAACCTAGGTATTTTTAGTAAGCCTTTGATGCTTTTAGGATATAGTCTTCTGACAGTCTGAGGCACTAGATTGCTTTAAAGCATACAAGGTGTGCCTGTTCCTCCTGTTGACCAGGCAGGCTGTACACAGGACCGGTGCAGTACGGGGCAGACACTGCAGAACTCCATGTTTTGTCAAAGAATCTCACCCCATGAGACTCACAACACAGAGCAAGCCCAGGTTTTCGAACTCAGTACCTACACATCCAGTGCCATACCAGCATTACTGAGCCGTTTAGAATATGGTGTTAAAGAAAATTAGCCTGGTTTAACTGGTCATCTCTCAGAAAGCATATACTGGAAATCAAACTAGGCAAAGCCACTCAGGGCTTGTCAACATTAGAGGGAGGCCAGACTGAATTTTCTCACCAAGAGGCTGCACAGCCAAAGCTGGAGGATGGTGAGCTTGCTCTTTTGAAGAGACAATCAACAAAAGGACCACCTTTAGAGAGTCAGGCTGCCCCATAGCCCCAGAGAGATTGAGAAAAGGGACAGGGAGCTCCTGCCAGCCCAGCAGCCCTGCTACTTACACCAGCTCATGCTTGGGATACACATGTACTTCTGGCCTTCCAGGTACCAGGGAAATTGCAGCACTGCTGACCAGCAGCTTTGGCAAAAAACAGATGGAAAATGCAGACCTTGCTGTGCTGGAGCACTGCTGCTGAGCACTGCTCTTGCAGTTCTCAGAAAATCAGAGCTGTAACAAAATCCTGCCAGAGGGCAGCAAATCTCTACAATTGTTTGTGTTTCATATTGTGATTTTAAACTGCAGCAAGCTGAGTTCCCCCCGTGAGAGCTGTACTACCATGCTGCCCCTCTGCTTCCACGCCTGTACAGGCTGCTCCAGGGAGGTGTCCCTACCTGTGCTGGGCACATCCTCAGGTGATTTACATCTGATTTCAAGGAGCATCTCCTACACAGGACCTCCGTCACTTGGCACAAGCACACCAGTGGTGTGCAGCAGCAGGCCCAAGACCACCTCGTGGCATCACACCAAAACCCATGGGGCTCACCAGAGGCTGCTCTTCCTGGGATCTGTCTACCAGCGGGAAGTAGGGAGGCTCAGCTCTCCCGCACCGTGGGTCCACACATCTCCCAGGCAGGACTGGGGTGTAATTAGCCCTAGGCTTTACTTCATGCTGAATATACTGATTTGCTGCTCCAAAGTCCTCTGACCTGGCACATGGCAAAGTATCAGCAAGCTGAAGAAAATAATAATAATAAAAAGCAGCAGCAGCAGCAACAACAACATAACAACTACAATAATATCATTATAGGTTACTGAAGACTGCAAGGGAGTGGCAGACCACCTTGCCCCCTGAGACAAACCTTTCCTGGGGAATATTGCACAGAAAGATATTTGTAGGTGCTCTATTGTTAAGGAGGAAACAGTTGCTCTTTTTTATTCAGCGTGATGGCAAAGCACGGACTTCTGACTTCTAATTTTATTCCATTTGATGCGTTTAGCCACCATACAAACAAATACATGCTTCATCTGAGAACAGTCTCTGAAGTCACTTGTTTGCAACATGCAGAAAGGATGTGCCCAAGCTCTGCTCAATATTTTTCCCTTTCCCCAGACTTTTCAAATTTGCTTCCAGTTGTGCCAGATTGCTAAAAATTATCCTCCTCTTTTTGCTTGGTATTTCTTTCACTTTGTATCTATTAGAGTTTACAAAACCCAGAATACCCTTTCTGCTAACTAGATTTTCCTTTGACAAGGGGAAGACAGAGGCAGCCTGTCTTTGTGTGCAGCTGACCGAGAAAATGCAGAATGGACAGCAATTTCCAATAGAAAGAAAGTAGAAAATGTATGTCTTTACTAGGCAGCAAACAGCTCTAGCTAAGACTAAGCAAAATCAGCTTTAAAAAGGCAGATCTGAAATGAAGAGACATAGAGAGAAGTACTTGAACCAGAACAAAAGATACTGCTGAAAAAAAAGTAGCTGGCTAAACGATAAGAAAATGACTAAACATTCATCAGTAGATATAAACCCTGTATCTCTCTCCCCCAGTTAATCTAGAACACAAGAATACATTTTCAAGCTTTGTCATCCATCTTATAACAGAAAACCTGCTCCAGTGATGTTACACTATTCATATCAAGGGATTAGAAAAATTACAAATTATGAATAAAGACAATGATATTTTCTTCTTTCTACAACAATATGGCATTGACACAGCACAACCTTGATGGGCTTAAACCAGGCTATCTCAACAGGCAAGCCAGTTGCAAAACACTCTTATCAAAGACATGCATGTTTTTTGAAAGAAGAATTTTCACACCCACAGAGATCCAATAAAATCCCTGGACTTTTACAAAATAATCCTTTTGTTGACTTTTTATCAGCAAAGCTAAAGCTGATGCACTCAGAAGTCAGATGATGGAATGAGGTTTTTTTCCAGTTGAAGTCATGCTGTCAGCAGTGAATTTTGCTTTCTGTGCTGGACCTAGATTTGGTGGCAATGTGCTTGGGGGCTGGTGACAAAGGAGATGACCTCGAGAGCCGCAGAGCTTGCAGCAGCCTCAGGAAGGCGGGTACGGCAGGATACTTCTGCTGTCTCTACCTTTCCTCATACGGATGGGGGTTTATTAATTCAAGGCAGCCTTTAGTGATTTGCCTCACTGAGATTCTGCAGAGTATGTCTGTTATGTTAGCAAATGCAGGAGACTCAATATATAGCATCACAGACAATAAAAATGGAGAAAAAATAATAATGATAAAAACTGATAATGGATAATAAAAATAGACTTCATCTCACAATTATCTACCTGACCCAGGAACACTGATGGCTGATTATAGGCAAGATTCGAACTCTTTTAGTACAGTCCTTCACTGAACCTGATGAAGGTGCTGGAAAACCTGAGCAGCATTAACTGCTGAGGGACATTTCAAAATTATGGGGGCCTCCTCAAAATGCTACAAATAAAAGTATGAATCTGATGCAATAGAGCTATTTCCCTAGCACTGTAAAGAATGTGTTGAATAATGAATCAAAAGTTAAAATGCTGAATTATTGGAAGGCAATTTTGTAGTTAAATTTAACTTACTATGACTTCTGTGGGACTTTGGGACACAGGAGATCACACCATAGCAGACGAGCTACAACTGTGTGTTGGGCTCATCAGGACAATCATCTGGCCTCTATCATCTCAGCTCTTTTTGCCACCAGAGTGAACTTTTCTTATTTTTTACATGAGAATTCATGCATTCTGGTGGCCTACTAGATAGCTGGACTTCTGAATCTAAGAAATGTGTCCCACTTCATGCTGCATAAATGTCTCTCATCTGTAGACAATTACGCCTGACAATGATCCAGCCTGGGAGACTCATGCTTAGTCCTAGAAAACACAGATGGTTTGATGGATTGATCTAATGGCCCACTGAAACACCCATAAAAGCAGTCCTTATGCTTAGCTTGTTCTTCCCTCATGCTCTTGATGCCAGTGACTGGGTCATTTTCTGGCATACACTGAAATAATCACAAAGCCTCTTTGGCCCGTGTCCAGCCTTACAAGGTTCTCAGCGGTCACTACCACAGTTTTCCACCTGTTTTAAGCCCAAAGGTTTTCCAGAACCTGCCTTTTCCAAAGATAGTAGCCTTTACACTAGGAATTATATTTTGCATGCTTACGCTATAGAATCAGCACAGTGGCACAGAGGCACAATCCAGCACAGCCAGCCACCTGACTCCAGGCTGCGTCGGAAAAAATGTAGGAGCCCATTTAAAATTGCCTGGGTTCTCCCTCTGCCTCTCTTACTCCTCACAGCATTTTAAAATATAGTCAATTAGTTCTTTTGAGGAGCAGCTTTTCCTCTCTGCCCACTTTCCTGATGCGATTGTATGGCAAACCCTAACTGAAAACTAAACCAGTGATCCTTAATGTTCCAAGCATATTCTTCGCAAAGAAATCCAACAGGAGGTTAGCCCTGTGCAGCAGAAAGGAGCTGACTGTCCTCCCACCACCCTTCCTGGGGGTCCAGCAGAGTTACCGTGCATTTGAAGTAGGGTAAGATCGGCCCCCAAACTGAGCAGAACAAGCACCCACACGCACAGTGGAGTGATCACAGCTTGCACCCAGCACCAGCAGATATGGGTGACATTCCTCTCTTCCTACTCCTACAGAATCGCTGTAACACAAAAACAACAAAAAAGCATTTGATTTTTTTCATCCCCACCAGCTGAGCATTACAGCTAAATGTTAGTGCTGCAGAAAATACAACTATTCAGTGTTGTCAGTCTAAGGGATTATTGCAATTATTTTAAGCCGGGGGTCATGTAAACCTTGGTAAACCTCATGTACAGATGGAGACTAAACAAACCTAACGAGCCTCTCTCCGTGGCCGTGCTCCTGTAGTGCCTTTCCATCTACCTCTCATCAGCTGTCACAGGACCTGCTGCCTCACTGCAAGGAGCACAGAGGGGATATTTTGAGGAACTGCTACTAACAGTCCTTACAGCAGCTGGTGGGTGCTGGGAACTAATGGACTAACGCCAGTCTAAAAGGAAAATTCCAAGGGTGAACAAAGCAAACATGAATATTTCATGCCTGCTTTTCAGCTACTCCAAGTCAGTGATGATAAACCATCTTACAGCAGATGAGGTTGTGCCCCTTTAAGAGTGGAGAAATCAAAACAAAATTAAAATAGGAGATTGCATCCTGCTGAAGTTAATGTGAAAAGTGAGGTAACTTTACCACTCAAATTAGCATCATCAGTGAAATCAGGTTGGTTTATTATTGGTTTTTAATCCAAGTGTGCTCAGACTTGAGAATTGCTGCTGAGATATGAATACAACAATGGCGCTTACACATCATTATTTCTTCTAAATAGAGGTGTATCAATACCTGAATTCCTGCGAATACCCAGGAAGAGCTTGTCTCATTCCTCCCTACTTCCACGTTTAGAAACAATGTCCAAATTCCACCCAGTAAAGTTTGATGCTGACACTTAAGAAAAGAATACTTGTCCAAGGAGCAGTCCAAAGTTTCCAAAGGACTTCAGTGCATGCCTGTATTAATTAATCCCAAGCAAAGAGCATCACTGTCCATTGTAGGTACTCAAGGTCTCTGTGGGATCTTTGAGCCTGATTCAGTTTTACAAAGCTTGAGGAAGCACCTTTGATAGAGCAATGAGTGGCATGCACTGGCCCTGCCTCTGTCCTGTCCCTACCAAGGCCAGCTTGCATCTTGCCTGGGGGCATTGTTCCCCCATCCCTGGGTCCCACTGGAGGAAGATCATCATCGTCACCAGGGCCTGTGGTCTTCCATGTAGGGAAGTCCTGTATCAAACCGCCCTGCCAGTGCTTTGGGTATTCCCTGTACTGACAGCCCAGCACAGGGGAGGCAATATTTTAACATTCCCATTGGGAGCTGTGTGCAGAAATGGTGAGGCAGGTTCCCTGGGCATTAAAATAATCACTTCCCTTCACAGTGGGGACAGGCAAGCACAGCTGCACATGGAGGGCAAGGGTAACAACACAAGGTGAATGCAAGTGTCAGCTAAAAAACCCAGCTGTCCTCCGTGTACATGAGCCACTGACTGTACTGCAGTCCAGGAGGGAGGTGTCAGCTCTGCAGGGTTTCCACAGCACACAGGGCAAGTAGACACAAAGCCAAGGTAAGGAGCACCTTCAACAGAGGGAAAGACTAAATGCTTTTAGTTCTACCATGCAAACTCAGCATTAGAAGGAGTAATACAAGAAATGCTCCTCATAATCTGCTGTCTAATTGACAGAGAAGGTTATTACTACCCTGGAAACAAACATCATTTTTCCAAAAATTACCCACAAATATCAAACTTCTTGACTGTCTGGGGAGAAAAAGCAGAACTGATGCTCTGGGCTGCTTTGTTTTCACAGATACTGGAGAGCACCTTATATAAAAGTTAGGAAAGTTCTTGCTGTAATGGAAAAATGACAAAGGAGCTCTGACTTTCTCTGAGAAAACAGGCTGCCAGTGTGTTAAAATATCACCCTAGTCAAAAAATAAGTAAAATTTTTGAAGAGGCCAAATTTAATGTTGAAATAGAAGCAGCCATATAAGTGAAGTTTAAAATACTGCTGTTTGAAATTATAGAAGTCTGCTTATTTTTAGCTTGTTAGATGCTGTTAGCTCCTGTATAAAAGTGGTTACATAATAGACATAATCTGCACAGCAGCACAGGCCATACATGCCAGGCTATGAGGTTATGCAACTGCTCCAAGCTTGCTCCTGCCAGGCAGAAAACAAAGCCTCACCCCTCTGAGAACTGATCTGCTGCTTCTGAGTCAAACTCACAGACACACGCATTACAGTATGAACATGCATACTCTCATTTACATCTGCGCCTAGATACACCTGGATATCTACACACACACACATATCCCCTTCTTTTCTTATTACAGCTTAAACAAAGCATTCCTTGAATCAGAAAAATGCTACCATAGAATTACTCTGTTGACATTCAACAAGGGATAACCTGGTATGCTGCAACTGTTAGAAGCAGCAAAGTTAACTCTCAAAGTTAAATCAAACTTAATTTGGGAAGCCACCAAAGGAGTTCTCCCCTCTTTCCTAATGGGACTTCTAGCTGCTCCTTACTGCCTCATGCTGTGGTATGTGGAAGGCACATGGCTGAGTAAAACAACTCAGGGGCTTTAAATTCATTAAGCAATATGCAACAGCATTGTATTTCCTTAGGCTTTTAGAAGGGTAGAACTTTTGTATCTGAGAAGCTGCACTGTTCCCAGTCAGTATGGTTCTTTGAAGTGCACAGAACTTTAATTTCCAACTTGTTTTTAGAGTAACCTGTTTTGCAAACACTTCCACTCTCTGAGTCTGGCACAGATTGACAGGAAATTAGTTTTCCTGAAAGGTGAAGAAAACAGAAGTTGTGGCTGCCACAGCATCTTAAGCGTATCAAAGTTTCTTTGGCAAAAACCTTTCATATGTATTCCTATTGTGCATGATGTGCAAATTTAATTCATTATCTACAACAAATGGTTTCAGTGCAGAACTGATATAATTTTTAATTTAGGAGGAATTTTAAAAGAAGATTTGTACACAAAAAGGTGTTTATGTGTGGCATTACAAATCCAAACTGCTCTGAGATTTCATTCTATTGGTTTCATGTGTGAGAGCTGTTAGCTCCTTTTTAAACAATCCTATCATTCCCATTTTTACACTGACCCTAGCCGAGAGCACCGCATTTGGAAAAAGATGATGAAACACAAAAATGCTATATGATTACATTCAGCCAGGAAACCTTTCTCATCTTTTTTCAACTTTAAGACTCAGTGGCAAAAGGGTACTTCAGAAAACACATTAAATATCTACGTTCCTGAGTTGGGCCATGCCAGGCAAATTTTACTTATCCTGACTTTGGCATTTGGTGAGGCACCAAGGTCTGGGCTGATCACTACAAGGAGCCCTCAGTTTTGGGGGAGTCCAGCAGGTGCCCTGACATGGCAGTATCCCCATTCTTGGACGGACGTGCTGCCCGCTGTTGCCCATGGAGGCTGCCAGGCACTGCCCCACCCCTGCCACACAGACCCCAGGGGACGGGCTGGCTGAGCCATGACTGATGCTGCCAACTGCATACCAAGGCCGCTTACTCACTATTTATTGTCTTGAGTGACAATACTCAGCTTATGGCTTTGCTACCACTTCCTTGTGGGTTTTGTCCGCTTCCTTAGCCCTGGCTCAATATTATGGGCAGGACAATGTGAGTCAGATAGAGGAATTAATCTGACTTTTGGAAAAAAAAGCATTGCAGGAAAGCACCTTTATTTTAACAAGGGAACATTTGACCTGGGTGGTTTCCCAATCCAGATCAGGTCAAGGGCCTCTGAGCAGCTGTGCCAGCATAAGCAGGGAGCAGCACACCATGATGGTGGGATGGGAGCGAGAGGAAAGGTTGGGAGTGGAAGAAAGATGCCAGTGGCACCTAAAACTGGTCAAGTTGGAACCACAATCCCACACATTTATCAGTCAGATGGAAGTGGAACAAAATGAGTCCCAGCTTTTCTATATATTTATGAGTTGCTCAGAACATACATTTTATTAAGTGCAACACCCAGCTGTGGTGAGAGAGAAATAGGAAATGATATTTCCCCAAATTTCAAAGTTTTTGAGTGCGAAATCAGAAAACTTGATAAAAGCTGAAAGCCTGTCAGTCTGTTGGTATTGTTTATCCTCAGCTAATTAGAGGACTCTACAGCTCAACATTTGGGATGAACTAGGGTCTAGGTCCGTGATCATCTTGAAGCAGAAGTGGTTCAGATAAAATTAATCAATTATTATTGATTTGACAACTTATTTCTGTTGTCTCTGGAAATCAATATCTATTTCCCAGGATCAGCTATGGTTTAAGAACTGGTTCTAGCTAAGGACATCATCATAAATGTTCTCTGCTGCTTCAAACTCTCCCTTCTCCAAGTACTTGTACTACGTATACAAGCTAGATGCAAAGACTGGACCGTACAACTTGTACTAAGTGAATCAATTAGTTCATAGTTTAATTTTAAGAATAGTATTAATTTAAGGGTAACCAAAGGTAAAAATTGCTTGTTACCAAGGTTTTGACTATATTTCATGTTTCTCCATGTGGTCCTGCTTTTTGGTCCTGCCCAGCATCCGTTTCCAGCCAACTTGGCATTATCCCATCCTGGATTCTGCCTGGTAAAGGGCATTAATGCAGCACCACATAGTGAACTTCTCCTGGTAGGTGACCCATCTGTGGAGCTAAGGAATCAAATACATCCTGACTTTGATACTGGCTGGTGTCGTTGGTGGCCCCACATGGGAGCACTCAAGACATAAGAGACCTTACATTCATCAGTGCAACTTCTGCCTGTCCTCGGCCAGCAGCAGAGCTACATCCAACTCTACCTCTTCCAGGGATATTGTCTGATGGTAAATGTTGTTTTCTTCACCACAGAAAGGGCTCTAACTTGGTGAAATAGAAAAGAAATTGTAAAATTACATTCACTTAGATGCTTGATTCCTTCAATAATTATTAAGAACCCCAGACCAAATTCTGATTTTGCTCTTTTACCTAAGACAACATAGTGATGCAGATGCAGAACTGGGCTCACAGTTCTTCACAGAAATATATGACTCAAATTCAAAAACCTTTGTGTCCAGATGGATGTACTACCACAGACATTCATACACTCTTCTGTGAGAAATCATACCCTAGGCTAAAGAAGAACCACTAGACAAATTCAGACCTGACAGAAACTGACAGAGCCTTATGTACTTGTACAGGTCTCTACCAATGTTTCCTGATACGGAATATACACCACAGACTGAATCAGGAACACGGACACTTCATCCACAGCATTTGTTTATTTTCCATAAATTTCCCACAAATTACCAGAACTTTAGCTGAGGAAGACCTTATGTCAGTTTAATTGAATTTATACTACCCAAATAAATTGTCTATTTAAGTCTCAACATCATTTATTCTTATAAGCATACAGAAATAATGAAAACTTATTATGAGGTGACACAAAACATTTTATAAACACATTTCACTGACACAGTGCATGAGCATTACAACATTTTCACTTCAGCTCTGCAGGACAGCATTACACAAACCAGGAGCATCCAGTTTAAATACAGACCGACATTGATGACAGGTATTTAGCAAAACTGGGCTAATAGTTTCTGTGCTGTCAAGATACTAAAGTATGTGTAGGTTCCCTTGAAGTTTAACAAACTCTGAACTGAATAAAGAGGCTAAAGCAGAATATATATATATATATATATATATATAAGTATTTTATAAGGTAAACACAATAACTTCAATTTAAAGGCTTAGCTCTTAATAGCTGTAAATTTTTCTAAACTTTAATTTTAATCCTTTCTCTCCCACACCAAAAAAAGGAAGTTTTTTACCTTTACTTTTGCTGTCATCCATTGCTGTTACACATTACAAAGCAAAAGGTCAGTGGCAAAGCTCTCCTAGGGCTTCTCAGCACATGACATTACAGTGACTCACTATAGTGCCTAAGTCACTCAGTCTCAACTGAAGTCTGTTCAATTTCAGTGTCTAGATTTAAAGGCAGCCTTAACATCCACTGCACATCTGTTATGAGCTGGATCTTTGGCTCAAGTGACTCTGAGTATCACCTTTCACACCACCTGTGAATCTGGTCTGGGCAAAGCAAAGATAGTTTTTGTTATGGTTACCATGAAGAAATGTTCAGAGCTAAGAATATTGCATAGAATACAGCAGATTATAATTCATAGAGACATGTTAGTGTTTAAAGTAATTTAGGACAGTTTTAAGAAGGGGGCCTGGATAAGAGCCAGATTCAGACCTCCTGACAGTTGAGTATCTTCTCCATATAGCCTTGCTGATTTTAATCAAACTGCTACAGGAATAGCATACTGTGTAATGTGAGCAATGTAGACAGGCCACAGGTGACCAATACAGACTCTAGTAAGGGCAAAAAGAAGTCTTAGACCCATATGCAGGTTTCTTATTAATGTCTGTGTCCATGATCTGGAACAATACTCAGTTCAACGCATCATAGAAAAACCTCGAATAAAATTATTTTAGTAAGTCAGAGTGGTGTGGGGAATTTGTTGGGCTTGTCTTCAATTCAGTGAAGGCATCCATTGTTTGTTACATTGAAAGGCTATGTGGAAGACAGGTCTTTGATGAAATACATTTGTTCACACATGAACGTGAACCAATGAATATCTGCGAATGGACAAGGCACAGGCTGACAGGACAGCGTATTATGGACACTAAATTAACCAGTAATCAGTAGATCATTAAGCTATACCACCTTCAGAGAGGTCCCCATCTGAAGCCAGAGGCTGCAAGCCAAAATATTTCAATGAATATAGTTCTTCATTTTCTCCTGACCTGCTGAGGGAAACACACACTGACAGTAGGATCTGTCAGCCTGTTCTCATTTCCCACTCACTGACCAGCCAGCAGAAACCAAAGACCTGCAGCAGCTCCAAAGGCAGCAGGGATGCCTCCTTCCCAAGGGGTTGGGGTGAGCAAAGAAGCTCTTCCGTATTTGCTGCCCAGGCAGAAGTGCTGCTGGGTGCCAGCTGCCAGCACTGCTGTCAGAGCTCAGAATCCCCTCCCCTAAAAGTAATTGCAGAGATGTTCAGTCAACAGCATCTTTGAAAGTGATAGCACAACACTAGTACAGAAATACCGATACCTCTAGAAGTAACATGAATCAAATTAGGCCCTGGAATACTGAAATATATATTTTTAAAGTGTGTGCTGGTGTATAACTGTGCTGTTCACATTGCTTATGCAGAAGCAGTAGGATCAGTGGTTGTGGTTCTGGGCACAGTGCAGTTGCTCACACAATGTACCACTTGATTTCAGCAAGAGCTGCAGAGAACAGTTCCGAATCCCTGGTTCACAAGACTCTCCTCATCACTGTGTTAAATCACCCAGCCCTGAAACAAAGAGGTTCTGTGTTCTTTTTTTTAAACTTCTACATGGTTGAATCTTTGTACAAGTTCATTCAACTTTTTTACTCATGTAAAACTTCCACTGCAGCAATAGAATCTTTATCTGTCAAACACATGAGTGAAACACAAGGTAGGAGTAAAGAAGCTGGTAAAAAAATGCTTTCAAAATTTTAATGTCCAAAAAAGTTCCAGGAGTGGGAAATTATTAAACAGAGTAAAATTATCTAATCAGCAATGCCTTTTCCCTTTGCAATAAAAATTTGCTAAGAAACAGAACTCTTAGAGGCACCATTTTTAATTCCCTTGCACTGCTTTAGAAGAATTTAGTGTGAAGAACAAAGCAGAAGAAGCTGCATGGCTGCTAAGAGGAAGATAAAAAGGTTTTCTTTTCTTGTTCTACTAAACGCTACATGAACCCAGGGCTCCAATAGCCTTTGGTCAGGCAATTCACAAAATATTCCTGTCCAGCCCTGGTAACACTGGCAAATGAATCTCTGCTTCATGGCTTCAATACTCTCCAGGCTGGGTTCACCAGTCACCTGGAACCTGGGGCCCCTCTCTGAGTGACGGATGCGGATCTTAAAGTCAGTGGGTGACAAATGGAGGTAAGCAGAGGAGTCGCTGTTTTTGCGGATACATCTTCCATTCTTCTTGCACAGGACTTTGCTACAGAGTTTGGCTGCTGAGGTCACATTAATGACATAGTGTCCTAAAGGTCCATCAATGTACCGCTTCACGGTTAGGCAGCTCTCCTGTGAATAATAAAAGACCATGACACATTTCTCAGTATCTAGCACTATGTCCAAGTTTATTATATCTAAAAAGATGCCAGTACTAAACTGTTCTTGCCTAAAGTAATACATTGAGATAAACCTTGTTGGATGTACATACTGGAGTGATCTACTGGGTTTAAATGAGCTTATTTCCATGGAAAAGATTAGAAAAGTATTGACCTCTACTATAGTTTCTATTTGAGTGCCTGCTAGGGACATACAGTTTGAGACAAGGGAGGAGTTCCAGGAAGCAGGAAGAGAGTTCATATGGTAATCTGAGACTAACTGGTTCCTTAAGTAGAGACCTCTGGTAACTGCTGATTCGGAGAAGTGCAAGGGACTAATAGCTTTTAAAGCACCACTCTGGCCATTATTATCCAATACCTTCAGTTTACCAGGGGCCACATAATTTTCATAAACCAGCACAGAAGTTGCTGCAATTGCAGTTAGAAAGTTCCAGTTCAGATTTCCTGGTTCCTCTGACCAAGTCAGTGGTACTTTTCCAGGGACTTCAGGAGTAGGAGAGAAGAATGCATGAAAGGCAGAGTGGGCACCCAAGGCCAGCCCAGGTTTAGGAATGGTGGCTAGCCTGCCATGCCTTCTGGGAAACTCCAGTGCTGCCTCCCATCTCCTCAAGGTTTATTTGTGAAAGTCTGAAGAACCTGAAGAAGTAACTAGAGCTTTTCTTGTGACATTATTTTCCATGTAATATTTCAACTTTAGCAACCAGAGAAAATACCTCATCTCCAGACTCCGTCCCTTCCCAGTCGATCTGGACAACTGCTATAGTTACAAAGCAGAACACAGTAAAACCAGCTGTGCTTATATTTGCATGGCATTTTTTGGAAACCTGTCTTTCTCCTCATCTGGACTCATTATTCCACCGAGCTACAAATGACCTGCCCAAAGCAATGTGCTCTGAAGCAATGGGACTACTCAGCCTAACAAAACTAATGAGACCTGAAAGTAGTACTGAGCCATCTTCCTCAGTTGTCGGCTGATGACGTTGATAAAGGTAGCTAGGTGCTGTGGAGGGTGTGGTGTCAGAGAAGAGGTATTGAGGTGATTCCTAAGAACTGATAAACTGATACAACATACCTCTGAGCTGGCGTATTGCATACTGCCCCAGAGAACAACTCCAGCTGCTCCCAAAGCCGCGCTTTCCCCAATGGTATTGACCAGATCCCTCTGAAAAAGAAGGCCAAATCCACACATGAGAAAAACAAAGATACAAAAGTAAAAACAAAAAAGCACTGGGATATGGGCATCACTTTTTTTTTCCCAGAGGCAGCATTGGTCCTGTGGTATACCCTTCACAACAAAATCACTGTTTATTTTAGAAAGCTCTTCTGCCTCTCTCCAAAGGTTTACGTAGGTGGCATACATCAGTGTGCCTACTAAATAATTAAATCCTTACAGTTTATTCACAACCAACCAATCCTTATAGTTTATCCTCCATCCAAGCTGGTGGATTAAGAATTGAGTGATCTGTTTTATCTACTAGTCTTTGAATGCTTACCAAACCTAAACAGGCAACATTTTTGGCAAGTGATGGTAAGTATCATCACACATCACTGGATCACCCTTAAAGTGTCTAATTGCAGTTGATAGGCTTTAGGCAGGCTGCTTTAGCTGTGCCAACAGCGTTACAGGGCTGCTGTTTCTACCAGCATGAGTGTCATTAGTCCAGGAAACATATCTTTGAAAAATGAACCTCTCTCCCTGCTACAAGTGCCAAGTGGGGGGAAAAAACCCAAAAGCACGCACATTTGCATACTGATTTAACCATGTCCACTTTTAGAATTGAACCAGTAAGGAGCTGAGTTGTAGCAGTAGCAATAATAACTCTACCAGAGGAGCCTGAGTGTAGAACAGGAGTCACCAGTGCCTTGCCAACAGCGTGGCAATGTATCTTCCAAGTGTCTTAAAGCCATTCTCTGAGATTATGAATATTGTGTCTAGAAAAATGCAATTAAATCTTCAAAAATACATGGGAAGGGACTTCTTCCCCCAAATTTCAAGGCATAATCAATTACATCTGAAACCATTTCTGTCTATAATAATTGATTAAAAAGTAATTCCTGATCAGTATTTGTAATGACAGACATTACAATATTTCTCAATTTGACAAAGAGAAATTTCCTTTAAAAAGATAGTGATGGTCTTTTATACAGTCTTTGCAACTCTTTAACGAGAGAACAATCCAAAATACCAAGCAGATTATCTCAGTATGGTGGTGGCACCTTAGAAAAGGAAAATTATAGTGGAAGAACCATGTTATTATTGTTAATTACTACTAAATAATATATTTCTCTGTGTAAGTGGGCCTGTTGATTTATCAATGCATAGTTATGGAGTTCCCATTCCCAAAACATTTTGAGATATCAAAAAAAGCACAAATAAATGTTGTGGGAAAGGGAGAACCCATTGAAGAGCTGAAGACAATTACAAAGAATTCCGAGCGAGCAGGGGCTTTGACCCTTAACTAAAGGTTGGACAAAACAGTGCAGGAGAACCTGCAAAAGTCTGGAAGAGCTTGCCTACTGGCTCTTAGTGCAGAGTTCAGAGTGATATAAGGTATAACTGGCCTTGCCTAAAGCTCGTGTTGCTGCTGATCACCCAAACAGTCCTTTACAGACTGTCATTACTCTTAAAAGTATACAGGCCAGTAGTACTTTTTATAGGATAGTGGTGTGGGCTGCAGGTGTTATTTTCAAGGGGGAAATAAGGAGGAGGGGTATTTCCTATGGGAATTAATTAATTAATCAGTAAAAAAAAAAAGGTATGTTAACTAAAGATCAAAATATCAAATGTTAAAAGAATGTGAAATACAGTCTGATGTGTTGGTAATGAGGGTTCCCAGGCCTTCGTCATCTGCAACACATCTTATGAAGTTTACCAGGATACAAAGGCTGGACTGTGATTCTACATTACTCCCATGACGGTTGAGTGATTTTGCGCTAACACACATCAGATCTCATTAGCAAATTAATTAAAACTTATCAGACATCCAGAATAAATAATCAATAAATATTTAGCATTGCTGGATGAACTAAGACCTGAGGAAATCCTGAAATAAACTTTTTGTAAGTAATATGCTCTGAGAATTAGAGTGCTTGACCGGAAGTCAGTAAATCTAGTTTTTATAACCACATATTCCACATCCATCTTTTCTTACTTTTATCAGATCCACAAAAAGATTACAGCACTTCATGTCTAATTGATATGGATATAAAACTGACAAACTAACCCTTAAAGCCATCAACACAGAAGGGCTTTTCCCTAAATGACCTATGGACAGGAGGTTGCACCCTCACTTTTACTTTTGCTCTCTGATCACTTGTTCTTTTTGGTCTGATGATTCCTTAACTCTGTTCTGGTGCCTGACACAGGGTGCTGGATTCATCCTGAGCAGGTTGGGAAGAGAACAGAGCCAAGAGCTTCTGCACCAGAGGTGGGTACTCTGACCAGTGGATGGTTATACAAAGAGGGAGGCACCACCCCCTTCTTCCTCCTCCTGTGCCACAGACAGGGTTAGAAAATAAAGGTTTCGTTCCTCATTTGGGTATTTTGAGAAAAGGAAAGATATGTGCCTCTCCTAATAGCTGACAGTGGCAAACTGGGGCCAGAGATAAGGAGGTGCCTCCAAGAAGAACTGAGTGAGGCACATGAGCTCCAGCAGCAGCCTCAGACACAGCAGTCCTGGCTTTGGGATGGAACAAAGTGCCCCTCCTCACACAGCACAGCTTGGCATTGGTGGGGGCTCACTGGCATGGCTCTTCCGTGAGAGTGTAATAAAAGCCTCATATGGAAGAAAACATGCAATTTAAAAAAAAAATAGATATTTTAAATATTAATATCTTGGCATTTGTCTAGGTGGAGAATCCTAATTTTTTCCTTGTATCAGACACAGGCAGCTGGTATTTTTCCAAAGGATTAACAAGTCAACAAAGCCTCTTCCCTTTTGATGCTCATTCTTGTTCAAGCTTCTGGGGGCAGTGTGCAACTACCTAAGGTCCTCAAAACTAGGCTGGACTATCCCCAAATAGACAGCTGATTTGGCAGGGAGGAGGAGGCTCTAGTGTCTGTCAACATTTCTTTGTATTTAGATCACCCAAGTCACTGCACTGGACATTAAAAAAATAGGAGGTGAACAAAATCATTTCAGTTTTGGAGCTCAAGACAAAAAAAGACAGTTCTAATCATGTGTTGAGGAAAGAAAAATAAGTATATCTGTAATCTTGAAGAGCCTTAGTTACAGACAAGAGTTTTCTGTATTCAGCAATGGAAGTGCAAGCCTGGCATGGTTGCAGGGAGAGGTCTCTATACACATGCACACCTGGTCATCAGAGAAGACTATCTGTAGGGGAAGAACAGGATTGTTATCCATTATTAATCATTTGTCAGTTGTCATCCTGCTTTATTAATGACTTCAGCCATCTAGTCAGGAAGCACAGATGCTACTGTGCGACTTCCCTCTCCCACACACTTAGTAGTGAATTGTCTAGGCAGAAAGTTCCTAAATACCCCACAGATGGCAAACTGCTTATACACATTTGTAGCAAATACAGAAACCTTTCATAATGATTTGGATCAAAATTCAGAATTTATAAATTGTTTCCATGATAAAAAGCAGGATTAATTTCTCAGACACCTTATGCACAACTCACCTGATTTCCAGATGCAGTCAGGGTGAAAGGTACAGCACACACAGCTACAGCATCTGTCTGGGACCTGGGCCTTTCATCTTTTTGAAGGTTTGATAGACCTGTGTCTCTCCCTCAGTGACTCTGACTCAGAAGCATTTTTTCTGACTCCACTGTGTGATTTCACATAAGCCTTGTGTACAGAAGGACTTGCACACAAGTCTTGAATGTGTCAGTAATGTTTCTGTTGGAATAGAAAGTACAGCTCTTGCACAGCTCGATCGAGCAAGGCTGTGGTTCTCCTGGCCCAGTCCCTGACAGAGGTCAGGTAACTATCCCAACTGCCTACTGTCCCAATTTTTCTATGGCCAATTAGCCTGGATGTCACTGTCCTACACTGGCACCTTTCCTTGTCACCTTGATGCACGTTGTTTCTGAAGCTCAGAGGTTTCATGCCTTGTTTGTAACTTTGTGAGCGTCACTTAGGGGCATGGCATGGGTCAAATGAGAAGCTCCAATCTAGTCTAAAATCTAAACATACAAAACCACATTTAAATTATCCTGGTGGCTCCAGGGCTATGAAAGAATACAAGAACCTTATTTTCTGGATCATTTCTATATAGGAGGTTTTAAAATGCAACCCTGCAAGTTCCTCTCAGACCCCAAGCTGTTCTCACAGATGATGTGTGTAGTCTGGACACATGTTAAATACCCTGTCCCATGCTGAGTACCCTGCCCATGTTGTCCTTATGAGAAAATATGGGGTGGAGCATAATCTAAGTATGTTTCTCTGTCTGTGCAAAGATCTTTCCTGGCTGCAGAGTTGTAAAGCGATCTTTAAAGCATCCGAAAGTAAATGGCTACATGAACTGGAAAACAGGCTGGTGAGTTAAAGAATGTAAGCTGAGAGGATCATCACTCCAAATTACCACTGTACTGTTCAGAAAATAGCATAAGGTAAAACAGTAACTATGTGCCACCACAGATTTTGAACTTACACATAACTGGTAACAGCATGCTAGTTTTCATAACTTTCAGTAACATTCATGGTATTTTTATATTGCTCAAGGGACTAATGAATTTTATAAAAATGTATTATCACAGACTGCATTTGAAGAATTCTTATGTATTCATAAGCCTGAGTTCTTCAGTGAAGGTGTTCTGGGTGACATCCTGCCTGTATTGAACCCAGTGACTCCTTGCCTTCAGGACCAGACTGGCCTATCTGCCCACGATTTCTGAGTCAGCTAGCACCCGTGATTTCCACTGAGAAAAGAACTCCAGAGAGTTCCTGGTTGCTGAAAATGAACCAGCCAAATTCATAATTACTTCTATGTACAATTTGTTTCCCAGGGGCAGCCTGGAAGTACCATTTGCTTCCTGGAATCAGCCTGAAACATTTCTCAGGCTCTCAGGGATCTGCTGCACCTCCTCAGCTCCAGCTCCAGGCTGAAGCCCCCCACAGCCTGTGGTTCACTGGACTGAATTTTCCTTTTCCCTTGCCACTTCTCTCCCTTCTTCTGTTCTGGTTTGAGTCAAGAACTTGTCTCTGGCAACAGTAGAAGGAATCTCCCATGCAGCTCTCCAGAAAATAAAGGGAGGGAACAACCTCAGATGCCCTTTTCATCAAGGGGTTATTTCCACGAGTTCTGTGCCCCAGATTTTCTCCTTTCTCTTGGAATTGGTAAAAACCAAAGAAAAACTTTTGGCACTTGAGAAAACTACTAGAGAAATGAATAAGTGTCTGTGTGTCTCTATTATGTGCATAAAGAAAGTCAGAGCAACAATTAACCATTACATATCCAGAAAGTCTGAGATTTGCACGTATATAATTTACCATCAGTTTTGTGGCCACTACATATTTATTGCATTTGATCACTCGTTGATGGAACATTGCACGACACAGAAATTGGGTTTGTTTGATAGAAGGACTCCACAGTTTAGCACTAAATGTTGGACGTGAAGATGTTGTACTTCTGAAAAGTGAGATAGGTGGCCAGTGCTCATCATGGAGTTAGGAACTCCAGGCCAGATTACTTTGCTTGACTAGTTTATTTCTATACTGAATGAATTTACATTTGCATAAAGAAACAAAAAAGCCCTGAGGCTCCTTTCTCATGAAAGTTTATATTTCCATTGCACTAATTAGTTTTAAACTTCACAAGATTTGTCAAGTTCGTTTCACAAGCTGCCCTGAAGAATTAAAACATCAGAATGAAATACTTCCTGAAGGAAATTATTTCTTTGTACTTTCTTCCTAAACTACCCTCATTAAAAATATGCAATGTTATCTCACAGAGGTAGACCAAACCACTGCAATATTAACTCTTGAAGGCAAAGAGTTTTGTACTGTGACTACAGTACTTCCTCTCAGGGGGCTGCCTTAAACATGAAAAAAAAAGGTGTATGTGCTTTTATACAGGAAAAGCTTCTAGAACATATTTTTTCTAAGAGACTATTTCTAGTTTCTAAATTTTGAAAGAAGTCTGTCTGCTTACCTCTGTTAAAACATGAAAAGTATAGGCATAAAATGGTCTGGAGTAAACAAACACAGGCAAAATATAGTCTTTTCTAGCAATTGAGGCAACACGTATTGCCTCTTTAACCCGATAGTGAACAAATTTTAGTGCATTTGGACTTGACTTCAGTATATAATCCAGGTATATAGAAGGGTAGAGAGCAGTGCTTTCCTTCCACAGCCAAAGCAGGAGGTCATTGCGGAAAGACTCAATAGGTGGGCATTTCCCTGTGTATATTTGGGGGTGTTCTTTGTAATCGTAATTGTAGCAGTCTGGGTAAAGATAGTAACCCCACAAACCATTTGGTCTCATATGCTCAGCCAGAAGGATGGTGTTATTCATAAAACTCCTGCCAGCATTTTCAAATTCCTCTTTAGCCACTTTCCTAATTTTGTCCTCTGACCACTGAGGATGCCGTCTCCTAACAATCTCGAGAGATTTATTTCTATAAATGCTTTTATTGCCCCAATTCCTATCCCACTGGGGCCTCCAGTTTTCCCAGTCAATGACTGCAAGTCCCTGAAATTTCTTCATGGGTATGCAATATTCAATGTCAGACTTTGCTTTGCTAAGGTGTTTGATAAGACTTTCGTTCTGGGGCACCCCTCCATTAACGGGATCTCCATTTTCTGAGTAGTAGGGATAGTATCCCAAATGAGTGTGATAGAAGATTGTCACATTGGATCCACTCAGAGTCTCATTGATGTTGGATGCAATGTCAAAAACAGCGAGATCCAGGTCCACCTTGTACCGCAGCCTGCACTGCTCGGTTGGCGCATTCCAGACAACCATGAAAGGCTTGTGCAGAACCAGAGGGGCCCGTGCCGGCTTCGGCAGGTGAGCATCAGCCACAGTAAGCAGTGCCACCACTGCCAACTGTTTGACCCAAACATCCATGGTATGTTTTTTTTCTGGGAAATTGCTATGATGTGCCCTTGAAAACAAAACCAAGATAAGATGTTAGAAGGGCAGCATGGAGGTAGATTTGATGATAAGGGAATATCTTTTGGTTCTACTTGCTTTTGATAACACTAAACTCAGCGCAAAGAGTCTAAAACTGGTCTTGTAAAAGTTAATTCTAATTTCAAATGCTTTGAAAAACTTTCTGATAGACTACACTGTCTGGAAACTTCACTCCCTTTTCACCCAGATGCCTCACACAGTTGATTCAGACCTTTCTTTAACAGTTATTTGCTCCCTTACGTCTACAAAACTAGATAATAAAGTAATAACCTAAATTGATAGGTTATAATGATATAAAAAAGAATGTGAGCTCATTTGAAATTTCAACTTCCAAACAAGGTCTGCTATGGTCAGTCTGACTTGCCTAGAAGATCATCACAGCAGGGTTACAGCCTTTACTATCTGTATATTCAAATGGTCACAATAGGAAAGGTAATTTAAACAAAAGGCAGACACTTCTGTCTCACACAGATTAATGAAGACAACTCAGAAACTCTGCAATTTTCAGGATATGAAAAAAGTATATTGTTATCTACCCCTGAATTTCATTTTCATTTTCTAAATGAATAGATGCAAGAGTGATAATCAATCTGCAGGCTAGAAGAGGGATACTATTAATGACTTAGTGGTCTAAGCTAGTTATTCTGAAGACAAATTAAATATCCATGTTAAAGGAAATAAATTATGTTAAGCAGATATGAACTAGCTGGAAAAACAGGCTGCATCTTTGAAAAAAGATCTAGTTTGTAGAAATGAGGGGTATTCATGTTAATTTTTCCTTTCAGGGTCTGATGTTTTCCCTGGTAGTCACACTGGCTTGGGGCTGCATTAGTCTGGGAGCTGCCAGTGCTGTAAGGCTGCTGGTACCCTGGACACACCCCTACTTTGCACCCCGTGGGGCAGCTGTTCACCCACTGTCCACAGGTCACTGCTCCAGAATCTGCCTCTGCTTCAAAATCTGTCTCTGCTCCAGTCACTTCACCAAGAAGCACAACTCAGCTCCGTCCTGGGTTTGTCATTCAGGTGTCTTTGCTGATCTTTTTATGATACAGAGACCATTAAAATGGTTTCTCTATGAATATATACAGTATGACATAGTTTATCATCTCAGTTGTTATTTTCTATCATTCACCGTTTTAGGCACACGTTAAATCACTGCAATCACTGTGTGCATTGCAGGTTCAATTCATGCACCAGACGTGAATTTTAAATGTCCTGAAATTGGATGTTTCCCTATTTTTACATCCATTTTAGTGATTTCTTTCCTTGCCTGTAAAGTCTAGCTTCACTTGTCCCTTGTATTTTCTCAGTTAACATCGGTTAATCACTGAATTCCTCTTCTGGACTAGGAGAGCTCTTCACACCTACTCGTGCATTAGCTTATAGCCAGGATTTTTACATTTCTTGCTTTTCAAACCAGTATGACCAACACACCACTCTAAGTACTAGATTTTGTAGTATTCCTTGCATATTACCTTTTAATCTGTAATGGGATGCCAAATCTACAGGAAGGTTGCAGGTACCACTATCCAAATTTGTCGGCCGACTTATTCAAGAGAAAAACTTTCCCCTGTTTGAAAATATGTTGGCTCTAATAAGTTACATAATCCAGGATTTCTTCCTCTGTCATTTGTTCTTCCATGCCATTCTTCTGTCCTCTGGGCTTGATAGCTCTTTTCCTGTCTGCCACTGCTCTCCTAATTTTCTGCCTTTCCCTTAAACTCTACTTTTTCCTTATGTCTCCTACAGAACAGCCCTTCTCGCCTCTATCCTCAATTTTGTGTTTTTTCATCCTCAGTCCCAAAAGCATTGAGTCCCCCCACCTGTAGTCTGATATGAGAGCACCTTCCCAAGATGAGGAGGAGGCAATTTGCATGAAAGAGTGGCTGGGGCAGGGAGTTAAGGGCAGGACTGCAAGAAGCCACAGTGCAGGATTCCCCAGGAGCAAGCCCTCGTCACCAAGCTAGAGTTGTGCTCCATTGCTCCCTCGCTCACTCTCTGAATGCTTGTTTTGTAGTCCTAAATATAGATTTAGCAGCCAAGTTTTAAAATTTTGTTCACAATCCTTTAGATCCTATTAAGGATAACATCCTTGAGTGAAATGGGCCATTGCCACCAAGCTGATACCACTTAAAAGCCTGCCTGCTGAAAAGGATGCCGGGTTATTTTCATTTCACTGATCTGTTGGAAGGAGGCCTTATGCTTGCAACTGGTATATTTTTCTCCATTTTCCTGCAATCTTGCATAATTATCTAAGATCCACAATGGGCTGAGAAAAACAAACAAACAAACAAACAAAAAAAAAAGCCACAAAAATTGCCTTTCCCTTCCTGTTTTATACAAACTGAGGAATGCACCACAGTACTCTGCATTTCTTCTTTGATATAGCAAACGATCTCACTACATTGGTAAGTGATTTTTCCTGTTTTGGACTGGTTGGCTTTGCAGTCCATGTGAACAAATCCATAAGATAAACAGCAATTTTCTCAAAAAGTGGTAGCTCAGATGAAATGGGAAGAGCACCAGGAAAGAAGAAAAGACCTTTAGTGAATTTCTGTGTAAGAAAAGATCTGGGAAAAGATCCCAGCTGCCTATTCCCACAATCCAAATGCTGGATTGTTCAGCCTTGTGTTATTATGTACATATAATTAGACATTAATGACTAATACATACAGTTCTTGTCTAGATCTGAGAGCCCTAGACTTTAGAACATTGCAGATAATAAATCATAACAGAGTTAGGTCAGGAGATAATATTGCAGGGTAATTTTAAGTTATGTATTTTTAGTTCTTGGGCAATTCTTGTTACTCTTCCTGACAAGACTTCAAATAACAGAGTGGTTGGGGTTGGAAGGGACCTCTGGAGGTCACCTGGCTCACCCCCAGATCTGGTCACTCAGGACAAAACACCACAAGTGACAAAATGAAAATGTTTATCCCAGGAAATGTCGAATAATTCTCAAGGATCTCCTGACTGGATTGACCAAATCTTTGAAATTATGAAGAATGCTGGACATGTTGCTTAACTCTAGACATGCAGATTTCTGTGCCTGCAAGACGAATCCCAAAAAAAAAAGGCAGAAATCTGTCTAACCCTGCTCAAGCTGTTTAGAAGTTAGGGTCTGGTCAAGGACAGTCATTCAGGATCCTCTAATGAATACTTGATACCTCCAAAAGTTGCTGTAAATTCCTTATTTAAAGCTATATGGGATTAGTCACCCAGCTATCTCTATCAATCTGTGTAAGCTGGTAAGTGCATAGATAACATGCCTACCTTTTAGATGGCTAAAGCATCTCATGGCAATTAAAGCACTGCATTTCATTGCAAAGCATCTCACTTTTCCTGCTACTTTCTATTCCACACAGGAGACATTATCATATACACAATTCCTTAAAGGGGAGATAATTAGAAGAAAAAATTGTCATTTGAAAAAGTTCCAATCTAGTTGCATTAATCTGAAATTAATTCTGATGTTATTTGCAGATGGGAATTTAATTACAGATAGTTTTTCTTTAAAAAGTCTTCTGAAGGCAAATGAAACAAGTTTTCAAAGCAGACAAGCCTATAGTTCTGAATGATGAGAAAATAAATTATCTGTTGTTTCACAAATGCATGAAGGAACCTCTAAACAAGAACAAAACATCTTTTATTACAGTTTCCATTGCTCTATCTTTGGACTTCGTCCTTTTTATTCTCATGCACAGGCACTAATTGGACTGCTTTAATCTCTGTTTTTTAATGAGCACAGACACTAACGATTCCTCCTTGAAACTCATTATCAACTTTGATTCAAATTCTCCCCTTTTTTCTATTTTTTTTAATTCAATGACATATTATCATGGTCGGCTTAACTTCTCAAAGATGCAGATAGCTTTCTGTGGCAGTACAGTGTTTTCAGAGCAGAATATGCTCTCAGTGTTTCTGCTCTATATTCTAAAAACAAAAATGAGTTCCTCATAAGTGAATGAAATGGGGTCTGATCACAAATCTCTTGAGGTTGATGAGGGTTGTTTTATTGTATTCAGGAAATTCTGGATCACATTTGCACTGCACAAAATAATATGTAATTTTCTATTTGCCTCAGTTTCTGTTATGCAGTTTAGGATGAAGCAGGGTATGTCTGGATTTCAATATATCCTTTAGTAACTGTGAATTCCGCCATTTCTTGAATAGAAAAAATCAGTTCATTTCTGCATATTCCTTTCATAATCCTTGTAAAAATTGCAAACATTTACTTTTCCCAAGCAACTGCTGTTAACTGAGTCCAACCTGTATTCAACTGTGTTTATTATTCCACTCTATTTTGATTTCCAAATAGTTGAAAACAACTGAACTAGACATCTTAATTGCACACTTTGATTCCAAAATATACCACTTAAAATTCATAAAAATATAGACTCTCATGCTAAAGAAACCTATTTGCACACCATGTGTTCCAAAAAAGACCAATGGTGTTCTCTAGATGGACAGTTCTTCTTCTCTAAAGGTTTTTATTGATTATCCCAGCATTTTTTGCACTGCAGCACATGATGTTACAGCTGCTGCTTATAATGATATTTATGTTGGTCATATAACCAGGCAACACAAATTCATAACAGCCAGAAAATTCATGCTCTCATTTTATACTCATCCGTGTGCTGACTTGAAGTATAGTCCATACAATTAGCTGTAACACAATTGGTTTAATCTGTGAAGTATGGGTTATACTGCACATCTGTCATTGAATTCAATAATTACTTCAGAATTCAGAAACAAACTTAAAAAATATATAAAAATCTGTAGTTGCTATGGGAACAGCCACTTATGATTCCCTCATTAAGCAGTATCTGACTAACATAATTTAAAATCCAGAATAGGAAAGAATACAGTTGACTTACAGAGGAAAGGTGATTTTTCCCACAAAAAAGAGTAATATTTTGTGATCCAAACCAGATTTAAAACATTTTTCCAAGTTTGTTTTCAGCCTCTCATATGTGCCATTTACTCCTGTCTTGCAACTGCTGAGTATATTTTGCACTTTGTTTCATGGCAAATATATTCATTTTAACTAGTATTTCTCATTTCTGTAGGAAATAATTTTTCTTAGAAAAGAAATAAAATTGATGACACTTAAAAAGGGAAATAATGAAACTGAATTGTTTGAATTCCACTGAGGAATTGGAATATAAAATTGGAAGCTAGAAGAACTGTCCTTTTTTGAATGTAGACTGACCACATTTGGTGTAGAAGTTATTATTATGGCTAAGAAATACAGACATTTCAACTGTATTTAAGCTTTTTTTTTCTTTTTTTGACACACAATCACATTTCAAAGTTGCTTGCAAATAATTTGAAAATCTTGTGCATGGATACATTATTCTCTATGAGATATGATTTATATGCATATAATATGTATTTACAATGTGTTTATCTACACATGTATGTATATTCCTCTGTCTTCTTAGGAAATAAAGGAATGACCAAATCTGTCCAGCCTGCCTCTGTCTTGGTCCCACGCTGTTGTTATTTTTCTGTTTCAAAATTATGCAAAAAGTCTTGCTTTTCCTGTTTTTGTTGAATAATGGCTTGCATTAAGTAAACTGGTAAAATGGACAGAGAATACCTGTGTCCATCCTCGCAGAAGTATTCTATCCTGAAACATTCTGTGGTCCAAAAATGTAAAATGGCATTAGAGAGATTAAGCATCCACTGTATCCTCACAACTACCAGTTTTCAGCCTCTTGGCTCACATATCTTTGTAATTCTCCAGTTATATTTCTCAGATTAGATCCCAAGTTAAAAAGTGAACAGAAGAACCGTAATATCCTGAGGAGAAGGACTTGGGGGTGTTGGTTGATGAAAAGCTCAACATGACCCAGCATCCTGTGTTTGCAGCCCAGAAAGCCAACCATACCCTGGGCTGCATGAAAAGAATAATGACCAGCAGTCCAGGGGAGCTGATTCTGCCTCTCTATTCTGCCCTCATGAGACCCACCTGGAGTGCTGCATCCAGCTCCAGGACCCCCAATACAAGAAGGACATGCACTTGTTGCAGTGTGTCCAGAAGAGGGTTATGAAGATGCTCAGATGCTCAGAGCACCTCTCCTATAAAGACAAGCTGAGAGAGAAGGGGTTGTTCAGCCTGGAGAACAGAAGGCTCTGGGGAGACCTGAGAGCAGCCTTCTGGTGCCTAATGGGAGCCTGCAAGAGAGATGGAGAAGGACTTTTTACAAGGGCATGTAGTGAGAGGGCAAGGGGGAATGGCTTCAAACTGAAAGAGGGTAAGTTAAGATTACATGCAGGGAACAAATTCTTCACTATGAGGGTGGTGAGGCTCCGGCACAGATTGCCCAGAGAAGTTGCGGATGCCCCATCTCTGGAAATGTTCAGGGCCGGGTTGGATGTGGCTTTGAGAAATCTGATCTAGTGGGTGGCATCCCTGCCCATGACAGGGGGGTTGGAACTGGATGATATTTAAGGTCTTTTCCAACCCAAACCATTCTATAATTATGTGATTCTGTGGTTCTCTATTTGTAATCTCCCTTAAAGATCAAAGTTCAGAAATAAAGATATGATTGACATATTACAGTTCGCTTCCAATAGGTGAGCATAAATACCAGGTTGCAAAGCACAGAGTAGCACCCCTTTATTTTCGTGTAAATATAAGAAAAGAAATTCAAAGACCAAAGAGATGGGGATCCAGGCATATGCTATCATTGCTGACATTTTTGTGAATTGTGGATTATTCATGTAAAAGAAAATGCAAAATGCCAGAGGACATTCTTTGGTGTGTATCACAGATTTACAGTAAGTCATTTTTGGGGCAGAGATCTGCTTAGGCATTTCCTGTTCAGTTTTATTGTTTCTGTTATGTGCAGCTTGTGTCATGCCTTAAACTGAGAGGAAAGACTGCAAGGAAGCATGGGAATGAAAGGGAAAAAGACCTGGTATTGACAAGATATTGTTCCCCTGGAGCCTGCAATTCTTCTATTAAAAATAACCATTTTCGTATTTCATACATCCTGGTCTATCGTCATTTACCTGTAATGCCTTTGTCTCTAGTTATTAGAGGCCAGACTCTGACATGTTCACACACATTGTTTCTTATGCCAAGCCATTGCACTAATGCCAGCAAGATTGAGGGGTACTCAGCGCAATGACAGAGGGAAAATAAAGATACAGGTCATGATTCCTAATATTATTCCAGTTAAAAGATTGTGCTGTCATTTTAAATCACTGCAGATTATTGATGACACTTTGAATACCAGGGGAAGATTAAGTAATATGGTTTAAATCTGTCTGGGCTGTAGAGGGAGATTAAATATATATGTGCCACAAACAATTTTTCAGTTGCTGAAGGATTGAGTAAAAGAAGTATTTTGTGAGTGGAAGAAACCACGTAACATCAGCAGTATTATACCATTTTATATATCAGATACGTGAATTTAGCTTGCATCTAATACATGAAGCACTGATCTAATTTTTTTATGTAAAAGCCTGATGCATTGTTATTTTCAATTCCAGTCCATCTGCTTCTATTGCATTATAAACAGAAGACAAAAGTATTCTAGGAAAAAATATTCCAATATTTAAAGTTGCAAAATTTATGTCAAAAGTATGAACTTTTATATGAAATTTTATATTCATTTCTTCTCCATATGCAAGTAATAAAGGAAAAATAAATTGGTGGCTTATACCTTTTAGAGGAGCCATATTGATTGTCAGAGCTGTTAAAGCCTTAATTCCCTGAATAATTAAGACTAATGTCCTCAGCATTGTTCAGTACACTCTTCTGGCTCTGACCTTCAATGGGTGAAAATTAAAGTGCCAAACACCAGCATTCTGTAAAGAATTTCTCACTTTTTTATAGATTTTCCTTCTAATTTTATTACTAAATATTCTTATCTGAAGACCATGACCATTAATTGGCACTAATAGAATACATCCTACCTTCTGGCATGGAATTTTAACAGCTTATAAGAATGTATGAATGGGTAATACTGTACAATAAATAATACATGAGTTTACATTGTTGCAAAGCATTTAAAATAGTTTAGCTTCTTCCACACCATCTGCTAAATTCACACATTCATTTTCTGAAAGGTTTATTGTTATTAGAGGCACTTATAAGAGAGAAAATTAAGTCAAATTGATAACAGAGAGAATGCCTACAATCAGGCCTTGGCTTATTCCTAAGAAAATGCTCTAAGCTAAATTAACTTTAGCTCACACAAAGATAAATTATGCTTTCACATAGTGTAATTCAAGAAAATTCAATTGAAATTAATTGAGGGGTATAAATCTGGAAATATTCCAGTTGAATTCATGGAGTTATTAAGCATTTATAATCTTGTGAGAGGAAAATTGTGTCCTTCAGTCAACTAAAAAAACCCTAATATGTTGGCAAACTCTTAAAACATTTGTATTTCTGCTGTAAATGTCTACTTGCAGTAAATAGTTCCTATTCTTTGGATAGTACAAAAGGGAATATTACACTTTGGTGGCAGAAACTCAAGACAATTTGGAAAATATGTGTAAAGCATTTGAGGTGAAATTAACTTTACACTTTATTTGCATGCCAATACACAGCTTAGTCTGTTGTCTACATTGTTTCAAATAAATGAATTTAAAATACCTCTAGCTCTACAAAAACCCAGCACAATACATTGACACAAATTAATAATGAATAGAACTTATTTTCAAACAACAAACTGTATCTTCCTTTGGACTCCTCTTGAGATTATTTTAAAATGCACTGTTTGTAGGTGTGACTGCCATTTTGAAACAATTCCCCTTAATGTTTTGCTTCTAATGAAAGAAGTATTTTTTTATTATTCATATGGGATTTAATACACGAACAGCATATGATAAGCTGCCCCCTGGGTGAGCACTGTGGCATGCACAGCCCAGCACATTTAGGTACTAAATTGATAAATCAAATTCTGAAATATCCTTAAAGTCAAAACGTTACTCTTTTTTTTGAAATGTGAATTTTATTCACAAACAGCATTTCAATATTAGTTTTCTAATCTAAAATTACTGTTGCACATTGGAGTGTTAAGTACCAAACAGCTCTTTGACAGATGAAAATACAAACCAAGAAAAAAAATATAGTCCAGAATTGACACGATACAGAAAACAACACAGAAATCCTTCCTAACTGGTAGACTACAAGCAGAAGAGAAAGCTTTGTCTTTACTGATGGTTAATTGAGTAAATAACATGGCACTTACCTCTATAAAATCAAGGAATAGCAGAAAACTTTGATGAAACAATTTGTAATAGCTGATGTGTTTGTCCCAGGAATGTGCTCCTCCTAATGAGTGTGCTTTCAACTAATGAGAAACTGAGGGCATTTGAAGATGAGGGCAGAATTTTACCTAAACACTCACTCATCACATAATTGTAAAATAAGTAAATAAATTCATTTAAAAGGTAGATGTGTTACTTGTAAGCATCTGGGCTTTTTCTGTAATAATTTTGTATTGCCTGCTTTTATGACCTGGTAAGGGATCAACCAGACTGGTGTTTGAGAGGAATTTAGTTGTGTTTTGAGTTACACACACTGGACTCAGCAGTGACAGGCATTAGCAGAAGGGACATCTAGGTCACCACAGCACGCGGAGAAGCAGGAATGCTGGCAAAACCAAGCAAACAAAATAGTTCAGGAAGAGTTATTTAAAAACTGGCTGGATGGCTGAGTCCAAAGACTGGTGGTGAATGGACTCAAATCCAGTTGTCAGCTAGGCACTAGTGGTGTTCCCAGGGCTCAGTATTAGGGCCAGTCTGGTTTAATGTCTTTATCAATAATGTGAACAGGGTGATTGAGGGCACCCTCAGTTTGCAGACAACACCAAGTTGAGCAGGAGTGTTGATATCCTGGAGGGTAGGAAGGCTCTAGAGGGATCTGGACAGACTTGATTGATGGCCAAGGCCAAGTGGAGGAGGTTCAACAAGGTGAAGTGCACTTGGGTCACAACAACCCCATGCAGCGCTACGGGCTGGGGCAGAGTGGCTGGAAAGTGGCCCTGTGTAGAAGAACCTGGGGGTGCTGGTCAACAGCAGCTGAACATGAGCCAGCGTGTGCTCAGATGGCCAGTGGCATCCTGGCTTGGATCAGAAATGTGGCCAACAGGACAAGGGCAGTGATAATCCCCCAGTACTCAGCACTGGTGAAGCTGCACCTCAAATCTTGTGTTCAGTTTTGGGCCCCTCACTGCAAGAAACACAATGAGGTGCTGGAGCGTGTCCAGAGAAGAACAGCAAAACTGGCGAAGGATCTGGAGAACAAGCCTGATTAGGAGTGGATGAGGGAACAGAGATTGCTGAGAAAAGGAAAATGAGCAGGGACCTTATTGCTCTCTACAGCTACCTGAAAAATTTCTTCATGGAAAGGGTTGTCAAGAACTAGAATAGGCTGCCTGGGGAAGTGGTTGAGTCACCATCCCTGGAGTAAGATATGTACATGTGGCACTTAGGGACATGGTTTAGTGCTGGACTTTGGTCAGTGCTGAGTTAAAGGTGGAACTCAATAACCTTAATGGTCCTTAATCAGTTCCAAACTGATTCCCTGATTCTATCATTTGTTCATAATCTTCCCTAAAACTACATATGGAGTGCTCAGTCTTTGCTACTCCTTGAACACGACACCTGCAAGCAGGGAACACCGTTTCCTGATCCCAGTGTCTGCATGCCATGGGATGGTGTGAGTGACTGAAGAAGGGCAGAAGGGACCAGCGATATCACAGCTCCATAAAGAGGCTTTTAAAGTGGTTCAGAATATCAACAGCTTCAACAGCTACATGCCACCTCCATGACCAGTCAAACCCCTATTAGATGTATAGGGATGGATAGAAGGAGTCCCTATGTACAGAGCTATGATGATCAAGGGCATTTGTGTATCTTAACAATGCAAACCAAGAGGTCAAAAAATGTCCATATCCCCATGTGGGAACTGTGAAGTGTAAAAGAAGGAAGCCCTGGGTTTCCTCATCTTGTCAAGTATGACTGTTGCCATTTAAGTATTAAATTTGAAACAAATACAGGAAACAAGTACAAAGAATTATTGGAACAACTACAGACATTTTTGTTATTATTGTTGCCACATTTGTCTCCAAATCTACAGAGCTATTTGAATGAAATAGGAAACAAGTAGCTCCCTGAGCCTTGGAAATAATAAAGGCAAGTTTCCTATGGGCCTGTGGCTCATCTTTGACTGAGCTCCACACTAAGTTTTCTCAAGGCTGAGGCATGTACAGAAGATCTCTCCTGCACTGGTGCTCCAGCTTGCAGCATGACTCTCTTTTTCCTTGCCTTTTACTCAGCAGGTTGTTTCCATCAATGAGTAGACCTGAGATGGTCTCTGAAACCTGAGCCACTCTCAAGTGTCTGGCTGATTTTTGCTGTCAGAGAGGGACATGCAATTGCACAGACAAACAGACAGGGTTTTATTCATATCTGTATGGTCAGCGAGGGCTTGAATGTCACTCCTACAATGGGAAATGCTGAAATAACTTCTGCTTACTGACTGTTACCCACCATCCTCAGTAGATCTGCTAGAGCTAGCAGCTGTGCAGCCCTGCAGCCCTGCTGGGGTAGGAGCCCCTCAGCACCCACCTGCAGCCCGGCAGCGCTGTGCTGCAGCCCTGCGCTCAGGGTCCCCTCCCAGAGCACAGCCAGCCACACCAGCCAGCAAGCACAGCTCTCCCTGAGCACCTGCCACATCTCAGCAACACCTCCTTCAAAACAAAGGGTGATCTATCTGCCTAAAATAGATTATAGGACAAAGGGTAAAACTAAACAGATAGCTTTTCATATTTGGCCTTACATCCATCTCTTTTCTGAAGCCAAATTATCTCAGCCTGTAGGCTCGGGAGTGGAGGCCAATCTGACACGTGTTTGAAATGCATCCTTCTCCACGTGTTGCTAGATAAATTTTTCCTATGAGGGGTGGCTGCTAACGCAGGTACTACCCACCTCCTTAATACACACTTACACTTTTTGTAAGGGTTAGCATCCCCTTGGACCCTCAGCTCTGCCCAGCTCAGCCTTGCCAGATCTGCAGTGAACCCTCTCCTTTACTTTCATTCTTCTTCTGGGTCTCATTTCACTTCACTTAAACATTTCCTTTTTTCTTATCTGCACTCAGAATATGGAGCAAACTGAGGCATAATTTGTGAGGAATTTTTTTCCCATTAATCTCTTTGTTCTATCCATTCAAAAATACCATGTGAAGAATCACTTTCCGATTAAATGTTTATAAAAATATCAGTACATAAGAGTAAAATATGCACATGCTGTTCACATGTATTTGGGTTATATATGTATGTAGGTAAAATCTTTGCTGTAGTCAAAAAATAGAGCTGAACACATTTAAAATAGAGTGGAAGGGTGGAAGAAACAACTGACTGAAGTGGTAAAGAACAACAAATTTGAAATATTGTTTGTTTTACTTGATATTGCAGTTTCACTTGATGTGGGAAATGGAGATCACAAGAAAGGTGCAACAATTGCCATGAGTCAGCAGCTATTGATTCCCAGCATCTGACAAATGATGCCTGTGTGTGTATATATATAATTCTGACGGAGAAGGGAATGACACCAGGATTTGCAGTCTAGCTCCTGCCAACCTCCTCCTGTGCCATACAAAACTTCTGCTAAAAATAAAAGCCCAGAGCAGCCTTGCTCTGTCACCCTAAGCTCAGGGGGTGAGCAACTACATCAGGAGCCTTCCCAGGTCCTGCTCCTCCTTGGCAGCCTCATCCCCAGCCATGCAGAAAATGTTCTGGGGGACAGAAGGAGTGATGGGCTGCATCAGAAGAGGGGGAACTATAAGAAGACACATTTGGGTAAATAATTCAGAGAGACACTTATGCTTTGGGTTTATTTGAATTAAAAATGAAACCAAGTTCTTTGTAGGAATTTGAGGGAGAGTGCTATATTTTATGTAAAGCAGCATTTGTTTAGACGTGGAGAGAAAGCTCAGCTGTCCCCAGCTTCTTATTACATATCTAAGAACAATATTTTTATTTAAAATTTTATTCCTGATAAATATAATTCAGCTTCCAATGTATCAAGAAAGAAATGTCTCAGAAAATCCCAACAGGTATGTGGGTTGCCACTTGAATAAAATGTAGTATGTTCTCAATTACAGAAATGATCTGATTTGGGGTTTATTTTCAAACTTACTCTAATTATACTATATTATTGACAAAATAATTAGAATGCATATTTCCTAATTAATTACCAAGCAGTTATTTACATCAGTGTTTAAAGACGTTAAGAAAAAGACAAAGTCCTAATACATATTAAAACCTAGGTTTTATGCCATGTCATAAATGCATTTGGAACAATAAATGCTTCTAAAAACCTCACAAGTTATTTAACAACTGGGGTAACATAACAATTCTATCCAGAATATGCATTTAATAACAAAACTACTTTTAAGAGTTTTAGAAAAAAAAATTCAATACTGCCTGCAGAATAACTTCTTCTGCTTCGTAGCTAGGAAAAAAGGTGAGAAGGAGCATGGGAATAATTTAATATTAGTCTGACTTTTAATAACCATTTTAAAAAATAAATGTTGTCAGGTTAATTAGACGTGTGGACTGTGGGTTTCATTTCAAGCTCATACATGTATCTAGAACTGAATTTTGCTCCTAACTTGAATTTATTTAAAGTTCATGTGAAGTAAGAGGGCTTATCAGATTTCCAAGTCACATCATTGCCTAAAAATGCAAACAGGCACTTACTGATGCTGTTAAAAGCAGTTGAACTGATTTGGCCTCATAGGACTAAGGGTTCATATTTGTAAAATTATTCAAATATTTAATTCTTATTTATTGGCGATTTCAGTGCAGTGAGGCATCTAGTTATCACTGGGCATAAGACTGATGACACTGAACCAGGTCTGATACTTTTGAAAGTGTTAGATAGTTAACTGCACTTCAAGCCCTTATGTACTTTTATAATCTATCCCTTCTGGGGTTAAAGGATTGGGTCTCTCTCTTGACTTTCTGAACACGATTAATCATAAATGCTAGACATTTGATTTTATGGCTAGATAAACTACAAGTAAAACACACCCTGAACGTATCTAGCTAACCATGAGACAGAATAAGTTGGCTCTCCCAGTTTTCTGTTTGGACAGGGACAAGCTGGGGGTGCTGGTACTGATTGTTAGCCGCCTTTTTGTCAGCGCTTATCACCAACACCTTTTTGGGGAACAGCACCCTGTTGTGACAGGCTTTTGGTGAAGCCTGGCTGAAGCTAAGGATGCTCAGGTCACCTCTGCCAGAAAAGTGCTTGGTCCCTGTTGCCAGCACTCAGCCTCCAACCCAGATTCATATCCACCTCCCTCAACCTGCAGAACCAAACCCAACATACTCCACATATTTTGTTCGGAGGCAACTGCCAACAAAACCCCCAAAGCACACATATATACAAATATATATAAATATAAACTCTTTCAAGTAGGAGTGTCTCTGAAAAACATATGGACAACCTACGTGTGAGTGGCACTTCTGCTATGCAGGAAAGGACAGTGGGCGTGCACAGCTTTAGTGTGAAAAAAATGTCAGACCTGTGTATACCAGAGCAGTTACAAATCAGTCAATACCAATGTGAAGTTTGGGCTAGCAATCTGACTTCATCAGGAGAAAGATCAGGGGTTTAACAGTGTCACAAGGAAATTTTGCAATATGGTTAGAGGTTCTGTCCAAGGAACAGCTGATGCTTACTCTTAGTCTAACACAAATCATGAGAAATTCAAGACAACCTCCCTTCACTTTCCTTATGTTTTCTAAAGAACCTAAAAATCCATTTAAGACTGAACCTCTTACATCAATGCCTCTGCATTTCCACAGATGTTTAATTCCATAGATAAATGTAAAGAGCCTGCCCTTCAGTAACATTCTCTGGATCTATCCAGTGGTTTGGCCAATCTTAGGTTTTAGGTATTCTTGCAAGGAGCTCCTGAGAACATTTGTCATGCTGGGCCTTTGCATTCAGATAGCTGGGATCTTAGGCTGGAGATGGTCGTTTACAATACAAAGATAGAAGATGTGTTTAAACCTCGAAGCCTGCAAGCATTTATAAGCTTATCACACTCAGAACATAATTTTGGAGAAATAAATGCTTTATTAACAACTCCTGCAAAATCAGATCTGTGGTGCCCCAGCTCTTTGGACATCTATCAAACAAAGAAAAGCTGGGTCTGAAGATAAAAGTTATCAGGTCTGAGATACTGATGTCTGAAGAGACACTTTACCCAAAGAACATTTCCTCATTTTTTTCTGTGATATTGCCATTATTTTGGCACTGGTTTAGAAACAGATGTGTGGATTCACTTTTTTTATGAATGCAGATTAATTTTCCTTGTCACACCACAGGGAGTTAGTAACCCAGTCACACAGGAAGAGAATAAGTAACAGACCTTGCCCCAGTGGAACAGAGGAACGAAGCTATATTTAAAGGGCAAAGAAGAAGAAATGGAATTTATTGTTCAGCTTCATGCAGAGAGGTGGCTGACTCATAGGCCTGTGCGACTGACGGTACTTTCAGGCAACAGCAGGAGATAAATGAATAAGGAGAAAAAAAAGTCAATTTATATTGACTAAAGAGGAAGCCAAACAACAGCCATGACTTCCCACATACTTCTGCATGGCAACTTTCTTCTGTTTCTATTGTATAGCCAGAAAGCAGAACCTGAGGCCTGTGGCTAAGTCACATCTCATCAATTTTCATGTATTTCCTCACATGATAAGGAAGCAAGGAGGTTCATTTAAAAACCTCAGGAGATCAAGTTATTTCTTCATATTGAAGTAGAAGATTTTTAACTGAAACAGTAAGTACTTTTGAATGCTAATAGAAAATAATAAGACAGCAGTTAAGAAAAAGCTTTTTTGTGAAAAAGAAGTCTGCCCTTCTGTGTGTGTGTGTTTGTGTGTGTGCATACAGAAGTGACCGTCAGAAACACACTGCTCACAAAATGCACCTCACACTTTAGACTCGTTTTCTCAAGTCTGTGCTGTTACTTGGTAAGTAGGGAGGGTAACAGTAAGCTACTGATAAAAAGAAGAATTTTGGTTTTTTGAAATTATTCAGTCCTTTTCTTTGTTGAACAATCAAGTTCATGAAATCTTGTCAAAAACTTGTTTGTCAGCTAGTAGAAATATCATAAATATAGATATTTGCAGAAGTGTTCACTTTGGTCATGCCCCCCAGCCTTTTAAAAGCTCTTTGTGTAGGAGAACTGAAAGAGGAAGGATTCTAAAAAGTGCTGAAGATGAAACAGGGATGGAGGAACAGAGAACTAGCACCCAGACCTCACTGGCACTGCACACCTTCGTTACACCACCCTACAACAGAAAGCAAACAGCTGATGTTCCTGGCACCCTGGGGGTGCTGTGCATACACAGCACCCCCAGACTGCCAGGGCTCAGCAGCCCTTTGCTCCAAAGAGGCAGCAGCAATCAGTGGTGGGGAAAATGCCACCTCAAGCCTCTGACACAAGCCCTTTCTAATAACCATCCTTCTAAAGTATGAGCTTCCTTTCCAGCTTCTTTTTCTTCTTTGCAATATTTTTTTCTCAATCCTTTCTGCTTTCTCTCTGATTGAGATTCCATCTTCACCAGGCAAATCACCTTAACCCTGCTACATTTAGCTTAGCACAGCAAGATAAAAACTTGCCCCAAACAATCAGATCTAGGTTAAAAAGAAAAAAACCCCAAGTTTTCCATGATTTGTAGAGAGGAAAATAAGAGCAAAAATGCAAATGTTTTTCCTGGCTTGAAGATCACAGTTTAGATCATGTGCTCCTAAGGCTATCCAGATACAGAAGCTATATTCTCCTGCCTTTGCTATGCCTTCCTCCTAGTCCTTCCTAACAGAGGGCTTTATTTTTATTTACAAGGAAGTATCATTCAATTTTAACTGTGAAATACAAAAGAAAATGTTTCAAATTAATACTTTTTTTTTTCACTGAGGAAGCATTAATTTTTAAAGAACACCAAGAGAGGTTATTTCCTCTAAAATATGATACGATATGATAAAAAAATATGGTATTATAAAATGGAATAATTCAGAAATATGGTGTACTGAGGGTTTTAATAAGATTTAACTCAAATTAAACTCAATTAAACACTCCTTTAAAAATCTTAATTTCAAAGCTTTTTCTGTTTTCTTTCTCCCTTCCCTCTATTTACCTTCCTTTTGTTGACATTTTAGTAAAACGAAATGCAATTTTACTTCTTACATATCTAGTAAAATCCAAGGGCCTTGCCACATAAGTTCAACCCCAGATTTCAAGGAAGTAGTACAGTCATTTTCCATTAAATGTGTCTCATCTTTGAAATTTTGTTTTTCAAGCATAGGCAGCAAACGCATGTGGGGAACTCCCATAAGGAACAGGAGAAACAACCTGTGTGACATAGGCTGGAACACATCCTCAGGCTTGCAGCTTGCCTAAACAAATGAGGTACGGAGTCATCAGGCTGCTGCGAGTCACAGAACCCCACACTTATGCAACTTGAATTGAGGATCTCTTCTGACGCCCACTGGGTTGGTGACATGCTCCAGGTGGTGAGTAACATGTTCCCTCTGGAATGCGGGGTTACCACACGGATGACGCTGCATCGCCTGGCCAGGGTGCGAGTGCAGAACTACCTTGAGACAATGACTTGCTTCCTGGGTCACAGGTGCAGTCATGTTTTGTCACCGGGCTGCTCATATTAGGGTTTCTACATTTCAGAAGAGTTTGTTGGGCAATATAAATGCCTGAAAGCATTTCAGTTATTCATAATGTTGTTCCTACTCATGTGAAGAGAAGCAGTCTTGGGTTACACTCTCAAGTAAGTCTCACAAGACTGCCTGAGAGATGTAGGAGGCTACATGTTTTGACTTTCAGTAGGAATCATTCACACAACTCATTTGAATGAAAAGTTGGTTTTTCCACCTTAAATACAGACTAGGATTTCCATGATAAAAACACAACATTACACCTCTATTCTTATTAAAATAAAACATAGTCTCATCGTGTGTTGTACTAGTAATGATGCACATGGTCAAGTTTGTCCAACATTTTTGCACTATTACACTATTTTTAGGGTACATGAACCCCAAATAAAAGCAGGGAGACACACTATGCTCTTTTGCTCCCCTGCACTTTTTTGGGGTGACCATAGAGGAAGCAGCTACCAAATGAGTGTGAGGGGAAGCAGACAGGGCAAACAACCAGGGAAGCAGGTAGAAGATTCCTGGAGAAGGTCAGGGCAAAGGCCAGGGCCTCCAGAGGGACCAGTGGGGATGAGCAAAGTGGAGCCAAGCATGGGGACAGACAGCTGCCAAGGGACTGCCTCTTTTCCCAAAGCCTACTCTTTCAGCATCTGACTTCAAGATAATTTTATAGACAAAGTTCTGCACAAACTATAGATATTTTTCTTTCCCCTTCAGGTTTTCACCCATATAAGGTGAAAAGAATAATAAACCACAGTTACTATCCCAAAAGGTCTTCTTCTGAAATGGCTCTAAAAAGAATATTCTGAATGGGTCAGATGGGTTCTCAGCCAGACACCGGCAGCCCCACTCTTCTTAAATTTCAGTTGTATCTCTGCAGATCACCAATCTTCAGTACACTTCCTCAGATATAAAGCTCTGAAATTTGTTAACAATTGTTTTTATGGTACACAGACAGAAAAAGAAACCCACTCAGATGGAGCACCACGACATGCTGAAGAGCTGGCAGTGACCATATGCACTGAAAGGCTATTTCTGTCACACAAATTAGCAAATACGACCCTGAATTCAGGCAGGATGTATCCTAGTCTTGTGCAGAGGGCCAGCACAAGGACCATATGTCATTTAAATGCCATTTAAATGCTATTTTAAAGGCACTAGTAGGACTTCTCTGCTCCTTCACTCTTTCCATGGGGATTAATTTGGTAAATGTCATTTTTAGACCGCTTTCAAAGGAAAATTGTACTTTAAATTGAGGAAGTGGCACCATCTTGTGGGTGAAAATGAAAGTGTAGTTCCTTTAGTAAATAGTTGGTTTTCACTTTTCTTTCATTTCTCCTCCTCTTTTTTTTTTTTTTTTAGGTTCTCATAGTTCTACAGAGCAGCCCTTTGAGTCTGAAAAATAATCATTGTTTCAGAAGAGTTTAGTGCAAAGCTGAGATCTATTATGCAAAAAATGCACAATATTATGATTACCTACCATGCTACACAGATTTGTGACACACCGGCTAAGGTCATAGAAAGATTTTTGAAAAACCCTTTGAGGTCAGCTCCATAAAATTAGAAAAAAAAAGGGTTAGCTAAAACATGTTCATCATCAAGAAAATAATGGCTACATTTGCAGTGGAAATGTCTTACTCCAAGAAGTGAGTCAAAATTCTTCAAATCCACATACAGAAGATTCATTTACAGATTTAAGCCTATAATTCAAGCCTCAATTAAATTATCCAAACTATATTTAAGCATAATGTGTGGTTTTGCCTTTACTCACGTGTTTTCAGGACCACTAGTAAAGTTCCTGCAAGTTTAAAGATAGTAATATAGCTATAAAGCAATTTACTTAAAAACTGATACCCCTGCCTTCACTCTTAGAACTTACAAGTTGCAGACTTTTTTTTTAATACCTAAATTTCTTCTTTTAAAGGACTAGTCAGAATTGTCAGCAATCTACTGTGAAGATAGAATAAAAAGGATATTGTGGAAGCTGAGTATTACCTGATTGTTTAATATGCAAACAGCTGTACAGCTAAGAGTAAATGTGTACTGCTCAAGCTCATTTAAAGGCATGCTCCTAATTACTGTCAGTCACCTCAGTGGGATTCACCTCTCTTTGGACATCACCAGTGCAAATGTCTATAACTGAACAGGTCACCAAAGCTTGTTTTGAAGTCTCTAAGGAGTAAGAGTTGCTTTTAAGGTGCAGTTCATCTCATCCTGTACCAGATATCAGAAATAGATCAGCTGACTCACTTCTCTTCTTTGGTTATAAAGGGAAAATGAATTGACTAGCATAGGTGCAGATAACTCCTGCAGTGATCTGCACACAAATGAATCCTACCCCTTGTGCCTCATAGAAATAACATTATCAAGATTTGTTGAGCCCTGTGGATGATATTTAATTTAGAACTCTAAATGACTTTAAACAGAGAATCTTAAACACATATTTCAAGAATAAGCTCTAAAAATAAAAAACAAATTAAGAGCCATTAAAATTGTTTAATATAGAGCTACACATGCTGTGGCATGATCCTTTGTGGTGAACCTACAAAGGGAACTGTATATTATAGCACCAGTTGCTTTGCATTTAGAGGCACTTTCAGTTCATTTTGCCTTTGCTAAGTGTATGTAGAAAGCGGCATTTAACAAAAGTTAATGGGTGAAGCAACAATAAATGCTCTTTTTAATCACTGAAATACAACAGCACCATTTAAAAATGAAGCAGCAAAAGAATATAAAGAGATATACATATATAGATACACATATATATGCATAAAGTTGTAAAGGCAAATCATAAGACAGTGCTTCCACAAAAACTTATTTAGCAAGACCATAATTACCTAGAAAGGAGGCAACACATATTTAAAGTGTTTATTGCAAACCAGCCCAATTATTCAACTGATGAAAAAAGGTAACAGAACTTTGTGGAAAAAACATAATTTGGGAAGATAAACTTTGTAATTACGCGTCCAGTGTTTAAGGAAAGGACAACTCCTAGCCCAGCGCAAAGCCCTCTAAGAATTAAGGGGTTTGCCTAGGCTCCCTGGCTCCATGTTTGTATGGAAGTAATTGCACAGACCAAAACCATTATGGAAATACTGCTTTAGGCAAGGAAAGAACCTGGTTGACCCTTTGGCCAATTATTGAACTGAAACTCCTTTGATGTTAGAAGCAGTCTGGCTCATCTAAATGCCAGCCATGTCACCCACCTTTTCATCTCTTGCTGTGCTTCTTTGGTTGAAAATGTCACCAAGATTAGAAACTGCACTATCCTGGGCCTGAGAGCAAGTGTGATGCCTTTCCCCAAATCTCTGCTCCTGCCATTGGCATCCCATCCTCACAGAATTAAGACGAGGGCATAATTTCAGTGGAAAATCCTCTGAACATTAAACTTTGCCTCATCAATTTGAACAGAATTTCAAGTGAGCCTGAGAGAACTCAGAGCCAGGTTTGGAACTGCAGAAAGCATTGCCACCATCGGTTGGTATATTGATTGCCATGCTAAACTGTCACATTCTCTACGCTTCCTTGATGTGCCTGTACCAGAAAGAGCAACACCTTACTAGAGTTTCTCTTTCTCAATATTTTTGTTGCACTAAAGTGAGAGACCACTAGAAACACTGGAAATAAACATAGTATTATGAAAGGGAAGCCATCAGAAGACTTATCCAGATTTATTTCATCAAGATTTATCAATCAAGAAAGATTTTGTTAACATTCTGATAATAATATGGCACAAACAAAGCAGAATAATTTAAAATTTCTTCATTTAATAATCATACATTTAAAAAATCTTAATACTAATGATCAAGTCTCTGTACCTTCACTGTCTGTAATTAAACTCAAGAGAGGTATAACTCTTCTTGCTAATAAACTAAAAAGAGATTTCATAGAATATTTTAGAATTTTAAGTCAGCAGTGGCTGAAAAGAGAATACAAAAGAGTTGAGTACTGAGCCATGGCTGTTCTCAGGTCTGGAAATATTCCCCCACCTTTTCATTGTAAAAATCTCCTCTACCTCCCTGGAAGTAAGACTACACACTGGAGAAGCAGTCATGTTTGCAGTACCTTTGAATTCTCATACATCTGTTGAACTCAACATGCACCCACTACATACCTCTTTGATTCATTGTACATGTTTACCATAGGAAGAGATTTACATTTATAGGCCAACTGCTTGCAAAACTCGCAAATACATCAGGACTTTGAGAGTGGGAGGTTTTCCACATGACTTTGGATTCAAATTATCTTGCATGACCAGCAGTGATTTCAAAAATCAATGTGAAGAAGCAGAGCTATTTAAAACTTTCCAATAAAATGCATCCTGGAAATCCTGCCTGTCCTGAGGCCCTGCGCTATAAAACCTCATCCAGACGGTAAAGCCACATTAAAAGTTCAGTTATAGCCTTTGCTGCTGTAGAAGTTCCAGTATAAAATGCATTGGAAAGGCCAAAGACAAATGATGCTCTACAAGATTGTTGAAGGTAAATGGTTCTTCTCTCATGAGAGTTTTCCTTTACCTAAGTGATCAGGATACATCATTGTTGGAATGGAAGTGCAGGACAGAAAAAATCAGTGACTATATATGAACAAATAATACATACATACATACATAAAATACATACATATACATACATGCATGAATGCTCCCATTTCTGCAATACATGGCAATTTTAATGAAACCAACTGTAAATAACTGTGCTGCTCTCTGGATTGTGGGCTGGCATGAGACATGGAGTGATACAGACCTGTAAAGTGCCTGTTTTGCTGGAGGGACAGAGGTTATGGCTGGTGGGAAATTACTGCTAATCTTAGAGAGTATATTATGGCTGATTAACTTTGTGGACTGCATTGGTAATGGATGGTTTTGTTTCCGAATGCTTTGAATCTCTGATTGCTGGCTCAGAAGAATGTGTTGAAACACTTGCGTAGATTGTCTACTGGGTTTTGTTCATTTGCTTGTTCAAACTTTTGGCATAACTCTAGCTATTCAGTTTTACCAAGAGAAGAACATATGTACAGCAAAGCACAAACTTTGATCTTTTATTAGTAGGTGCTTTTGAGGGAGAAGAGAAAGTTAGAGCAGCTGACCACTAGCAGTAAACAATAATTTGCTTTAAATTAACAAACAAAAAATAACATGTAGAAGTGGATGTTGACAAAAATTATTGCTACAAGACAGAAAATGTTAATAGTAACACTCTTGAACAGTGGCAGGGCCTCACTGCATTTCTCTTCTGGCACTCCTGTCTTCTGAGAAGCACAGTGCTGAGCTACATGGGGTTTGTGTCCACACACGTAGCTTGCAATCACCTTGCAATGCCCTTCCCCAGGAAGCTACTACCAGTGCCAAATCTTAAGCGATCTAGAGGCTGTGATAGCAGAAGGCTGAAAACAAGAAATAACTTGCACAGCACCATGTGCCTGACCTGATGTCAGAAGGGATTATATTGGGAGTGGTGGTTTTTAAGCTCACATAGCTGTGTAGGCTTTGAGAACTGCTCTGAGAATTGCCACCACACCAAGAAGCCTCTGTGTCCAAAAACTTCACCATGAGCCCAGCCCAGAAACCAGGGGCAGCTTCACAAAATTGTGATAACACACTGGCATTTATGAGTGCTCGGATTCAATCAGAACATGGATGTTACACACTCCCAAAATACTGGGATGTCTTCTCTGTTGTTCCAGAAAGCTGTCCAAAATCTTCACACATCCTCTTTTCAGCATTCTTCCTGTGCATCATTACAATATCATCTGTGATCTCTCTAGTTTTCTCCTTCATGTGTATGCTCAGCATCCCAAGTGGGTTTAATGGCATTACATTTACCAATTATTTTAAATACAGGAAACAGTAATTTCCCCTATGAATTATTTTTTTTGTGACAAAGTGGGGTTTGAAATTTTTAATAATTTTGCACACATTTAAATTTTTCACTTGTAGGCTAGCCAGAGGTTATGAGGGTAAAACTCAAAATGAAGCCAAACTGATAGTTATGGGAGACATAGTCGATGAAACCACAAAATAAGTTTAGAGGACATTATTTTTTCTAAATCTTGTACATTCAAAATACAGGCCAGGAAGTATTGTGATAGGTATTTTCATTTTACTGAAATACTTGTTTCAAGTGATGTTTGCAAGAGCAATATCCAGCTCTAATGAGATATTGAAAGAAACTCAACCATTTTTTATTTATGTGGCTGTTGCTTTATTCCTGTGGGCAAACATCATTTAGATAATTCTGCTGGCTGATGGGCTCTGTACCATTAGATATCCTGTCCTCCTGATGGGATACTACAGGTGTTCCAGCCAGGCAGTTCCCAACCTTACGGCTTCTCACAGCTACATAAACTCTCTACAAGCCATTCTCTGAGACACTGCACCTTAGTGCCCCCGCACCCAGTGAAAGAAATTTATCCCTCAGCATTTATAGAAGTGTACTGTTTAACTGGATTGCATTTAAATTTCTATAAAGGTTGTCAATCCAATGCTTATGACTCACAATGGAAAATTCCTCCCAGAGAGACTTTATGAGCAGTATACTGCAAAGAGAGATTATAAACTTTTCTTTCTTTTAAATTAACCAGCAATCAGTTCTGGCTTCAGAAGTTTTATTACTTTTTACTAAATGCAGTAGAGATTGTCTGTTATTGGAAAATGCTAAACAGAATGAAAAAGCTTTCTGACAAGACCCATTACACATATTTTATCATGTGTTTTCTATTCAAAGCAATTTCACTGCTGTAGACTAAACACAGACTTAAATTAATATTTGACAAATTTGTTTAGAAGCTACTGTTCTTCAACAGACCCCAAATCATTATTAGTCTTAGACAACTTCAGACAGAAGGATTTAAAATTCCTTCTATAGCAGTGATTTGGTTTATTATTACTTTTTAGACAGCAAGATATCTAAAACACAAAGATGAACAGAAAAACTAAAGGGATTTTCTGAATTATTGATTCCTGTCATTTGATGTTAAAAGCACCACTGTATAAAATCACTTTGTCTTGAGGTCCAGCTTTAAAGCAGTGTAATCTTTTTGTCCTCACTTAATTCTGCTGGAGACATGTTACAGGCTGTCCTCATAATTAGGAATCTGTAAACTTCTCTAGAAATGTATCTTATTAATTTCTAAACACTCTTCTGGAACTAACATCACCCTTTACTTTAAAAAAATATATTTCCTCCCTGTTGCTTATAAAGTGCCTCATCACCTGAAAAATGACAATGCAGTCACTGTTGATTGTTAAGAGATTACAAGCAGGAACAGAAATTACATCAAGTCAACAGAAATTATACCTATTCATTGGCCAGGAAGTATACCATACTTAAACTGTTATATCTTTTCTTTGGTCTTCTGTCATTTTATTTTGCCATGATACCTCATCTCCTCTTTCCTATTCTCCCAGACATGCTATCTGTCCTCTGAACCTGTTCCAATCTAAATTCATCTTCCAGGAAATGGGCAGAGAGAATCATACACATTATTCCTGATAAGGTGCTTTAGGGCCTTGCACAATGGCTCTAATGCCTCCCTGGCTTTAGAGGGAATCTCTCACCAGAAGCCCCAGGGACCCGCATTCACCTTTCCAAGGCCACACTGCCAGGGCAACTCCCAACCACTCCCAGATCTCCCCTTCAGTCATTCTCAACCCTGACACTTAAGCACAGCTGTTTCTACTACTCAGTTTCATCTCATTTCTACAATTCATCCTCAAAGCAACTGTGCTCTTTCTGTCTAATATTCTGATCCTCATCATATCTGAACACAATAAATAATGGATAAAGACAGTTCATACTGCAAAATTAAGCAGAATGCAGGTTATGGGTTGCATCATATTAGAAATAAACCACACATGGTTATAGACTTTGGCAAATATCCTGTATATTCAAGAACAATATTAAGAATTGAGTGAGTTATTACTTCATTTTAAAAAACCCAACGGGGTAAATATGAATTGATTTTTGTCTTCTCTTTTGAAAGTTTAGAGTTCGTGCATTTATTTTAGTCCATCTGCTTTATACCATTCCTTAGGCGAACACTGGGTTATTTCAGCGTGAAGGAAGTCTCTGCATGACACAGGCCTGGATACACAGTTGAATACACCTAAACCTGCTTTGGAGATTGGAACTATGATTCAGTTATACTTGAACAGAGATTTTGGGTTACAGAACACCATAAAACTTAAAATACCATTCATATTCCCACAGAGTTATACTACATTTATAAAAACAAGCAACCCAGAAAAGCAGGTTAATTTATTTCCTGTTACATGTTGCTAATCTAGACGACATTCACAAGAAGGAGAACATGATAACTAAAGGCTGCCTCTTCTGCCACTAAATGTTTCTCATGTTTTCTTGTTCTGATCATTCTAATTAGTAGAAATAAAACCATCTATCAAAAATAATTGTCATTACGTATCTTCATGGGAATAATCATATATTGCCTATATATGAAATATACCTCAGCCTACCGCAATGTGTAGGCAGAGTTAAAATAGCATAAAAATCTTAAGGAGCCTTATTCCATTTGAATTGAAGAAATTACATTCCATCACAGTTAAAAATGGCTTAGCTTTTAGGAAATTCAGTGAAGAATTAAACCCCTCCCACCTTAAGCAAACACTGCAGGCTATGCTTATGGAAAATTATCCTCATGGTAATCAGCTGTACATGCTGACAAACTTGTTCTTTTCTGGTTGCCTAGCTGTCTACCAACCTCCTCTGGCTCCCCGCCATGACCTCTGTGAAAGCTGCTATAGCAGTAGCAAGTATGTTCTCAGAAAACCTTATTAGCTGTGCTGTAGGTTTCTAGTTATTGAACAGCAACTTGTTGTACTTTAATTATTGTGAGAGTATTTGAAATAAAAATGTTTGGTTTCATCTTTTAAATAGACACAAGAAAATTCAAGGTCAAGAAAGCTAACTGGACAAAACAGGTCAGCGTTACGTTATGCTGTTGCAACAAACACTGCAAAACCAGATCTACATTTCAAAATGGTAGGTCTGAAGCTGTCTCATATATATACATATAATTTTAACACATGTAATGATAGACTTGGAGAACTATGACATCTGTGAAAAAAAAGTTACACATCTTCCAAACTTTATTTGTCACAAAGCAAACTAAACTGAACTAAATTTCACTCCTTCAGGCTGTAGCACACAGAATCAGTATTTCTTAAAGACTGGTTAGTTTTAGGAGGGAGACTGCTGTGGATGTTCTTTAAGTTTAACATTTCCTCCCTCCAGATCAGCCACTGGGTTCTCACACATGTTTAAAAGGCAGTTGGGCACCAAAACTATACAGGGCTTCAAGCAATGCTATGCTACACATATACCTGTATTCTAGTTATAAAAGAAAAAATCAGGTAGGTTTGTTCTTATTGGACAACTTCTCCTTCAGGCAGAGTTGGTGAGCATGAGCAAAGTATATATCCACATAAAGCAATGACATAATTTGTATGTGCCATCCTAACATACCATGGGAAGAGTCCTTAATTGAAAGTAATAATAGGGTAGTCAGGAATGTACCAATTAAAATAACTTGGCTGTCTGTGCTAAGTTCCAGATATTCCTAAGGTTTTAATGAAATTTAACTGTCTTTACTGACTAGAACGCAATCCAAAAACAAAGAAGTACTTTTAGACTTAATTCTCTCAGAGGTGAAACAACTGGACAGACTACAGATTTTCCTACTGATGGATCATACGCACTAAGCAACACAGTAGTTTTGAAAAAAAAATTACTTGATAGTTTTCATCCATCTTCTCTAGCCAGTTGGAAGCATGTTCAATTTTATTTTGTTTATATATGTTAAAACTCCTACAGCATACACTTGTTAAGCGTTTAGATTTTTTACGTATATTATCTTTTTCCTATAAAAACAGAACAATTCACTGTACCAGTTGCTCTAGTTGGCCTGCAGCTTATATAAGTAACCTCCCTGAACACAAAAATCAGGCTGATCAAGATATGCATGTTCTCAATCTTGCTTTATGAGGTGGAGCCATACACCTGCAAGAACACTGATGCATAAAGACTGCTCTCTCCTTTCACCCTCCCCCCCAGATATTTGCATCAACTGGCAAAACCCACACAGAAGCAAGACAATTAAAGAAGTACCAGAGAGAGTATGATGCAACAGAGAAGCCCCAGGTCTGGACCCAAATCTGCCCTTTGACAGGATCTCAGTCTTTGGCTTCCTGGAGAGCAGCAGCAGCAGAGCAGGACTGGCAGGACACAGCCAGCCCTGACACACCACCGGGCTGCAGTAAGGATCTGCTGGTGCGAGCCCCAGCATAACCTCAACAGAGAACAAAGGTGTAGTTCATGCCTATTCCTTAAGGTTGTTATGTGCCAAAGAGAATTAAAGAAAATAAGAAAATTTCAAAAAAAGAAATAAGAACTACATAAAAGTTATTAAGTCATCCATCAGGATCCAAAAAGCAATTGTTGCTGAGTTGCATTACATATTTGCCAGTTGCTCATTGACCTGTTGGGAGTAAACTATTGACCTGAAGGCAGATTTTAGAGGGCAAGTATGTACTTTGTTCTTAGCACTTACAGTAAAAAGGGTGGATTTTGAATGCATTTGCCTGTGCTTCCCTCCTCTCAGCAAGATGAGGCTTCCTGGTCAGAACCATGCTGATCAGGGTGGGAGGTCAGTCACGCTGCAAATAAGAACTGACGTTTCAAAGCCAGAGCAAGATTTTTGTTGTGAAGGAAATGTGCTCTAACAACGGATTTGCAGATCACAGTAAGGAAAGAACATGTTTTTCTTTTGCTTTTTTTAACTGGTGAAGTTCTTGAGCTCCATGGTGGCTGACTAATGGCTGAAGGGGGATTCCATTACATTGAATTCAAAAATTGTCAGGAAATTTACAGGAAGGAATAAATACTCCTTTTAATACCTGCAAAAAACCCAAGATTAACTTATTTACTCCCCTCATGGTCATTGCTGAATGTAAAACTCACGAAGTCATACCTCTGCTGAGGTATAAACCAAGCAAAGAGAATTTTAAAAGGTGTTTCAACAAACCCTGCGCCATACAATTTTGAAGATGAGCTCTAATACAAGGCTAGATGCTACCTGGGCTGGGGAAAGAAAAATGTTTTCCTCTAATTTGCAGAGCAGCTATAGAACAGTTGCACAGTTGCTGCAGGCAATGATCAATAAGTAAGAGGAGAGAGAGGATGCCTCAAATTCCAGTATGTCCGTCTTCCTCACAGTCTTGAAAAGGAGAGTGATACAGTCTGATGCTTCAGGCCACAAAGGAATTGCTGAGGAGCTCTTGAAAAGAGCGACATCTCCCCATAACTCGAAAGTACAATTCTATATCCAAAGCAAAATCAACGTTATCCTTTGTTGAGTAGACTGGAAGGGCACAAATTACTTTTCTTCAAGTAAGCAGTCTGATGTCAAAAATGAGGGCTAGGAAAGATACAGCAAACAAAAAGACATATACAATGGGTACTACAGGAAAAGTTCTAGCTGGCACCTAAGACAGGATTCGTGCAAGAAATGAAAGAACTTATTGTCCCACAGCATTGGTTCTCAGGCTGCAGTCTGCTCACTCTTGCGGCAAGGACACTCTGCTGCACGGCCTGCCCACCAAGGGGGAGGCTTCTTCCTACATCCACATGGAATCAGCAGAGGCTTTACTGACCAATCAAAATAAAACTTAACTGTCATCTTTGGCAACTTTTGTTGCTAATTCATGTCCTTCTGTTATTGAAACCTACAGCATACAAATTCAATATAGAGAAAATAAAACATCATAGGTTTGATCCTCTTCCAGACTATTCCTCACCTGAAACAGATAACACAAAATCTCTGAGAAAGGAAATGCAGTGACTGAATCTGAAACGAACCCTAGATGACTCAGTTACCTCCAGAGGGGGTACCTCTCAGGGCTGCGATTCCTAAATTTTAAAAGGCTCAGAACACAGAGAGTATAAGTGAATGAGGCTACCATCAGTAAAATAACTAATATGTTATTTAACATCAATTCAGTAACGGTGCAAACCCAATCCTCTTCAACGGGGTCTCTGTTCACAAAAACGTGATTTACTCAAAAAAGAGAACTTGTGTCTTCACAGCTGCAAACCCACTTCCAACCACAAAGACAGTTCCTCATTTTCAGTTACCACAAGCGGTTTTGCAGTGAGCAGACTGGTGTTTTCTACAGGCCCAACCAAAAAGAGTACTGAGGGAAAGGCGGTTTTCTTCCCTTTTGTTCATTCCCAGGCTGCCCTGTTGACATACCTCTCCTGTGTGGTCACAGTAATCACAGCTCCTGATTTCCTCCAGCCATGCTCTTGTGGTCGCTACAGCGAGGTTTGCACTTGTCCCAGACTGTTCCACTTGTCACTGCGAATAACGTGAGATGGAAGAGATGGTAGGAATTTTTTTCTTCCTATGGAAAGGCATATTCTCCGTTACCCTTGCTTGTTCTTTGGTGTAATCAACTGTCTCTTCACTTTATGGAAAACAAGAAAATCAAACCATGACCTAAAATCAGGATTGTGACAAGATCAAGATTTGGGAAATGCAGTGATGCTACTATAAAAATAATAAATCCTTGGATAACTAATTTTTTTTTTCATTTATATAGTTCAGTCATTAATAAAATCTTTAAGGTACGATTCATCGCACTAGAAAAATGAACTTTAGATAGAAAGTTTTCCTCACATTCTTACTCCATTTTCAATTGTAGAATGTTACTTCTGAAACTGTGTGATTATTTAAACTGTGAAACTCAAAGTATGAACTATTACTGCAGAGGTTCACATTTAAAGCCAAAATTCAATTTTCTGTCAAAGGTAACTTGAAAAGGATAATAAAATCTACTTATTAAATAAGTATTTATAATATAGATCTTTAAAATCATGATACTTGCTTATACTGATACATATTATGCAATTTCCAATGTATTTCAGTACCTTGGTGCTATAAGCTGGTATCCTAAAATGGAAAAATATCAAAGAAGAGCAGCTTCCCAAGAAGATCATAGACATCAGCAATGGGTAACACAATTTGAACCCTAAGGAGCGCAGTGTGAAATTCAGAGGACAGTCTCCAATAAACAGCAATTGCCCTAAGTCAGCAAGAGCACTCCTGTTTCTTCAAAATACAGACAGGTAACTCTACTTGGTGGCTTTCCTTGAGAGAACTTTGCTTCAAACTGGGTGTTTTATGCAGAAATAGCAGGTTTTTGCTGAAATTACTGCAAACATAAATATCAAAGGCAAAAATCTATTTTTCGGTGGGTCGCTTGGATGTATTGACAGACATTGGTATTTCCCCTTCCCTTCGGGACTCGCTGCTTAGCTATGACATAAAAACAGAAACAGCTTTTGCATAATTAATGAAACACAGGGGCTGAAAATAGACCTCTTTTCTTCCCTTTCCTGCCTACCCTTATTAAAAAAGCAAACAAAATCCCAACAATAAAGCCTGAAGGTTAAAAGGCCCTTAAGAATAGCTACCAGCCAGCTGGTCTGAAAAGAACAGTATGAAGCAAAATGCATCACCTGTAACACCCAGGCAGTATGGCAAGATCTCCACAGGAACAAACATCAAAAGTTTTTAGAGAGAAAAAATAATCAAGGAATACAAACGATTAGAAGATGAGGACAGTACCAGCATATACCCATTGAAGGTGTACTATAGTTTTGGTTATTTACACCACCAGCAAGGGAGGCATGTAAATTTCCTCAAAATGGCTTCGGCTATACAATAATTGTTTCATTTATGAAATAAGAAAACCCCAAACAAACAAACAAACCTCAAAAAAACAAAACCCACAAAAAACCTCACAAAAAACCCCACAAAATACCTTCTTGCAAAGTGCTTCCAAGTGTTTTATCTTTCTATGTACATTTGAAATGAAAGAAATGCTGCCAACAAAAATATTTCCCATTCCACTAAAACACACACATACTTACACAGAAAGTGTGTACTTTACAGAAAGTGTGCAAAACTGAAGAACCTAGGACTGCTGAGAAGTACTTTGGAAACACTTGGTTCCTACTGGTTTTCCTTTACAGTAAGACTCAAGTCACTTCTGAGAGACCTGCAGATTGAGGAGTCCTGTACACGCATGCATTTCAAACTATTTTTATGGTGTAAAATCAGGATTTTCCTCCATATTCTCCCTTCCTTACACTTTTGGACACAGCTACAAGCTCTTAAAACAGGCAAAAGGACCTATAAGTAGACCATAAGGGGCTGCCATCTGTCCCCGCCTGATCTTTTGGAAGAGATGAAGTCAGTACAGCATCATATAAAGATTTGTGTTCCCAGGTTTTCCTCCAGTCTTCCCTAGCTCGTTTCCTTTTGTACTTCTTCAGTTCTCCTCTGCAATGCATAGTAAATCACAATGGGGGGATTGCTTTAGCACCTTCCACACGAACAATTAATTTATCAGAGGATGAGATGCAAACACACTCCCCACCTACAACCCCAGAAAACTAGCAAGGTGCTCACTTTGATATCTGTTTTTCACCTTTGCATGTGAGAAACGTGAACATTTCTTTTGTGCAGCTGAAAGCTGGGTACAAGCAGCAGTGCTTTGGGTCTTGGGGGTTTGAAAGGTCTTCAACTTTCATCGCAGCTATTTGCTTTCACATGGAGAGAAGCAGAGGGAAGAGAAATCTGGCTGACAAAGGTTGTTGATTGTATGCGTGATTTCTCCTCAGCAGCTGGCCCCTGGAGAGCCTGAAATACCTACTATTTTGAGGTGTTTCACCTCAGACTGTGGCAGACAGCGTTTGGCGGGGAGTGGTGACACCCCTGCCCGGCCTCCCCGCTGGCTGCGCACAGTGACACCCCGGCTGGGCAATCTGCGCGGCCAACAAGCTTCCTTTCTGCCACAAAACGAGAAGACTTTTGAGTTACAAATTACATCGGGTTCCACTGACAGCTGAAGGGCTTCCAGCACACGCTGGTTCGCCCATCCCTGCGGGCGGCCCGGATACCCCGCGCTCAGGCGATGTTGTCGGGGCCCCTTCGCGCTCCGGGCGATTCTTCCACGGACCCGGGCTCCCCACGACCTCGGCCCGCAGCAGTGGGCGGCACTGCCCCTCACGGCGCCCCAGCGGTTCCCACGGCTCCGGGACAGCGGCCGCCTCCCTACGGCGGCGACCGCTCCTTCTTTTCGTCATCTTTTTGTCTGTCTTTTTCTTCGTGCTCTGATCATCCTCCCCCTCCTCCTCTCGCCCACGCTGGCCGCCCCTGCCCAGCACCGCCCGGCCCGCCAGGTACTGAGGGGGCGGGCGCGGAAGGCGACGCCCTCCACTCCCCCCTGCACGGCGCATGGTCGCGGCGGCCGCGCGCTCGCTGGGCTCCCCCTTGGCTGCCTCGCACCGTGGTCTCGCCCGCCCCCGCTGCCATGTTGGATCGCGCGGCCGCCGGGGCCGGGCCGGAGTTGGAAGTTTAGGGGCGGGAGCGATCGGGTTCGGCCCCGGCACCGAGCGGCTCCGGCGCGGCTGCACCGCTCCCCGGTTGCCCGGCACCCCCTTTCCCGGTCGTCCCCCTCCCCGACACCCTCCTCCCCGCCCCTGTCCTCCTCCCTCCTTGCCCGGCCCCGCGAGGGAGGCTCCGCGATGCGGCTGCTGTGAGGCCGCGGCGGCGGCGGCGGCGGAGGAAGGGGAGGAAGGGGCCGCGGGCGCCATCGGTCGCAGGGCGGCGAGGGCAGCGCCGGGCCGGCCCCGGCCATGAGCGGCGCCCCGCAGCAGCAGCCCCCGCGGCGGGGCACCAACGTGGGCTCGCTGCTGCTTACCCCGCAGGAGGACGAGAGCCTCTTCGGCTTCCT
>VXAZ01010494.1:1095552-1166479 GCA_013399875.1 Gymnorhina tibicen | reverse complement strand
GGGTCGGGGCCCGGGGCGGACGGGGGCGTGTGAGGACAGCCCGGCCGGGCGCTGGGAAGTTGAGGCTGCGGAAGTTTCGTCCTGCTCCGCTGTCCTGTCCCGGCGTCGGGAGCGGGGCGGCCCTCACAGGCCTCGCTGCCCGCCCGGCTCGCCCGCAGCGCAGGGCGGGGGACGATGAACGGCGGCGGCAGCGGCCCCTCGGCCGGCCCGGTCCGGCGGAGCTGCCGGCCCTGAGCACCGGGCCCGGCCTCGCTCCCTCCGAAGCAAGGCGCGCCGGGCGGCTCCGAGACCGCCTTGGGCACCGGTGTGGGCGCCGTCCTTCCGCGCCTCGCTGTCCATCGGCATATGGAGCTCCCGGGGGCTGGCGGGGCTCCCTCTGCCCTACAGCGCTGCAGGGGGAACCGGCCGCAAAGGAGCAGCCGCGGGGCTCGGGGGGCACAAGTTCCATTGCTCGACGAGGCTGGGACGGACCCGAGGTGCACCAGCGGTACAACAAAGCAGTGTTGACGAAGTCGTAGGAAGGCTCGTATCAGTGCTAGGCCTGCCCTGGGTTTAGTCTGTACTTTTCTTAGCCTAAACAACAGGTTCGTGTACTCAAATAACGACTCAAATACTGCAGATTTTCCTATTTCTTTATCAGTAGGTTCGTTTTCAGAATACCTTCTTGCATGTAATGTAAAACTGTACTAAAACTACTTGTCTGTACTAAAGAACTACTTGAAGGCTTCAAAAGATAACCACCTTTATTAGAAAAGAAGCTGCTTTTTAAAAAACGGTATTTTCCAAAACAGTGACTGTGTTCTGGTGCGTTGTGTCCAGTACCTAAAAGACTCTTAGGCACTTGCTGTACAGCTATGGAGGATGTTTCATGAACTTAAAACTGTGACTTAAAGCAGGATATCCGTGTAGTCATACAGATTCCACATAACTCTCTGGACTTTGAAATGGTATTGTTGATCAAACTGATTGTTGCAAGGAAAACATAAGATGCAGTAACTGAACAGGAAGTAGAAAATATTTACATTGGGGTGGGTTAGATAAGATGCTGTCACAGTAACTAAGTTAAGTGTGTCAGAAGGTATGACCCTAAAGTATACGTTTTGAAAAGTACAGATTTGTAGAAATCCCTCAATTAATTTCAGGCACGTGTTTCGTATCTTCAGCTTCTTTGCTAAGAAAGAAAAAAAACAGTATCAATTTTTCTCTAAATATAAAAAACAGTGCATGAATTTGTGTGTAAATTGATTTTTTTCTTGTCAAGTGAACGCACTTTTAATTTTTGTTGTACTCAGCTGTAAAACTCACCTAGTTAAGTTCCCATCTTAATTGCATAAATAGTATGTTGAAAGCAGACTGAAGGTAAATATCTTCACAGGATCTGGGTGTCATGGGATTTATGGCTTGCTTGAAATTACACATTTTGATTTACACTGAATATTGGATGACTTTCCAGTTGAGGTTCTTGTAATTGTGGTCTGTTCTTTCCCCTTTTCCCCAGCCTTTTATGCTCTCTAAGTTAATCATAGGCTTATTTTAGTACCGTTGAGGTTCTCTGCTCAGTCCTGAGGACTTGAGCATTGAAGATCTAGAGGTATTTAACCAGGCTTTTTTGGCTTACTGTGTGGCATGAGCCAGAAATTCAGAAACAAATGAACAGACTGAATATTTCTGTCCCTTGGAGGGCATTGTCTTAAGCAGTGAAGTGGAATGAGTACCTGGAGATGGTAACAGCCTCAGCTGTCTTAACTTAAAACCACTGTATCTCTTCGAGCCCAGTAGGACTCTTGGTACTCTTGACCTTCTAGGTTGACTCAACATGCTATGCTGATAAATGCCTTTTTGCTGTAACATACATGATATTTGATCTCGTAATATCCATGTTTGAATTACTCATTAGTGAAGCTTCAGACTGTGAGTGCCACTTTTTAAGAAAGGAAAATTTTGTGAGTTCTGTAGGATGCTAAATGCTTGCCCTTGCAATCAGCTGAAATATCTGGGCTGCCTGGCTGCTGCAGGTGGTGTTTCTGTCACTCTGGGGCATGGAGAGGCTACTGGACGTGATGTGCATCAGCCATGTTGACATAATTTTAGATTTTGCTTGACTAGACCCTGTGTTTAGATCACTACTGCAATGAACACCAGAGGAACAATTGAGACATTAAACTATGATCCTAGATACTCTTTGTAGTAATAATTTATAGAGCTCTTAATGGAGGGCATAGTGCTGCTATTAGGCCTGAAGGGCTTAGTTAAGAAAGCATGTGGTGCTCTGGATCTGATTTATTTCAGTCTTTCCTTTGTTTCTGACTTGATAGCAAGGCAGCTATTTTGGAATAACGTTGAGGATTCAACTACCTGATTTGTGTTCTATGGAAAAGCAAAGGGATTTATCAAGTAGTATAACTTTGATTGAGTACTCACAATCTGTGAACTCAGAAATAGACGTAGTTCCAATGGCATCGTAAGTAATGATGCCTGATAGATAGAAAAATTTCCTGGGGGTGGGGGAAATGGTGAAGAGCCATCACTCTGTATGTTGCTGAGGTTGATACCGTTTTGCAGACTACTACTGGTACTTTGAGAAACTCATTAGTAAGCAAGTGTACATAGAGAGGGTAATTGATTTTTTTTTCCTGCTCTTTTTTTTTCCCCCTCCACTTGCTGAGCTGTAAAATGTTTATCTGAATCTATAAGCAATTAAAATACCTTTGCACATGACAGATCAGGCTTTCAAAACGAAGCCACTGGCTAATAGTCAAAGCTGTAGCTGTAGTTAATTTGGCTGAAATATGAATCCAGATGTAGAACTACTTACAGTATTTATCCAGTGTAAGGTAGCCCTTTAGGACTTCCATTGTTTAGGCATGTAACTAATTTTCATTCAGGTTTGTGAGCTTTGTTACCTAGGTCAGGTGTAAAATTTGCTATCTGTAAAAGGTTTTCAATAACTTTTTTTATCATAATGTAGAAATAAAATTCTATGTATACTTATACTAAGGGAGCTATGAGATTATTTTTTGTGCATATTAATGATTTTTTTTTGTGGTTATGCCCAACTTAGAAATTTTTGCTGAAGTTCTGGTAAGTTAAAAATTGTTACTTTAAATAACGATGAATTTTGTAAGAAAAAGCAAATGCTAGATGTCCATTTTATAATTTGTAATAAAGAAGTAACTTTTATGATTTGCGTGATTAATATTGGTCAGAGATGTCAGTAATGAAAAGCTAGTTTGTTCTGTAGAAATAGTTTTTTGAGAGGCCTTAGGAAAAAAACCTATGAGAAATATGTATTTGGTAGCACTAGAAGTAGGTAAAATGGAGTATGGATATTTTATACTGCTTAGAAGTGGGACTCAACGCTTGGATAAGGTATAATGAATAAGGCTAGGAATATGTTGTTCTTTGTAAGATCTTGCCATGGTTCATATGGTAAACAGGAACTGGTGAAGGATGCAGAGAGAGAAGTGACACAGCAGTAAGCTAACTAAGAAAACTGTTTTGGCTGCTTTTAAAAGTGCATGTGACCAGAATAAGTTTGTGTATCAGAGCCAAAGAACAAATTGCAGTAATAGTTGAGATAAAACAAAATAAAAACTTGAATGGCAGTTAAAGCTCTTAGTTGATAAGAATTAAATGTTTTATCAGGAAGGGGACTTGTAAGATTACTTGTGCTTATGAAAACAGCATGAACTAAGTCTTGAAGGTGGATTACAAGTCTAAGTAATGGGCAACTTCACGTGTCTGAGAAGTGTTGGGACTCCTCAGTTTGAGTTTAAGCTGCAGTCTGTACATCCAAAACCATCAACATTGCAGTTTAAAAAGGACTTAGCCCCTATACAAATAGGGAGAACTGCGTCATTAGTTCAGTGGTGTTTCTCTCATCTTTGCATTTGTTTTTACATGAGCTGTGGAGGGAGAAGATAAAGTTTAAAGGATAGGGTTTTGTGGAATAGAAGAGTCTTGAGAATTATGCCTAGATTTCTTGTGAGATTTGTCCTGTTCTACAAAAGACATGTAGCGTCTTTAGGCACCTCACTAGTATCCACTAGAGTGAGTTCCGTGAACAACTTGTCAGTAATGATATTCCATTCTAGAGGGAGTGACAGTGGGGTTTTGACAGTTCCTTTGAACCAAACCTTTGCCTACAAAACTGATTTTCACAGTAATGGATCATATCAGACTCTCCAGAGCAAGTGGTACCACCATCGTCCTTATCACAGTGTGTTTCTCATGCTGGTTTTCCTCACAGCTTACTATTAATGTCTTTACAGCATAGTTCACTGCCTTAGCTTATTTACCCATGGATGAGAAGTGTTTTGAGACCACTTGAAAACAGTCTAGAAGACATCTGGCAGCTGTATGTATTTGAGACAGAGCATCAATTCACTGAGTGTGGGATATGGTTAAGGAGTAAAAGACATATAGGTGTTAAAATCCCATAATTGTCAATAAACCTCACTGTCAGTTATCTAAATCTCCTATTCAACTTACTTTAAGATAGAAACTCAGCTAATAGAAGTTTTTGTCTTTGCTTCAGTGACTGTAGTGGTTACAACTCTCCTGGCCATGCTTGTACCTCATGTGCTAGACAAATTGTGTCTTGATATGAGGAGTGAGTCCTGCTACAAGTTTCAATCACTGTGTATCTCTGTTGTGAAGCATTATACGTTGCTGAATGAAGGGTGATCTAGTAAGATAGACCTGGAACCAGTACCTCACTCTGTTAAGGCTTCAGTGTTATTGCATGCTCTTCTGAGCATCTTTGTAGATATATTTTATCTGTTTTGGAGGCAGTCACGTGCCGAAAGTCTCCCAGCATCTCTGTGGTTAATCAGATGGTCAAGTATGCCTCTCATGCTCCTGATAAGTGCTGTGGAATCCTGTGGTGTATATACACAACAGGATGAAAACAATTTGTAGTCACAAGCTGTTGTATTGTAACTTACTGGTTTTTCACAGCTAAAAATCATATTGAGGAATTTAGAAGAGGGCAAAGTTTTAATGTAGAATTCAGATGAACAGTCGTGTTTTGACTGCAAGATTTTCACCAATATGTCCAGATAGCCCTTGCTTAGGAGAACATACAAGGAAGATGTAGGTTCTTGTTAGAAGATAAAAACTGAGTTTGCTATTTCATGCAAATATGTAAATGTAAAGACTACTTTGTTCTTCCTTCAGTGGAAAAATTGATGTGATTTCTTGGCGTTATCTGCTTGTAAATATTGTTTTGAATTTTTTATCACTAGAATGTTTTTCTCTCTGGTTATTTCTTCTGAGGTTCTGAAAGATTTAGTACAAGCTGAATTTGTCACAACTGAAGAGTGTAAGATCCATCTCATAAGAACCATGCAGTTTCAGGCTAAAAACATGATAATGGGGAATGCTCTAATTTTAGATCTTGAACTTTTTTTGAAGGAGTTCTGGTACATCTGCCTGAAAAGCTCACCTCTTTTTTTATTTAGAACTTCTTATGACCCTTGTTGCTCTACTTTTAATAGTACCAGCATTAAGAACTCACCTACTGCTTTCATTGACAGTAGCTGCAGGTGGCAGCGATTGCCACTGGCAGCTTCTAGCTTAATGCTGGAATGGGTGGAGTTGAAGCATTGAAGATACTTGTATGTGACGAGTGAGTGCCACCTAGGAGCTTTGTACTAGTTCATTAACCAACGTGAAAAAAGGCCAAATCCTGTCAAAGACCTTTTATAGGCAGAACTGTCTACATAGTAGATGGGGTTTGTGGAGCTTTAAATGCTCAGTTTGCTGAGAAAATTTGCTGTTGACTTAAAGCTGTGTGGTAAGATTTATGGTGTCCTCTCCTCCAGTGAGCATGTTTCATAGGCTCGTCTCTTGAGGAATCTTTGTAGTACAGAAATAAAACTTAGTATGGTATGAAGACTTATGGTTTCATTACCTAATACCTAGATAATAAAATACAGGAAGTAACGAAAATGTGTCACAGGCACTAGACAAGAGTTGCTTATTGGTAGGTTAGGGTACAGTTTCCTCAAGAAAGGCTGACATTGTGTTACTTGTGCACAGACGGATTTTTTTTTTTATTGGCTAGTTTGTTTTCCTTGTAACAGTAAATCATGCAAAGTGGATTTAGTGGAACTAGAAGTGTATCTTCATGGGTGGTTTTAAACAGCCCACTCTACTGGGTCATGACTCAGATGCTGTACAAGATAGTTTAGTTTCTCAAGGTATTTGCTTGGGTACGCTGCCACATGAAATTTTGTGGCTTCCAGACATGTTATTTATGCCTGGATAACCAATAAAATGGGAACAGTAGGTGTGCAGTTACCTTCAGGGGCAATTACAGTTAAATTTGAAGATCCTGAAGTGTACTGTGATCATCACACGGCAGGAGCAGTGTTTTAGAAGGTCCAAATGGCAAAAGAAAAGATGCAGTTCAAACAATCATAGGGACACTTTCTTAGAAAGCTGCTCACTTGCTTAATTCTTAAAATTTAGTAGTGTTTTCTCAGACACTTGTGACTTAAAGGTAGACAGTTTTGCTGACACCTCTTTGTAGACTAAATGGCACTTTAGGCACCTCAAATTAGAGTGTCTGTGTTAAGAATATATGATTCTGGAATAAGTTCATTAAATGAATTACTCAATTCCTGGTAGACATAATGTTCTGTGGAGATGATCATTGCTGGCAAGGAAACTGTTGCTGAGGAGCTCCACAACATACTGACAGATTTGCAGATTGCTTCTCACTTTAGGCACTTGCTTTCATACATGCATCCCCACCTTGGTGAGGCTGTTTTCCCTCTACTGTTTATTTAGCTGTCCTTAAAATCCTCACTCTTAAGGCAGCATTTTCTTTTTAGGTTTTCTGAGAAACAGTGTTAATACATTTTTCAGTTCTCCAGTGTGTCTAGCTTAAAGCTGAAAGATCACACTAAGGTTGTAAGTGTTTCCATTTCTGTAAGAGGTTTTCACATACCATTTTCCTCTTCAGAACTTTGTGTAACTCAGAATTCCCCTGCATTCATCTCCTTTCCCTTCAGTGCAAATGTGTTATGTTGCCTTTATCACCCCTTGTTCATCAGCCACTATGCAGCATCAGGGTGGTGTATTTAGCGAGCACAGATATGCTCCCATATAAGCATATTTTGCGTGTGAAGGTACTGTGCCTGCAATTTGAGAAACGCCAACTTAGCAAAAGAAAATGTGACTTTTGCCTTTTTGAACAGCTTAGAAAACTGTTCATTATTTCAACTCTCAATTATGCAAAGATAACTCTTGCCTCTGAGATTGCAAATCCTTTAAAAAAACCACATTTACTTCAAGTGTTATTGATGATAATGGTTTCCCCAAAAGTTAGCCAGCACTTGCTGAAATTAAGTAACAAGCCCTAGTGCTTGTCTTGCTGTCTAGGCTGAAGAACAAGAATATTTGAAAATGGGAATTTGGCAGTAAATTTTAAATGTCTTCTCCCCTCTCAAGGTGACAGCCAAGAGATTAATTTACATGCGTGTGATTTGTGGATAAGAAATTAGTATTAATTTGTTGTATTAATATTTTTCTGTGTTAGGGATAAAGAAGAGTGAGAGATTTTTTACAACCTCCTTAGTACACTTTATAACAGAAGCAGTAATTTATTGACTTAAAAAGAATTTTGTAATTTACGAATCAATTTAACCATTATTTCTTTTCTAAGCCACATCCTGCTGATGTACCTTGAAGTCCTGCATAGTGACCTCTGCCCTCCATATCTCATGTCTCTGCTTTCATCATGTTCTCCTTGTACTCTCTTAATGCACATGCTCTTTTTATCTTTTTAGCAGGTTTTCTGTCCTGTCCCAGTAACAGGATTTCCTCTTTCCCTCCTTTCCTCTTTCCCTCTTGTACCTCAAGTGCTTCCAGAATCTTCCTTTCTCCCTTCAGTTCCTGCATCCATAATCTGCACAAAGATCCCCAGGTAGGACTGACTCTCTTCTTCACCATTCTCCTCTCCACTCCCTTATTCCCCCTACTTCTCAGTTCCTCAGCTGCTTTGTTCTTGAGGATGAACTTTGTGTCTCATCAGACATGTAGTCCTACCCGTACCCGGTTCTGGGATAGACGTGGCACATATTGTAACTCAGCAGAGCACTGCACAAGGAAAGACATGAGAGGAGCCAGTGTCTATGCCAGCTAGCTGTTTGCTGCTGCAGACATGGAGTGCACTTGAGCCTGAGACCTGGCCGTTACACATTTCTCACCTATTTTATCTTCACTGGCCAAAGTCATTGTTAATGTTATAGGGATGAGAACTTTTGGTGGATATGAGAAGGGTACTCAAAAACAGGAGTATGGTATTCCTCAGGCTTCTAGCACTGCTCCACCCTTCACTGCTGCTTCTCCAGGCAGGACCAGACTCTCCAGTTTGTAAGCTGCTATGTTAAGGAACTGTATCCTGGAAGATACAGCTTCAGCAACTCTACAGGCTCAGATTTGAAACCACAGAATTGCTTAGTCCTGCTTCGACTGAACTGTAAGTTATTTCCTGCTCCTCTAAGCATGTGACAGCTCTCTCTGAGCATAGCTAAGATGTGGTCATTCTTTCTAAGTAGACATTTTTTCCCTTTACTCCCCCTCAGTCAGCCAAAGCAAACAGAAACATCACTTGGCTTATGACACTAAATATACACAAAGGCATCCAAATAGGCTCCTCTCTGTAAAACTGCGCTTGATTTTTGCGGTTAACTGAAAAGAGGAAGAAAACTATGAACATCCTGTAGTGGTGTGTGTTCTGTGCAATACCACAAGCAAAAGCTTCCCCTTGCATTTGCAGAGAAGGAAGGCGGTAGTTTATAACAAATTAAATGCAGGGCTATTTTTTTCTTTATTTGCTTTAGGTTTTAGTTTAGAGTATCTTGGGTATGAAATTCATTTTATAACTGGACATGCATTTATTAGCATTTATATTTTTAGCAACAGGATAATTAACAGTTTAAAAAAAAATTCAGGGTTTGGGCTTAATTTTGTGCAATGTTATGTGAACCAATATTTTTTAGCCATACAATAGGTACTGTAATTTTGACCTTTCTTAAACAATGTTGTCCTCTTTGTGTTACACTGTACTGTTAGTACTGTGCTCAGTTTGTGTAGCTGGAACTTTAAAACCTTGTATCATTTTAAATTTAAAGTGTGATTGCAACAGAAAATGCTGGTTGTACTCAGTAGTGATTCAACACACCACTTCTTTATTTTAAAAAGTAGTTTTGTCTTTAAGAGATTTGTCCATATCATATTCAGGTGCCAGTATTTCTATACTTGAGAGACTCATAATGCAGTTGTTGTCTCTGCTCAGAGCACGTGCTTCCTTGCCTTAGTCGAAGCATCTAGATGCAACATACCTATAGTTGTGTTACAGTTTTGTTTGATAAGATGCACGGAGGTGGGTTTGGTGCTAAATGTTTTGCTGGGATATGTAGATCTCACTCCATGTCATGGTTTTAACTTCATCTTTTTGTGTCATTTAGGAGGTCTTGTTTTGAATGCGTTAGCTCTTCATTGGGACTTTTCCTTAACAGCCTCTGTGAACACCTCTGGTCTTTTCTGCCTGTAAATGACAAATCCTGTTTTTTTCTCTGCCCTCTCTTCATATGGTTTATGAAATTTGTTAATCAAAAATGTAAGTGTTCATGCTGCTGCTCCAGGATTCACACTGTGTAACCGAGGAGTTCATCTCTCACACTGGCCATACCTGTCTGGACCATACCTTTATGTCCCTGATAACAAACCTAAGTAGGGCAGTAGCATGAACTCAGACTCTGTTCTGTGACTGTCCATGGTGTTCAGTTTGTTGGCGCACTTCCTGGCACAGTTTTGAGTGCTAGCCTAGTAGTTGCTCGAATTAATAATGAGTGTGGGTTTGAGATCAGAGTGGTGTAAACAGCTCCTGATACATCATATGGGGTAGGGCCATCATTACCCAATTTGTGTTGTGTTGGGAAGAGAGTTTGTTCCTCTGTGCATATGTGCATTCTGCACCACTTCCTGTCGTATCCAGAAAGTGGCCTAGGTCTTAGTAAGTCATATCTGCACAACCAGGGAAAGCTGCCAGGTGACAAAAGCAGCTCTGGTGCTTGGGATGGGGAGATGTGAGCTGTCTGTTCTAGCGTTGTCAGTAGCACATACATCACAGAATAAGGGTCATCTCTGCTGCTGTGAACATAACTGTCTGCTTTGATATTAAGTTCAAGTCAAACCTGGTTTTCCTGCCAGCAGCAAAATTCAGTATTGTCTTTCTGCTCCTAGAAATTGCTTTTGGAAACCTGAGAAAATGCAGGTGCACAGAAGTTTACAGCAGGTGGAAGTGTGCCTGTAATGTAACAACCTGCTGCAGTGGACAAATGATCAAGTCTATTTGATACTGATACTGTGAACACCAGCTCATAAGGTTTCTGATCTCTCATTTCAGGAGGAAAAAGAAAAGATTTTGCTTTCTGGTGAGGAGATGTAGCTGACTTGTAGCTGTGCTTCTACAGAGTGCATAAGGTACAGCAGGGATGACCTTAAAGGCTGCTGCATTTCTTTCACTTCACTTCTTGTTTGCAGAGCGATGGCCTATCAAGAAGATGTATTCCTGTCTAAAGGTGTTTTTTCTGATGAGTAGTTTGTAAGTAATTTAAGAAAAGTTCTCTGCATCTTCAGAGCCTCCAGGGATATATTGAGTTCTCTTGGAATCTTACCTGAAGCTGCATTTTGGAGTGTTTTAGTGGTTTTCCATCAGCTCAGATGCAATAATTTGTTTCCTGGTTGAGCTCCAGAGACTGTTCTAGGGTGTGAAGTAGTGTAATTAGTGCTAGTTTAATCATCACATACTCTGTCTATTCCGGTATCTCACCTTAATCATTGGTTCTGTCTGGGGTATAAAGGAACGAGCTGAGGAAACTTTTCAGTTCTGTCTTCTGTGTCCACAGGATCTTCTAGATAGTGTTTGCATGCCTCAGTTCTGTAAACATTTCTCTGAAGTTTTTATTTTATCATTTTTTCCCCTTGAGTGTCTAGTTATTCCCTCTCTCCCTTCAAGCCATATTATTTTCTCAATGTCATTTTTATAAGGCAGCACTGGTCCGCTGGTGAAGCTTGGTGATGTCCAAGCAGTTCTCTCCTACAACAGGTAGCATTTGGTTCAGAGCAGAAGAGAGATAACAATCTTTCATGGATTTAGAAGCTGAGTGCTTTTAGTCTTTATTTCAGCATGATGACTTGCTTGTCAGTTCTGGCTGTGGTAACAGTTTTAACAATGAAATGATGCAGTACCAATATCCATTTGACTGGAAATAACTTCTCCAAGGTCACCACATACAAAAACTATGATGCAGGTCTGAATTAGCAAAGGGTGTTATGTAGTTGGCTTATTCCAAATAAACAAATCAGCCATGAACACGGAGGTCTGCCATGCATCATGAAGGCTGTTTTTCAATTCAGGTCCTCTGGGCACTTCGTTAAGTGCAGCATGGTGCCTGGTTTGTCAGAGTAACCTAGTCCTGAAGTGAGCTGACTGGCATGTCACTTCTTGGAGTCTGGAATTCTTCAGACGGCTGTTGAGTTTGTTGCAGAATTGAAGCTTTTATGTAGGCATTGGCAGATTTAGAGATTTTAGTTTCACATAAGCTAATAAACTCTCAAGCTGCGTGTCATATTGCTCGTAACATGGTGGATGGCACTGGCCTTCTTCTGAAGGCTGCACTTTCGAATAATGGATGTTCAGTGGGACACTTCCATCAGTGAAGCTGACTAGCCTTCAATTTATTCTGTAAATCTGCTCCTTGTGCCCAGGAGTGGATACTAGACTATCAGGAAATCAAGATTTTTTTATTTCCCTCTCCCCCCAGGCTTTCTCAAGCTCCAGCTGTATTCCTGGCAGTCTCCACCACCATCTTCCTGTAGGAAGTGTTTGTACCACGATGTTAAACTTCTGGCAATTTATCTCCTAGGTCTTTTGAGGACCCAGTTATACAGACTTAAATCTGATGTTCATAAAATCAACCATACTGAACTGGACTTCTAACAATGTATTGCTATTATGTAGGTCCTATACCTATGATAATTTATTCCAGGAGACTGGGAGAGGTACCCTGTTTCTGTATTCATGTAAAATCTCTCAAGTAGGGTGTAATTTTTCTTGAACTCTGTCTTAGTGAGGTAACCAACTTGTTTTGTCTAAACTGTATACTCATGGGAGTGGTATTATCTGTCATACATGACATCAAGAGCCTTCTGTTTCTATACTAACAGATTGAGGCTGTTCAGGTGCTCAGAGCAATTGAGGTAGTTAATTGATCAAAAAGGAAGGGAATATCCGTACAAAAACTGGAAATCCAAAGTCTGCTTTGACAAGGGGTACCTTCTTTCAGTCATTGGGATATAAGGTGCATCAGTGCCCTTACAGAGGAATATCTTGTTTCCAAAAGTGTTATACACCTGAAAAAAGTAATCAGTATATCACTAATAATTTTTATCTGTTCGATGGTTATAACTAGCATTAATGTACATTTTTATTATGTTAGTATAGTGTAACAGTTTATCTGCTGATTTTATACTGTCATAAAAGCACTGTAATTTATTGCATAAGAGGAGGTTTCCAGAATAGTCACAAACACTTGACCTGACAGGAAGGCAGTTGCCAGTTCTCCCAAGCAGCGGGAACCAGTAACATTGAGCATGTTAGCCTCTGTCAGCTCCAGAACAGACTTGGAGACTTGCAGAAAAGTAGTTCAGAAAATGAAGCATGTAATGCTTCAAATCTGATGCTTGATTAGGATAATAATACTGGCTAATTGGACTGCAGTGTGATACAGATTGATGGTTGTCGGTGTTTCAGCTTCACTGTGATCCCAAGCAAAGCTATCTTAAGATCTTTTTCATTTCAGTTAATATTTTGGCTCAACTTGCTGTATTTTATTAATTCAGAAAATACTCACCAAAAAGATTAAAGGTCCGTTTCAGACCAAATGTTTCTTTTAGATGTTCTTTGAAATGTTTATTTTCTGTCCTAAGAGGTGTTAAAGTATCTTAAACTACTGTGTCCATGTTAATTATATTGGTGTGACTTTGTGGATTCTAAACTCTTATATTAGTCTAATAAATATTGATTTTCTTTATTGTAAGCTTTGTTTCTCACGTGAGTCTAGGACTACTAGTACTGTTGTAAGCAGAGTGAAATAATTTTTATATTACTTGTAAATTCAGGTAGGTACACTTAACCTTTCATGTAGCAAATATTTTATTGCTGTTGAACAATGTTCACAAGTCACAAACAGGAACACAGCAGTTACAGGTAGTTAACTATCTTCAAATGAAGATGAGGATGCTTTTGTTCTGATCATCCAGACATTAATATTTAAGAATTAAAGACTGAGAACAATATCACTGCATCTGTTCCTCCCTTCTGCTGCTATGTGAACTTGTAGTACCAGCTCTGCATTGAAAGAAAAAATAAGTATTGAGTGATATTTTAATTTTTTTTTTTTTAACTGGAAACTGATATGGACACCAAAGTGTTAAGTGCAGTGGAAAAATACATCCTGCTGCCCTCTTTCTACAACATTTTTCTTTTATAAATAAACATTTTATCATTAACTTTAAATAAGTAGATTCTTTACGGTTTTTGCTCCTCTAGGTGTGTTCAGTAGAGCAGGTAACTTCATTTTAAGAAACATTCTGGCACTTTAAAGAGTTACAGAAGAATTTTGGCTTCAGGGAAGGAGCTTTCCCATTCAACAGCCCTCTGTGCATTTATTTTCAGATAGTAGGTAGTAAGTTCAGAATCGAAATGGTGTACTCCTCTATTAATATCTGAGTTTCAAAATAATTCTTAATCTGAACTTTTTATTAAGTCTTAGCTTGGCAGAGCTCAGTTGTATTAATTTCTTTTTTCACTGTGGAAATTGAATATTGAAAACTCAGCAATTTTTTCCTTAAGGTTGGGTGTTTTTTCCCTTCAGTAAACTACACTCACTATTACCTTTGTACTACTCACTTACATAATCAAGGGGGAGAGTGTAACAAAAACACAAATGATTTTTTGACAGGGGCCTTTCTTTAGTAGTAGAAATTGAAGGTTTGTAATACCTGACCTGAGAGTTTAAACACAAATCTTCAGCTGCAAAGGCCATGCTACAGAGGGGTTTTCAGCTCTTAGGGGAGTTTAGGGGACCAAGTAGCAATGCCAAAAACAAAACTAAACTCTCCCTAGCATTTTTCAATGTACCCTTAATCTTTTGTAAATAAACCTAGATATATGGGGATGATGAGATTGCCCTTATTGAAGGGCTGTGTCAGAACTAGGATAGAGTGCCTAGTTTTCAAAATGACTTTTTTTTTTTTTTTTTGGTGTGTTGTCTTACATTTTTTTCAATGCTTACATACTGAGACTTTATGGATTATTGTTGCTCTGCGGTTGTCATGGAATAGACCAGTGAGAAATTCCAGGTACATGTCATATGCCTTGTACTCTTTAGTCTTCCAGCTGAAGAATCATGAGTTAAATGTACTGTGAAAAAAATAAGTGTGATGGTGACTTATAAAAGCATTAGTAAGTTTGTTACAAAGAATTTGCAGCCATGGTTTGTCTAGAATGGAAATAGGTGACTTAAATCGTAAGCCTGAGATCTACATGCAGTTGGCCATCTAAGACCACCATTCTGTGACACTGCTTCTAAACTGCTAAAGTTTATTTACACGCAGGTGAATTTAAGTGGCTTTTGGCCTCCACAGCACATTGGTAAATGTAGCGCTGGTACTTGCAAAGAAGGAGCCCCTATGGGCAGTGATTATTGAAACTGTTAGCTGTAATGAATGTCACTAGACTCAAGGGGCATCCGCCATGGTAAAAGAATATCTCCATTTCCTTATCTAAAACAGATGTGGTAAATTAACCTGTCTTAACCTTTGCTATTAGCAGAGAAGATAATGTTGACACATATCCCACACCCTCCAAAAATAATTTCTGGCTGTGACAGCATAATACTTCATCAGTAGTTCTCCAAGCACTTTACAGAGGTAGAGCTCAGTGTCTCCCTTCCATGTTACAGATGAGGAAACTGAGGCACAGGGAAGAAACAAACACTGGCATGCAACTTCTTGTTGCCAGAACGAAATAAAAACCAGCAGTCTCCTGGGCATTCAACTGGTGTCTAATGTTTTATCCCTGCAGTAAACTTTGAATATGGCAAGGGAATATAGAACTAACACATCTTCATGCCTTTTTTTTCCCCCATAGTATATCTACTTTTTAAGACTTGTCACTGAGAATAAGTATTCATAGCAGACTCAGTTGCTGGTGTATATTTAGAAAAAAAAAATCTTACATGCAGTTACGTTTTCTTGTATCTGACTAGAATTGCCGTAAGTCTTCTGTTCAAATGTGAACTGCTGAAAGAGGAATTAATACATGTTGAATTGTGGCATGGTGAAAGTGTGAGGGGGGTTGCATCTCTAAGTACCTTTATGTAAGTGGATTGAGTCTGCTTTACAGGACAGGACACAAGTTGTATACACAATTGCGAGACCAGTTGCTGACTATTATTCAAAGAGGTTTTACTTTTAATAGCCTTTTCTCATATTTGTTAATATTTTGAAGGGAGTTCTTTGTTTTATGTTGGCATGTAATTAACGTATTCTTATAAAAGAGTTCTTTTCTTTTAAAACAATTTAAGCTGTTTTATTTCAATCTTCCTTAAGTATCAAAAGTCAAAATTCCATGTTATTTTCTATCATCAAGTGTAAAGATCATAAGTAAAGTTCACCTAAACATCCTCTCTGCAAAGCAAATACTCATTTTTGTAATCTGTTTTTTAAATCTGGACCTGGGAGTACCAGTGGATGCTGAATAGCATTTTCAAGGGCTCATTAATGAGTGTTTCAGAGCTGGGATAATTTCTGAATTTCTGAGGTTTTTGCTTCACATCCTTTCCTTAATCAAGTTAACTGTTGTTCTACAGGTTTTTACTTGTGAACTTCATGATACCTGTATCATTGACTGGATCGATAAGAAACTGCAGTAGATAGTAGAAACTCTAAAATTTTTTAGAGTTAGTAACTCTAAAGAGTTCTTTTCTTTTAAAACAATTTAAGCTGTTTTATTTCAATCTTCCTTAAGTATCAAAAGTCAAAATTCCATGTTATTTTCTATCATCAAGTGATCATAAGTAAAGTTCACCTAAAGTTCACCTAAACATCCCCTCTTTTAGAGTTAGTAACTCTAAAAAATGGGCCTGAATTCTAATGCTTTTTTCTCAAAGCACTCTCATATATTCAAAGTGGGTATGAAGATTTGCTTGTAAGAATCTGCATTTAATGGGGAACTAGTATGGAGCATCTAGAAAAAGTTACTGTGTAGAGGATGGAATTATTGGTGAAGGCTGAAGAAAGAGGACCTTAGTGCATGAAGGCAGTGAGTTGCTGTAAAAGAGAAGGGAATGTTGAGGGAAAGAAGCTGGGTTTTCTTATAGCTAGATGGGCAGTGGAACAGGACAAAACAGAGGCGAACTCCAGTTTTATCCCATGCATTGCATGAAACTCGTGATTCTTGACTTGAATCTGCGATTTCTATGTATGACCACTGTCTTGGGGTGATTTTATGATAATACTGTTTTTCCCTATCATCTGCTTTATGCCCAGAAATGGGTCCCTATAGCTTTAAGCTGGGTCGAGGGGAGGGGGGAGAGAAGCCAGGCGAATTCTTCAGCGCAGTTTGTGTTCAAGGACTCACACGCTCCCCCACATTCTCACTGCTGCAGAGCCGAGGGAGCACCTTCCTGCTTTTAGCCAGCCTCTTTAGCTGAGGCAAGAAATTTTCCCATACTGGCACACCAAAATCCTCTGGTAACTTCTTCTTCTTCTTCTTCTGGAACTGCTCGGCCTAGCTGTGATCCGAGAACCAAATCATCGGACCCCGTGGACCGGCAGGGAGGCTGCGGGGATGCTGCATCCCAGCCTTGGACCTCAGGAGGGGCCGAGCCAGCTGCAGAAAAGAACTTTGAATCCACCAGCTTTCTCCACATCAAGGAGGTTTATTATCCAACACTACTCATTTGTTTCCTGTGCCTGCCGGCCGGCACTTTGCTTGTTAAATAAATAGTTTTTTTCACTTTCATCCAAGAAATTCCTTTCATATTGGTGGGGATGGGAGTGCTGAATCCTGTCTTCTGGGGAGGAGACATTCCTTCCACAGCGTTTCCCCCTAAACTTGTCTCAAACTGAGACAACCAGAAAACACAGTTTTGAGAACTGGTTAATCTATGTATCTGTACAATGGTCTGGTTGTGTAAGGTTCATCCTAGTCTTGGGAGTCTTGCTAAATTTAAAATGGATCAAAATTGAAAGGTAGACTTCAGCTTTTCATCTAAAAATTCCCTAAAAATTTAGCAAGAATAGTCTTACATGCTTTGAATCTGAGTGTTTCTTGGGAGGCTGGAGATGGGAGTGGAACTGCAAGACAAAATGTCTTCTGTAGTGAGAATTTTTGTTCCATGGCAATAGACAGTGACAAATTTATGGAAAGCCTGTGTGCAGCACATTCTCTTTTTCTGAAAGTAACTATATGTACAACTGCAACTCCAGAACACAACTGTTTCACTGTGTTGGCTGTTTTGTGGCCAGCCAAGGTTTCAGCAGCATTAAGCATGAGGTGCAGCTCAGTGAGTGATGCTGTGCGGGTAAACAGGAAGTGACTGTGTTCAGTTTGCTCATTAGTGGAAGCCCCAGGTTGTGTATGTCAGCTGGTAAATGATCTGCCAACCTGAGATAGCTTGGAGTATTATAATCTGTAGCATGCTTGTGGTTATGGTTATGTCATATCTCAGGAAGGCTGAAGTCTTCCATGTGCTGTCCTGAACTGAGGTTGTAGGATTTAAAAATATCTTCATGCTGCGTCTGATAAAAGAATGTCTCTCTTAATCATGTGCTGTTTGATTAGGCTTTATATGCTGTGCTTTTTACCCACACCTTAATTGTTGGTCTTCTGTGATCCACCATTGAGCAATGAGTGTTTTGAAAAGGAGTTGGCTAGCTCTAACTGAACTGGGGGGTTGTGGGAGGTACTGGAAATGCAGATGAATTTGTATCTGAAGACACTCAGAAAAATGTGAGCTGTCTTAACTGGCTGACTGAGGATTAGGAGTGAAGGATCTTTTTACTGGACAACAGCAGACTTAAGTTCAGATAAGCACTTTTATGACTTAGATTTGTTAAACAGCGGTCCCTTGTTTCATCCCTTTTTTTTGTTGTAACATCACTTAATGATCACTGGTACCTTCTTCACATCAGTAAAAGATCTTCAGTGAGGATGTTGCAGCTGACTTGTCTGCTTATCAGGGCACAGGCAAGGCAGGGAATCTGTTCTTAGGTATTAACTTTTTTTTTTTTTAATTGGTTTTGATCTCTTAATTCCTTAAGTGTTTTGGCTGTGTGTTAGCTGGAACTGTCTTCTCATGACTTTCAGAAGTCATAGGAAATACCTGAAGTGGTTTTGTTATTTCTGAAAAAATTTCTTTCTTCCTTCTCCCTTCAAATAAAAAAAAGCAGCATCTCTTACACAGTGGCTTTATTTCTAATAGCCTAACTTTGTGTATAGATGGGAAAAATTACTATTTTCTTAGCATCTATACATGCAGCATTTTTAAATCAGTGGGAAATCATGGGAAATTAATAAAATGAAAAGCAAGCTTTAAGCTTGAAATTGAACACTCTTGGTAATTGTACCAAATAATTTCACAAGCAGTAGAACTGGTGAGGCCTCAGTGTCTTCAGCTGAGTAATTTTTCAGTTTGCACCAAATAAAGTTTTACTCATGTGAATGGATATTTACAAAAGGCTTTCTTATGTCAGTTCTGTCAAATAATGTGAAATCTTGCTTTAGTTTTCCTGTCTTTGGAGCAATCAGCTGGTCTTTTGAAAACGGTGTCCTGTAAATGTCATAAAAATTAGAAGATTGTTTCTAGCTGCTTAACATACTGAAATCTGCCAGCAAACTTCTGAAATTCTGTATGTGTTCTTTCTATGGGAAACTAGTTTAAAATCGTGTCTCTAACATCTGAAGAGGTGTCTTTAAAGAAGAGATTATTAATAATTTGCTAAATATATCTTTAGAAGCTGTAATAGCTTTAAAAATTGAAGTAATCACAGTTTGTTCAAATTAAAAATAAAGTAGTAGTCAAATCCCCAGTGGATGAATGCTGTCACATTTAGACTCAGTTGTGAAGATTCCGGAGGCAGCCTGGTGTGAAAACATAAATTATAAACCAGTCGGAGAGTTGCAAAATCTGACTGATGAAAATCTAATTTTGTAGTCAAAATACTGAGGAATCCTTAAAGAGTATTTTTAGCAACAGAAAAGTGCATGTGTGTGTGTGCATGCTATCAAGACAGTATCATCACACTTTTTTTGTACAAGATGCAATAACCATAAATAGCCTGGTACACTGTTTTTAGGAGGGAAAAGCCTAAAAAGACAGTTAGATGCATCTATTGTACTTACTCTGTTGTCTGGGTCCATAATCCTTGCAAGTCCTTCAGATGAAGGTGTCAGCAGTAAGCAAGAGTAGTCTGCCTTCAGCATCACCAGTCTTTACTCTCTCCACTTCCTTCCCATCTCAATCCCTTCCCATCTATAACTGAAAAGTAATTACAAGTTGACACTTGTGAATACTTACTGAGGTTTTTAAAATTTGGTGGTGATGTTAATTTGTGTTCATATTTCTTGCTGTTAGGCCTGAATTGCACCTATACCATCATACTAGACACCCACGCTTAAGAAGGTTGGCTTACCTACTCTCCAGGGCTAATAAATATTGTAGGATTCTGAACCTAATTAAACTCTTCTAAGTTCCTGTGAAAGTGCCTGGAAATCTTTCTGTCTACTCTAGCAAATGCCTCTGCTACTTAAAATGTTGCAATTGTTAGGGAAGCATACTTGCATGTTTTTTATGCGGCCTAATTAGTTAAGGGTCATTTCAATAGTGGCAGGCTTAGTCAATTCATTTAAAATTACCGTTGGAGGAGGCTGCAGTGTGTGCCTTCTGTAGGAGTGCACGGTGGAGAGAACATTCTCCCTGGAAGTGGGTTATCAGCCCTTCCTAGCAGGAAGGGAACATACTGTTCCCACATGATAGGAGACTCCTCAATGCCAAGAAAAAAAGCTACATTTTTTCTTGAAACAGGACCACTGTGCAGAAGGAAAATTAAACTGCCAGAAAGTGCAAGTAGAGCTTGATTGTGTAGGGCACCAAAGTCTTCCCTTGAGAAAGGGGTGGAAGTTCTGGTGCCTGCTCCCTACAGCAGGTTTTACGGTTCTGCATAGAGTGCTGAGATAAAATGTGTAGCTGTATTGAGCACTGCAGAAACATTTTTGGAAGGTCCATATATTTATGACACAGAAGATAAAGAAATTGCAAAACAACAGGGAGTTATCACTGTCTAATTACAATTTTGTTTGCCTTGAATAACATTAATTAATTAAAGTACCAACATTTAAAAGTGTAATTGCTTAAACCTAAGCTTATTTTGGAAAAACCTAAGATTTCAAGTGCTGTCTCTGCTTGATTAGTCAGTGCTACATTTTGGTGGTTTTTTTCTTTCAGAATATTTGTTATCTGGAGAAAAAAATGTCAGCCACTGAATTCTATCTAATTGCCTAACTTTCTGTGAATGAAGCTCAATTTTCTATAGACCACGGTCTCACTTCTGATTCTTATCTTTCTCATTCACGAGTCTTAATGATATTGTTTCCGTATGTTCTTTCATGGCTCAGCTAATGCTAGGCTATTAGAGATTGCTTTGGTACTGAAGCTTCCTGCTGTTCTTGTGGTCAAGATTAGAGTTAGACCTTACTAAGCATTTCTGCAGTGAAGTGGTACTTGATGTTAGCATGCCTGTGTTCCTGAACCCTGCTCTCTGAGGAAAACTGTTACCGCTGTTGTAATGTCAGTGAATAGCAACAGCCCTTTATTCTTGAACGGTCACTCTAGAAGCAGACTATGGGCCATCTTCCTGGTCTTGTATCAGAGAGGAAATGTGTGACCCAGGAGCACCCCGCATCATCTGGTCAGGCTGCAGCATGTTGGCTTAGCCATAATGAGGATTTCCACCATAGCATGTCTTAAAAATACCTGCCATGGGTACCTTCTCACCAGCTCTAGTATTGATTAGGACAATGTTTCTAGATACCTGCTTTATGGAAAAGAGAATAGAAATTGTGATTTCTATTCTTACAGGGCTTGGATTGCACACAACTAATCACCATAGCTTGCTTTTTTCCCACAGAAATGTAGAAGTAGCTAATTGAGCCAGAAGTCCTCAGACTGACTTTGTGAAGAAGCTACAGCCATTGTATAAGCATGGGTTTTTTCAAGAGGTTACTCTTCTTGGAAGCAACTGCTGCTACTTGCGTTCTTGCATTACAGGACGAAGTGTTTTCTTTTTTTTAATCTTTTTTCCCTGGTTTTATTTGTAAGACACTTTCAAGGGCTGGGAAGGATAACTTAATCACACAACAGGCTTGTTTTTCTTAACTTACGTGTGTATGCAGGTTCTGCTCCTTTATGGGAAAAAACATCACTTTTAAAATTGGAAAAAAATTGAAAGTTAATGCTAATGTGTCTTCAGTAGTACTGTCAACATGTAACACACAATGATACTGAACCATTAGTGAAATACATGAAACCTAGATGCATTTATACGAGCACCAAAATGGGAGTGGTTAAGCACAGAGGTGATTTTGTAGCCTGTAATGGTTTAGGCCAAATTCAGGGAAACGTCCAAAAGGAATGTCTCCTCAAAGGAAGGCAGGTTACAAACCACCCCTCCCCCCAATTGGGTTCGGGAAAAAACAAATTTTCCTCAGAGGAAAGTGAAGGAGAAAATAAAACTATTTATTTAACAAACACACAGGAAAACAATACTAATAATGCTAAATAATAAAATCTCTCGCTCTGGAGAGAAAACCTGAAAGATTTTAGAGTCCTTCTGTGGGTGTGGTCTCTCTCCTCCTCCTCGGAGCTGGGTTGGCGTGGGGGGCCCCCCCTTCCAGGCCGGTGGAAGGTCCCCCGGTGGGGTTCTGATGTTCTGGTGTTCTGAACAAGTCCAGAAGAGAAGAAGAAAAAAACGAAGTCCCAAGAGGGAAAAAAACCCCTCAATTCTCCGTCCCTCTCCGAAGAAACAGAGCCGAAAAAAACTGACCGAAAAGCCAGAAGAAAAAAAAAGTGCTTCCTCTGCCCGCGGCAGAAGTAGCTAATCTCTGTGTCCTTGAAGCACAAACTGTTTTGAAAAGTTTGCTCAGTTTTTTTCTCTGTCTCTTGCATCCAGTTTTAAAGGCATAGAAAGGCTCAGGAATCATGTTTGGGCATAGAGCAATGGTAGGGGATACAACAGCATACAGTCACCCCAAGACATAGCCCTTAAACTTAACTGGACAGGACCCTGAGCAAATGAACTTTAGGCTTTTAATTACCCTTTTTGTGAGCCGGAGCTTGGCCTGGAAGACTTACAGAGATCACATCCAACCAAAGTAATTTCATGAGTCTTTGATCTTTGCACCACAACATGTTGTCAGCTGTATGTAAACTTCAAAAAACCATTGCAGTGGGTCTTGCTTTCTGTTCTGGTGTATACTGAGGTGGCTGAATATCTAGCAGTTTTAATCTTGCTGCCACTATTTGTTGTGACTTTTGGCCAACCATGTTTTAATCTCTGTCAGCCGCAAGCCATCTATTGTAATGATTTTTTCTTGTAATGAGATGTGGCACCGTCTGTGTTGGCTTGCTTCACTGTTTTTTGAGAAACACTTGAGTTACAGCAAGTCATTAACTTGACAGGCCATTGCAGCAAATGTTCACACCAGAAGCTGATCAAAGTGCACAGCTATCTGCTGCCCAGTTGGAAACTGTTGGTGGTTGCTGTGATCACATTCTACAAATGTGTGATGACTGGTTGTGGCTAAGTTTTGCAGGCAGAAGGTGTTTTCGTGAGCCTTTTGTTGATACCACATATCCTGCAGTATAGGTCTAAGGGCAGGACCAGCTCTTCCAGTGAGACAGCCAGTGTACAGCTGACAAGACAGACTTAATGCTTCATAGCTCATCATCTTGAAGGGTGTGACAGTTTCCTGGAGTCAATGGTATGTCCTACAGCTGAAGGTTGTGGAAAAAGTAAAGGAGACAGTGCAGGGTTGGTTTTCATCTCCATGGCCCATCAGTTTTTGGTGGACTACCTTATTTCTTTCCCCTATGGACCTTTTCCAAATATACAGTTATATAAAAAGGGTAAGGTCCTCACCAAAACTCTTGAAAAAAGCGGTAGTGACAACTTCAAAATCCTCCTCCTGAAAATGTAGTAACAAAGTAGCCTACTACATGTCAGAAAAAAATACACTCATTACGTTGAATTAGTGGTGTGACCTACTCTGAAGAAATGTTTACATATAAAAGAACCTATACTTTTAAATGCAATATTCTCTTCAAGAATGCTGTGAGAAACTGAGCCGGTTATATTAATTGGCTTCAAAATAGTGAATACTCACGCAGTAAATGCAGTAGAATACTCATGATATTTGTGTAAATGTTCTCAGATGAGGCAATTATGCAATTAAATTTGAACTTTTAAAATTGAATTTATGTGGCTAGGATTCATATTAAATAGTGGTAGGTGAAGTTTTATTTTCTCAAGTGTTAAGTTTTGCTGGTAAGTCTGTAAATTTCCTAATGGTGTAGATAATTACTTTTACCATCTTTGTTCCAGAAGTTGAATAGCAGAGAGCTTGACACCACTGCTTTATATAATGAAAATGAAGAGGGAATGAAGTAAAAGAAGTTGGATTTTATTGTCCTTCGCCCTCCCCACCCCTCCCCCAATATGCACTTTGTGTTTTTTTCCTGTATTGCCCTTTTAATAAAAAAACCTGAGTGGTGTGACAGCAGAATTTGTAACTTTATATTCTAATATGCAAAAGCCTCATTGCAGCTTGTCAACACTAGGAATTTGTACAATGCTAATGAGTAAGTTAAAGTGCAATTGAACTCTAAACTTGGTAGACCTCAAAACAAAACCTACTTTAGATTCAGTGAAATTGTTTTCTAACTTGTAAATCAAGCTCTACTCATAAGGTAACCAAGTATACATTACATATATTATGATTATACAGAATGAGGACACACTGTGTAATTCTTCTTTGTACTCATGGGGTAGGTGTTGGTTCGAGGTTTTATGAGCAGTTGTCGAGTTACAACAGTTACTGGTTTACCCAGATAATCCAGTTGGTGCTTTTGCTGTTAGATATGATAGTAAGCAATGCATAGGGAGCCCTGTCTTGACACAGATCACTGTCTCCTGTGCCTTGAATTTAAGTTGTATAATTTCTACCAAGACCACCCATTTCTGTGAGAAGTCCTGTTGGGTAGAGGTTAGTGGAGCTGGACTTGTTTTGGAGTGTTAAGAAGGTTTCTTGAAGGAGTGGCAAGATAGTTACTGTGGTTAAATGTGAACTGTAGAATGGCCCACCTTTGCTCCTGTGTGCTGTCTTGTGTCTACAAGGTTATCAATTTAACAATTAGACAATATTGGAGAAATGAGGGGAAAAGGCTGTTAGAGAAGCAGTGGTTTTGAACAAAATCTGCCCAGCTGTCCCCAAAATTAGGTCATTGCCTGTTTGCAACATAGAGGGGGAAATGGCATCTCTTAGCTGACATTAAGTTGCAGATGTAACTGTTTTGTTGTGGTAGTATGGCTGATTCTTAGGTCCCTTTTTAATCATCTGACAAGTGCAGTTACGATTAAATTACTCATATTACTCTGCAGATTATAGGGAGACAAGTTTTACTCCACACTCAGTTGTAGAACATTTGAGGAGGCAACTACAAAGCGCTCTTTTCATCAGCCAATCATGCTTTAACTTCTTCTGTAGGTTACCAGCAAGATTAGTAGTCAGTCTGACAACTTCTGTCGAGGTGGCTGCAAACAGAAACAGAAATGTATCTTGACTTGTGAAAAGTTAGCATCACAGTTCTTGAGCAAAGGTTATATAGCTTCCCTAAGGCATAGCTGTCAGTCTGACTATATTACGTTGACTCTGTTTTAACAAAACGGAAAGTTTTTTGATTAAAAAAAATCCAGTGAAACTTAGGCTATTCTTTTGGGTTTTAAAACCATTTGAAAAGTGTGACCATGGTGATAATGATATTTAGTAGATAATCTTATAATGCAAGAAGATATGCCTGCATTCTAGATGTCTGCTGTCTTGGCAAGTAGTCAGTGTTGATGAAGGCAAAGTAATCCTTGTTGAGCAAGTGAGGAAAGCCTAATAGGGAGCCCATTACTCAGATTAGATATAATTCATCCAGAAGGGTCTTGGAACTATAACAGATCTAAGAAAACATGTGCTTAATATTTCATAGTGATAAAGGAAATACAACTTTTTGACTGATAGTGAAATAGGTAGAGAACAAAGCAGAAAACTAATGCTGTGACCCTGTGTTCAAAGGGCTAACAAACTGGATTCATATCGGATAAGTCTTATCCCCATTCAAAGAAGGACATAGTAGTTAATATCCATGTAAGAGTGACAAGGGTAACATGTAGCATGATTTTTTTTTTTTTTTGGTACAAGAATGACTTAAAACTAGTGTTGTTTGCTAAACTTCCTAAAGAGAACGTAGAGGCCAAAGAAGTGCGGCAAATATCTATAACAGTACGTGCAATATAAAGAAACAACTATGGATCCATCAATACCATCTGTTAGTGTAAGAGTAAGGAGGGACAATCAACTGAAACTAGCAGGTGGCAAAAGTCTAGATAAAAGGAGCTAATTATTCACATCGTGCATAAGTAAACTGTGAAATACAATCCTGTCCAGTGTTGTCATGCTCAGAATTTCACATGGGTCAGAAGAGTGAATAGACAAATTCACAAAGGAATAATGAGGTATATGCTATAAAACACATGCTAGCCAGGGGAACTTTGAGCTCCAGCCTGGCAGTTCCTGGGAATATGCTTCCATAGTTGTAATGGTGTACTCTTGTATTTTTACCTTCTCTTGGCATCTGGTGCTGCTGGAGAGTAGATCCTAGGCTAGATAGCCTCTGGTCTGGCCTATTACAGATCATTTAAGCTTTATGTCCTTATGACTTGGCTGCTAAATAAATATTCTTCGAGGGCTTCTATTTTCCTTCCCTCATGGGATTCTTAAGGTAAGACACATATATACTAGAAAATATGCTCAAGAATGTTCTAGTGACTGAAGCAATCTGGTGTGGAATAATCCTCATCTCTTATTAAAATCTCTCCGTTTGAAAATAGAAGAATTTCTGGTTGCCAGCTGGGAAGGAGCCTAGCTCATGTGAATTCTCAAACCATGCCCAGGAATTTTTGGAGTTCACTAGTTGGCATAGGTTAAAATTGTGCCAGAGACGGTTTAAACAATTAAGCAATGTATTCCAGTTTCATTCCAGTACCCAGGAGTGTGTCCAGGCACTGTGTAATTTACAGTTTCATCTTGAGTATTGTGCTTGTATCCAGTTTGAAATACTAAACAGACATTTCCTTGCACAGTAGGGCTTCTCTGTGTGACTACCATAGTCACTGATCTGTTTCTTACAGGCAAAATCTCTTTGCTAATTTTCATGAAAAAGAATGAAAAGTTCATTTGGATTCTTAAGGTGTCTAAGCATAGCACAGAAGTGAAAATGTAAAGCATAGAAGTGCTATGGGGTCATTTGAACTTTATGGTGTTAACTGCCTGGGAAATCAAAGCAGCAAATATCTATATGGATGTATCTATATGGCAGCAAAGTTACTGCCTAGAACAAGGAACAAAATTAAGAGATGCTTTGGGAAAGGATCAGTTATACATTTTATTATTTTTTCCTTAAAAATAATAGCTACCTTTTCTTTTTAGACGATGTCTTCAGCAGTTGTTCAGATATACGCAGCAGATCGCAATGCCATGTGGTCAAAGAAATGCTGTGGTGTAGCTTGCCTTGTAAAGGACAATCCGCAGAGGTCGTATTTTATCAGAATATTTGACATTAAGGTAAGACTATTTTTTCTTTTTCAGACTCTTAAGTTTGGTTGTATTCATTCTCCATTTTGAATTCAGTGAGTGTAAGTTGTAATTATGCATTCATAGAAATTCTCAAGGAAGTGGTTGTGCTTTAAGTACTGCTATTGCAGTGGTTATTAATAGGCAATTGCAACTTTTGCAGGTATTCTAAATTTAAACAATTTCATATATGTCATCTTTAATGGATGAAATAAATACCTGATTCAATTTTTTTTACAGCTCTGAGAAGCTGTTCTCTACAGATCTGATTAGTCACATTAGTGGAAATTAGTATAGTGTCACTGATAGGGGTAGCTATCAAAAAAATTCTGGCAGGTGTCACTACTTTGGATGGTTTAAGAAAATAGATGCTGTCTTCTGTATGGGTGGAAACAATCTTTTCGATCAGTGTGGTGGTGCATGTGAAAACTGCAGGATAAACAAGTTGCGTGTTCTGACTTTTTCAGGGGTTTTGGTGGCTTTTTCTTTCATTCCCCCTCCATGATATATACACTCATATTGAAGATCTTTGTCCTATTACAATATTCCACTCAAGATAGTGGGAACTGAGAGACAGTGTCCAAGATGTGTTTTCATAACAAAAATGATGCTGAGAAACCTAAGTCCTACTGACTGTGCTGAGACTTTGGAAGGCTTCCCCTTATCTCTGCAGCCAGGAAACAGCTATCTGTCAGCATTCAGTGCTTGAAGTCTCTCAGATTTGTTCAGGATAGCCAGTTTGCACTTGCATTTGTCTTTGTGATTTGGTCACTTGACTGTTAAGACTTAGTGAGAAACCTCTTCCTTGGGTGCTGAGCTATAATGTCATTTAAATATATGAGACTTATTAAAATAAGATGAGATTTTTGTTCTCTTTAAGTTAACTGTTTTCAAGTCAAGCCTGAGGTAAGAATAGGAGACTGGAAGCCTTCTTTATTGCTGTTGCTGTTTCATCACTGTGTTCTTATGACTGGTCACTATTACTGCTCTCAGTATCACTGTTGCAGGGTTGTAGAACTTGAAAGAAGTGTTTGGAAACATCCAGGGATTTGAACAGAATACAGTGACCCAAAGGAATAGGCTTTCATAGCTCTTCGACAAGCTCTGGTGTATTTTGATTTTGATTGAGCTCGTCTGTTGGGTTAATAGCAAGACAGATGTTTAACACTATGCTGGTCCAATTCTTGATAGGTTCTATTGTAAAAGAAGTTAAACTCTGCAATTTTATATGATGTTTTTCAGTCTTTTTTTTGTTTGTTTTCTTCTTTTCAGGATGGGAAATTACTGTGGGAGCAGGAGCTGTACAATAACTTTGTATATAATAGTCCTAGAGGATATTTTCATACCTTTGCTGGAGATGTGAGTCTCAATGTCTTTGAATACATATTTTAAAATGCCTTTGGTTTGAACAGTATCTTCTTTTAACGTAACTGAGGTTATTAATTAATTCTGTGAATTATTTATAAAAGCTTGTTTATTAAAGGAAATTTTTTTGGTATCTCAACTAGAAAATTTAATATGTATATAGAAGCATATATACAATAATATATAGAAGCATAATACATATATAGAAGCATAAAACATGGGGGTTTTTTTCAGCTTTCTTTAATGAAATTACATTTTGACTTGCAGATGATGTTTATGACATATTGTGTATTCTTAAAGCACAAATTTTTCTCTCCCTTCCCCTCTTTGATTTGAAGGTACAAGATTTTGCTCCTATCTGTTATCCATGATCTCTAGAAACTTGATTAGTAGGCAGACATTCCTAAGATACGATGTTTCACTAAGATGTGGTTCCAAATTTCCAGTGATGATTTTTCTGGTTATACCTTTAGAAAGGTGTAAGACAACATTTAAGAAAGCCTTTAAAACATCTTCTTAGTCATGGGGGGGGGGAATATTAATGTTTTTCAGACATGTCAAGTTGGTCTTAATTTTGCTAATGAAGAAGAAGCTAAACTATTCCGCAAAACAGTAACAGATTTACTTGGACGACGGCAGAGAAAATCTGGTAAATATTCAAATTAATCTTAAATTCAGGCTTGTTTGTGTTGTTTGGGGGGGTGGGGGTGGGGCAGGAAGCTACTGCTATGTCTAAAAGCCACTGGAGGCACTACTGCCATTTTTATATTTTGAAGTAATTGTGGTATTAAACCGTGCTTCTTTCTCTGTTGTGCAAAAATTAGTATTTTTCTGAAACAACTCACCTTGGTGTTCTGTTCTGTAAGTCTCTGTGTAAGCTGAAACCCCAAGGTTGTGATTTGAAAACATAGATCGGGGGAAATAAAAATGGTAAGTTGACACTGGGAAAGCTAGAAGTCTTTCTCTTTAAGTGGTTTTCATATTTGAATAAACCCTCTTTTAGCCCTGGGCTGTTTATAACTGATTTGTTAAATTCAGCCCAAGTGGGTTGTAACAAAAATTTTACCATCTGGTATGTTCAGTAGTTCATGAATTTTTGGCATTGATCTAGCAGTTAGTAGAGAAATATCTTTTATTCAGAACTAGTGATCTTGGCTTAGGTCAAGAACAGAAGACATAATGTGCCTATACTGTCCTTAGCAGCGTGGGACAGTGAAGCACAGCATGCTTTTTGCCAGCTGCAAGATGCCTTGGGAACATAGTCAGTGCTTTAAAGGGAGCTCAGGCTTCCTACAGATCTTGTCTTGGTCATTTTTCCAGAGAGCCCATAAACAACTTTCCTGTCTTGACAGCCGTATGTCCATGAAAGATAAACTGATACAAAATACAGGCTTGAAATAAGTAGATGTGTTCAGGCTTGCTGCAAGATGTAGTGTGGACCTGTGTGTGAGCTACAGGATGTATTTTTGTAATCCATTCTGGAATTGAATTGCAGTAGCAATGCAGTGTAAACTACTGTAAAAGGAGGAAGCCTTCATCCTGGAGAGCTGCCCTTGCAAGTGTTCTTGGGAATGTGCATTATCTGTATGTATTCACTTGGATTTCACCAAGGCATGGTGACTCAGGAGCAGAGCACTTGTTCCAGGAGCTTTAATGACAAGATTCTCTCAGCTCAGAAGAAGTTCATAAGGTTTCATGAGAAGAAGTGGGATCACTAATAAGTGGTATTAATAAAGTTTCTCATACCCACATTGCAAAAGTAATTTTGCATCTACTGTTCCTGAAGTTTTACTCTACTCTATGTCTAAAACACAGTGCTGCAATGCACAGACATGACTTGGGAGGAAGTATGTTTGCATTATTGGCCATAGCAAACTTTGTTTGAAAATAGTGGTTCAGTCAAACCTTCTGTTCAGAGTTTTTCTTCCACATAGAGATTTTTTTTTCCACAGGACCACATTAAGTTTTTCTCATTTACTCTTTGAACTAATATTGGTTTGTATGCTAAAGCTCATCTTACTTTGTATATTGTTTTAACTAACAACTCCACCTCCCCAAACATTTGCAACTTCAAGAAAAGCTGTATTTAAAAAAGGAAATGAAGTGAAACAAACAAAAAATAACCCTCAAAACAAAACACTTCAGGTTTTTCCTTGTTAAGAGCTGCAAATCAAGAGTTTAAAACAGTTAGGAGATTCCTTATTCAAGCCACCAGATGGAGTTCTGTATTTGTCCTTGTGACTACTTAATTGTGCTTCTAAAATAACAGGCTTTGTGCTTGTTCAAATCAAAGCTGATTTGCTGTTGGTGTTTATGCTTTTCTTTATTTTTAAATGCTTGTAGAAAACATTTATTAATTTACACATAGATTTATATATAATACAACTGAGACAAAAGTTGTATATTATTTATAATATTAATGCATCTTGACTTCTCAGTCACAGAGGTAACAGTCTGGTAATTTTGATGCTTTTCTGTTTTAACGGGATTTTTACTCCCATACCTTCCAAACTATGTTTCATTTCATAGCAGTGCCACCTGAGATGCTTTCCACTCAGCTAAGTACTCCATGTGATCATTTAGCTGCCCGTTGTGCTATTCAGGGCTTGCTAGTAGAGTTCTCCAGGAGTCTTATGGAAAACTGATGTTGTTGAAAGGTAGCACTAACAGCAGTTCTGGCTCACAAAGCTATGACTTGGTGCTGAGGTTAGTACACAAAATACTGTCTTGACAGCCAGGAGAAGACACAACAGTGTTCTGCTCTTCCTCACTCAGCATGACATGCACTCCAGTATACAGACAACCCCTGAGTAAGTGCATCTGTAGTTCCAGAGAGGTGAAAGTTTGGCTCCAAACAGAGAATGTACAAAAGCTTGCAAATGTGCAGAATATCAAGTAGAGAATAGAATGAGGGACAAAGGTAGAGAAAGAATTCTTGATCTGTTGTCCTAATCTTTGTAATAGTGTGGGATTTCATCTAACTGAACTCTGGTTTGGGTTGGTGTTTTGGTTTTGGGGGTTTTGGGTTTTTGGTTTGGTTTTGGTGTTTTTTGGACTTTTGGGGGTTTTTTTTGTCAATTAAATTCTTAACCTTAGGTTAGAAAGAAGCTGCTATAATTCATTCATTTGTCTGTAGATTTACATAAATAATCTCTCCATTTACTTCTTAAACCAATCCCAGATAGTTCCACCAGTAAGCAGGGTGAACAGAGTGTGTCTCTTCTCAGTGCTTGTCACTGTAATACATTCTCACTTCAGGTATTGCACATAAATACCATTAGCTTTTATTCTTATTATCTTGCCTCAGAAATGTTAATGTGTGTACAGACACAAGTGCCTTCTCCACATGCTGAGTACTCAGCCCTAAAAAGGAAGCAGACACTTGTTCTTAACTGCAAGTAGTTCTTTCTGAAGTAGGAGGCTTCTTGACTAATTTTTATGTATTGCTTGTATCTTATGGGTGGGAGCTCTGTTACCCTTCCATGAAACTGCTTTTTTCCTCCACAAGCTCTTAGCTCCTGAGTCCCTTCATAACAGACTTCTTAAGTTTCAAGATAGATACTTAATAGGGACAGGGATTTTTTTTTTTACTTGTTTTATGGTTTTTTCTTTCATCTTTGGTCACAGTTTTGTTTTTGCTGCCTGGGAGACAAGGGTGTCTCTAACCTGCTCAGCTTGCATTGGATTCAAGTCTTGGCAGAGATTATTCTCATTTCCAGGAATGCTTATTGAAGGGAGCTGTGTTTTTTGTACATAGGCAGCTGCTGATATTCATCTGTTTTAGCTCAGTAGGCATGTTCATCTTTAAAAACTGGAAAAATCTGCCACTCTTGTCAGGTCATCTGCACTTCAGGAACAGAAGTTCATACTTTCTTGTCAGCAGTGGTAACCACAGAAAAACAGAGCTAGTCTCTTTGGGCCACAAATTAATCTAGCCAGCAAAAGTTACAGGAAGTGTATATAATGTTTTGGTTTGTTTCACACTATTTTTTCTCTTGAACTTTTCTCTTGAATTTTTTCTCTTCATTTGTAATGAAAATGGTAAAGGATTCCCATTATTTGACTCAAGGCCCCTTGAGTAACATTTCCTATGAATACCTCCTGCTTTTGCCATCTTCCCATCCTATGGCAGATGACTTGCAACCAGTCCTGCCCTCTCCTTCGCTGTCTCTGAGTTGTTGACTAAAACTCTTAATTATGGTCCGAATGCTGAGTTGGGTGTTGATTGATTTTTTTTTTTTTTTAATTTGTTTTGTTGGGTTGTTTTTTTTTTTTTCTAGGGGACGATACAAGATGTGGTTTCTTAAACTGAATATTGTAGGGAGAGAGAGCACGGTATTTGGCCAAAAAGCCTTTTTTCTTTTTCTCACCTCAGACCTGATACCTTATGCTGAGGCACCCTGCAGAGGTTCTCCACCTCTATGCCTGAAACTAACCTGCTATGACCTAAAAATCAGCTGTCTTTGGAAGGCTTGTTCATCAAAAGTTGATTCTCAATGGGTTTTGGTCGCCTTCCCATGAAGGTTTGATGATCTCAATGGATTCCTTTATTCCTGTCTGAAGATCAGCAGACTGACATGAGGCTGACTTGCCTTGCATACTTAGGATTGTATATTTTTGGATTTTTAAGTATTCTTAGGACAAGATCAGCACCATCTGTGGAGGTACCTTCTCCCTTCTTATGTTTGTGAGTCTGGAAAAATATAACAAGTTAACAGTTTTTCTGGGGCTTGCTGGAAAGTGAAATGCCTGTTACAAATTCCTATTATACAACTCTTGGGAGCCCTGTTAGGCCCTGTTAGCCCTGTTAGATCCTTAGTGGTTTTTGTTGTAGTGAGATGATAAACTGCTTGTCTTTATGGGTGCTGCTAAATTCAATTTTCTTAAGAGTGTGTGTATAGATACACAAATAGTGTAAATGTGTACTGGGGGTGGATAGGAATTAATAGTACGTGAGGGAAATCTCCTTTGAAGAGGAACTTACTATTATAGGCTGAGAGTATTGAGGTGTGAAATGTTTACATTTTAAATCATCAAGCCAGATTCTTCATGGTCTTTGAAACACTGTAGTGCTGTGAATAGAATACCATATTAGTATCAGGGAGATTCTAGTTCTTTCCATATTGTTCAGTTACCTGTTGGATAACATAGGTGAGGTGTCTTGCCCCTGTGTGTCCTATTTTTTATGCATAAAGCAAAAATTAATTAAATTTTAGCTTCTGTGAGAGAACAGTACTCTATAAAAGTGCTAATTACATTTCAGATAAAAATGAAAGAATCGTTCAGGGGACATCAGAAAGCATAATGCTTCAAAAATCTTACTTTGATTGGTCGTATTAAAACAGATACTTTTTGAATATTTCACTCTACTTCATAGTTGAAATGCCTGAAACCAAGTCATTAGCTACTACCTTATGCTCCTGCTCAGTTTGTGCACTTGAAATCAGTGTGTATTATCTAAAATTGGGGGTTTTTGTTCTGTAATAGTTTTTTTCAACTGCACAAGTAGACTTTAGGGATATTAATAGATTCCTAAGTTTGAGGTCAAGGTCATTGAAAGCTTCACTAGAAACTAAAATTTAGAATTATTTTTTCCTGTTGATTAAATGGTTCTTTTTCTTTTTCAACAGAAAAAAGACGAGACCCACCAAATGGTAAGCTTTTTGCATGAATCTCTGCATTTTATTTTTTCCTTCTGCTGTCATTTACTGTTTATGTATAGCTTTGTTTCAGATTTGTTCAGGATGGTCATGTAGTGACAAAAGCAGTAAACTGGAGGTTATAGAACCTTTTGTAACAGAGGTTACAGGTCCTTTTGTTTCTGTTCTATGGTATTTGTTTAGTTGTGGCTTGAAAACTGTGGCTTAGCTGGCATTTGTAAAGAATGTTTCTGGAGGAGCATATTTTGTTGCAAATAGGATAGAGGGCCCTTCAGCTTAAACTGAGAAGAAAACTGGACCTTGCATTTGCTGCTTCATCTACAGAATATGATGTATAGGAGCATTGTACTAAATTAGTCCATTTGTCTTAATGGCAGGCATAATGATGATGGATTGAACAGAATATAATGCAACATAGTCTTTTGGGTTTATGTCATATGTTTGTCAATACTGAACTCTTTTTGAATGAAGAATTATTTGAATCTCCTTGCCTCTCAGAAACATGTCTGAGTAGCATGAAGGTACAGGTTCCTCAGAAGATCCTCTTACGAAATTGATGGAAGGAATCAAACTATGTATCAGTTTGATGCAGAACTTTTTTACCATCTATTCTAAAATCACATCACCATCTATTCTAAAGTCACATCAATGAATATCAAGTTTGGTGGTTTTGATTTCTGAATCCACACTTAAAAAGGGATTTCTCCTGTCATATTTCTGTTAGTGATCCAGATCATAGATCATACCCCTGTATCTCTGAGTTTGCTGCTTGAGCAAGGGTAGCATCAACTGATCTTCTGAAATACCCATATGGCTTCAGTTAGCCTTAAAATTTGAGCTAACCAAGTCATTCAAGCATCTCTCTCTCTAGGTCACCAAAATGGTTAATTCATAACTAATCCTGAATTATGGGAACTACTGGTTCCTTTTATATACTGAGATAAAACCTCCCTCATGTGGAATACTTCTCAAAAAATTGCTTTTTCTTTTTGATAACATCTAAGTTTTGAGGAAATTGAGGCAATCATCAGTTGAGGCCAGGCAATTTTAGTATAGATTGAACTTTGACTGGGCTGTTAAGTTTTGAAACGCTCATAGTAATATCATCTGTGATGGTCTTGCCAGCTTTTCTGAGCTTTCAGAAGGTTTTTACTGTTCTGCTCTCCTAAACAGCACATCCCTGATAGCAATGTCTGCAGAGCAGATGGAAATTAAAACAGCAGTGGGAATCATGTAGTAACACCTACCACAAAAAATTTAGCCTTTGTCTGTATTGTGACACAATTTACTGGTCTAGTTTGCTATCCTTGATTAGAATAAGATTTAAGAAAACTAAACCTGCAAAAACTTTTGTGCTTAAAATACTCTCCATAACTCATGCTGTAAGACGTTGGGAACAATATTTTTCTGAGAAAAATTCTCTCATACTAAACTTGCAGTCATTGTCCCTGTGCTGAATTTATCCTGAGTATTCTGTGGAAGACATAGGGTTTATGCTCAGGGTTTCAGATTTATAATCACTTCAAAGGTTTCAGCATATCCGTTTATTAAAAAACCGTTTCCCTGGGACATCCATGTACTCTCTCAAAACCTGTCCATTTTCCTTTTCTGACTGTATCAAATTCTGTAATGCCTGGCTTCTCTGCTGGTAAAAAGTTGTGTAGCCATGTCGTCAGTAGTCACAGATAAGACACGGTCAGGTCATGGATTATAGCCATAGGTTGTTATACTCTCCACAGACTTCACATTTCAGTAATTGGAGACTGGAGCACATACGTACTATCAAAATGTCACTGGAAAAAAAACCCCCACACCTCTTGTAATAACAGCTGGTTTTTGTTTTACTCTCCATATGCAGTTCTGTTCAGAAATTCTGTTGGGGAGAAAAGATGAAACACCCGCTTTTTTTGTGCTGGGTATTAATGCATTATTAGCTCTAAAACTGAAAAACAAGAACAGTCGCATTTCTCTACTCACATGACCCATGGTTTAAATACTGTGGGGAATTTTGTTTTACTGGGGCTTGTTAGTCTGGATTTTCTGCATACATTGAAGCTGCGTGTAAAAAGCACTTGGTCTTTTGTATGACGTTTTCAATGATACGGATTTAAGGGGGATACGGATTTAAGGGGGTTTTGGGGGGTTTTTTGTAGAATTGCAGGATTAAACTCAAATTGGCATTAACAGTTATGTAAAATGTATTAGTCTGTAATTTCCTGGGATTTGTGTTCTACTCATTTAGATAGGTCTCTTTATGCAAATAAAGAAGAGTTATTGTGGTTGAACTGACCTTTTAGTGAAGTACTGGATGAAATGAGGATTTGTCAGAGCATTAGGTTTTGAGGGAATCTTGAAGAACCATGTGGCGGAATTCTGTTTCAGCTGTTAACCAGAACAGTTTGCATTTCTTGTAGGGCTGTCTGTAGTCTGTCACAGATACCTAGGGAGGCTCTAAATAAAATACAAAATAGAATTAACATTTCAAAATGTTCTGTACGACATTTTCTGGAGCCCCTTCTGAAGATGTCACAGATATTGATAACAGTGGATGCTTAAGGCCACTGTACTGTCAGGTACTTCCTAATGATGAGCTATATATGCCTCTCTCATCTTCGTTTATTGAGCTGTCTACACCTGATGGGGAAGGTGCATGTCTAATGATGGGAAAAATTTTACTGGATATAAATATGGCAGTTCTAGAAGAGTACAATTCTTTCCAAGGTTCTTTTATCCCTCGTGGACATCTAAGGTCTAAACCACACGGTAAGAAAAATTTTCATCTTTAAGTTTACTGTGACCGCTTGTATGAATATCATTGTCAAGGAATCAGGCTAAAATCCTTGATTTTAGCTCAGCTGAGTAAAACTTCCTTTTGCAAATTGCTGCTGCTTTACATGCAACTGACCATGTTTGGTTAGTTCAGGATTTTATATACAAAAAGGTGCATTTCAAAGACTGCTAGAAATTGAGAGAATAATATCACAAACTTACTAGCATTATAAAGGTACCCATTTCTTTTTTGAATGTCAGTACAGATATTGAAACTGTAAATATCAATATAATAGGCAAAAACAGGCAGAATATAACAGAAAATGTCATTGGTGATTGAAGATTAACTCCTAGTGTTTTTTGTTTTGTACCAAGGAAATTAAGACTCTAATTTTCTATTCATTCTGAAGATTTTACTGAACTTACTGTTAAGTTTAGAGTTGATAATATTTGATGATTAGTCAATTCAGTGCTGACTTTAAGTAAAACAGCAATGCAAATTGTTTTGTGTAGTCGTATGTGGTCAATTTATATATTCTCGAAGGACAGTTGTCCAGATTAAAACATTTCTAGATAAAAGCATTTCTGCTTAGCAGAAAACATTTTAGAAATTTTTCCATGCAGTTTTAAATCTTGTCCTTTAAGACTCCTACAGGAATGTTGAAGTTGTCATATGTTTTAGATGAGTTAGCCCAATGTCATGTTTCTGTTCTTGTTTCTTGTCCTGGCCAGTACTAGGTGCTTCCCACTGAGGTGTTTAACTGCAAATGTCAGCTATGTTGTCTGTGGTATTGTCTACTTGTCCTTTCTGATTTTTATTTTGGACTGTGAACATATGGCTTGTTGGTCCTTTCTGAATGCAGTTATGAAAAAATAGTGTCAAAATAAGGTTCAGATTTATCAAAGTCTAATTAGACTTTTTTATCATCTGCCCAGTAAGACTGGGTCTTACTTCAGTTGATTTGCTAACCACTGGGTCCTAACTCACAGGGAAGTAGGGAATGTTTTCAAACTATTTCTGGCCAAACTGGTTTTAAATTACCTGCTTAATCTCATTCTTCCAAAACTGAAATTACTTACCCTTTCTGTAGGTTTCTTTAAAAATACACTTGTGTGTATGTATGTATACATATGTGTGTATATAAAAAATGCATGAATTGCCTCTTAATATTTAAGTACTGCTATCACTTGCTTATGTCAAGAGTTATCTTCCGTCAAAGCTAAAAAACCTGAGTGAAACGTGCTAGCTATGTTCATTTGCTAGTATTACACAAGTAGCATAATATTAAAATGCTAAAATTCACAGGAGTATAATTGGGATGCATTTTAAATAGCTAGAATAATAATTCAGAATTATTTATAATTAAGGACAAAGTTTGAGAACATAAATTAAACACTCAAATTGTATTTCTGGTGCTGTTTTTACTGTCTCTGCAAGCTGTTTCTTATCTGGGACTTCACTGTTTTGAAAACCTGTCAAAGAGTACAACATAAGAAATCCTGTTAAGAATAATAGTTCCACAGATGTTGTCCTGTATTTGAAGACAGTAGTGTGTCCAGAGCAGCCTTCTGAAGTTGTTGTGATGTTCAGGTTCTGTGTTTGATGGCAGAAGGCATTCCCACTTGGGGCTTATTAAGCGAAGGTTGTCTCCTGAAAGATCAGTTTAGTGTGCTGCCCAGGTAACAGCCTGCTGGCTCTTTGAGTCCAACTGTTTATGAAGTCACGTCTTCGATCTTATCTGGGATTGTAGCTATGTTGTATCTTACTTAAAGTGTCTCGTGTTCTGTGCAAGTGGCAAAAACCAAGTTGTAGTTCAGAAAATATTTCTGTTGCTCTTCTCTAGAAACATCTTTTTTTCTTTCCATCAAACAATGCAGTTTATGCATCTGACATTCAGAACCCATCTGGATGTATGTGGCATGTAGAGCTACAGCTAGAGTACAAGTATTCTACAGCTCAAAAACAACCCCCAAAGTTTGTGGATTGAACATGGCATTGTTGAAACACAGTAGTAAAAATCCTGTACTTTACTTTCACAGGCCCAAATCTACCAATGGCAACTGTTGATATCAAAAACCCAGAAATTACAACTAACAGATTTTATACTCCACAAGTCAACAATATTTCATATACCAAAGAAAAGAAGAAAGGAAAAACTAAAAAGAGAAGATTGACAAAGGCAGATATTGGAACTCCATCTAATTTCCAGTAAGTATGTTTTTGAGTTTGGTTTTGGATGCATGGAAGTTTTGTTGTTTGGGGTGGAGGTGGGGAGGGGAGGGGTGGTGTTGGCATTTGGTTCTGTTTTCTTTTCTGATTTTTTTTTTTTTGTGTGTCAATTAACACTTGAAAATGGCTAAGTCTTGAATCTGTGTAACCTGGACTTAGAACTAAGTAAATGCTAGCTGGAATGCTGTGGGGTTTAAAAGTAGGTTAGCTTATACACAGATGAGGATTTTACTGCAGCTGTAAACAAAAAGCAACTTGCTATCCAAAATCAGCTTAGAAAACACTTTAGCTGCACAGAGGTGCCTTACGGAAGTTGTCAGCTCAGTGGAGACTCATACTCAGCCTCACTGGTCAACCCTTTAACACTGTTACTCCTACACCTGCACATATTTAGCTGTGCTTTGTCATGTGAAATACACATTTAGGTCCTGAGTTGTTGTAACTGCAGAAATTACTTGCCATAATTTCATCTTTGGCTTTCTGTTTACAAACTTTTTCTGATGTGCAGGCTAGGACGTGTATCTTGTGATGGAAGTATAGCATGCACGTATACATCCTTCAGGAATTTTTCCTGATGTAATTTTTTACGTATCTCTGATCTTTTGGAGTAGTTATGATGTACCACTTTAAGCCTCGCTGTCATGGAACTTGGTTTTGGTCACTTTACTTAATTACCTGTTGCTTTCCTGAACATTAATTGATGTCATAATATTCTGCCTTTTAAAATAAATGTACTTTATTTGCTGAAGCAACAGGAACTTAAAGAGCTTGAGTTAGTTACAGGAAAGATCAGTTTCTGTGAAGCATTAGAAAACCAGTGTGAGGTTTACATGCCAAGTGATTGTCTTGTTCTTTTGAACTGGTATGTTGCATCACTTACACTGATGTGTTTTCCCAGAATAAAATTCCATTAAAGTAATGTTGACATTACCAGTTACAGTAACATTACTGCACAGTGTTTTGAGACAGTGCTCTGTGGAATGGCATTGTGGATGGAACATAAAAGAGGTGGACTAAAACACTTCCCTAGGCAGACTCTGCCTAGAAAATTCAGGCATCAATCTTGTTCTTACTGATCTGAGTATCAGTGAAGTGCTGCATCTGTTAGTATCACTTGAACAGAAAAATACAGAAAAGAAGGAAGAGGGAAACAAAAACGAAGAGTGCTTGGTAGCTGGTCACTGTTGTGGCTGTACGGATGCAGACTTGAGCATATGTGGACAAAATTTGCATTACCGTGTCAGACCTCTGTTCGGAATATGTGGAAGGGGTTGTGCAGCAGCATAGATAACAAAATCACTTTGAGACTTTGTTTATGATGTCTATCAGAGTGCGACCTAGAAAAACTGAGAGTAAGGTGATAAAATATTTAATGAAGTTCAAACAAAAGATATGTTCTAGTATCATTAAATGTAACATTAAATTGTAAATGGTGAACCTTCACAAAAGAAGTCTGTTAAAAGTCTTTTTGGCTTAAGGTCTGTTTAAGTTGCCTGTGGAATGCAGCAGCTATGTGTCATCTTACTATGTAAGATACTCTAATTGCTGGTCTTGTACAAACATACTGAAACTGACATTTGGTATTGTTAGGCAAATAAGCCAGTAGGATAACTTGTATGTTACTTATGCTGTGATACTGGTGAAAACCAACACAGTCACTATTCATGCCAGATCAGAGTTGCAATCAGTAGATAAAATTTTGAAATGCCTTCTGTTAGACAGCTGTGGAGTTTCAGTGTTTTGAGAAAAAAACAACAATCTGTACTCAACATGAATATAACTTATTACTGTATACATTCTTCTAAGTAGCATAAGACTTGGGGTTTCAATGCACTTGCATTGAAAAGATCTGAAAAACGTGTTACAGTCAGTGTGTACAAATAATTTATATTACTCTGAAGGGTGAAAAATAAATTATAAATAATGCTAAAACTATGGCATATAAAACTTCAGTATCAGTTAAGTGCACTAAATTCTGACTTGTATGCTCACAACCTCTTAAAAGAACATCCCAAGTCACACAGATGTGCACAAGTATGTGGGTAATACTATATTAGTGGTAAACCAATGTCAACTTACATGTGCCGATTAATACATTGCAATCAGCTATGAGACTCTTTTAGGAAATGCATGTCTAATTTATGTGAAGCAAGCTGTAGCTTAGCATTCAGAATTCTGTAATCAATAAATCATCCCATATTTTGGTAGGTAGTTAAAGGCATTTAAATAATTAGGCAAAACGGGACTTTCCTTGGTTTTCCTTTTTTATGGCATAATGTGACTTTAAACCAGACTTTTACTTTTCTTCTTCTTAAAATAAGTAGTTAACTAGTCATAGTTACACCAAAACCAAAACTGATCATTGTACTTCAATATTCTCATGAAGAAATCTTGTGCTGTTGGTAATAAGAGACCCAAGCAAGAATACGAGGTCTGGTGTGTGAGGCACTGTTTAAAGGCAGCCAGTCTTCGTAATTTGGCAAGCTTAGCCTAAACTGCATTGGCTACTAACAGCTCACCTGGTATTTTTTATAACTCTGAGTTGAACTTCCTCAAAACTGTATCTTGCTTCTAGAAGTCACCGTATGTGAAAAGAATCACAAAACATGGAGTCCTGGTAACATTACGGCTCTCTCTTCCATATCCAACAGCAGTAACATGAAATAGCTTGGAGGGGCACAAAACTCATCTTCATTCTAACCGGTTATAGCATCACATAGAATTATACTTTAGTAGCCGCATGAAATGGCTACTAGAAGCTTAGGAAGATGGCAGCTGGAAACAGTCCTGACTTATCTTTGAAAGATGTGAATGGGAGAAGGGTGATAAGAAACACACAGTGATGACAGGGAGGAGGAGGTTTTCCAGCTGCATGGCACTGAAAAATTTGGCAATAGCTTGAGGTCCAGTTGCTCTGTAAAGGCTAAACTTCTCCTTGATCACTGGGCAGTCCTTCCATCATTATCCATATACGCCACAGGGTGGCATGAAGCCTTCATATTTTGCCACAGGCTGTAACCTTAGGAGAGAAATAAATTCTCTACTTGATCTTCTGGACCTGAGACAAAAAGTGGAAGTAAAGAAGTTTTACTCTTCCATTCTCAAGTGGGGCACTGAGGAATAAGAATTGCTTAGAAGCTGGTAGTAATCTCCGGTTGTCTTGGTGTCCTCTTATTTTAGTTAACAAGATCCTTTTTATGCTGATTAAATGGCCTTCTTTGCTTTTTTAGACACATTGGACATGTTGGTTGGGATCCAAACACAGGTTTTGATGTAAGTAATTTAATAAGTTACTGAAGACAATGATTTAAACTTTTGAGACTTTCTAATGTAAGTTTTAAAGATTTGCATTAAATAAAAAGTTAACTGTACAATTAAATAGTTATAAATGGGGATTTTATGATGTGATGTAAACAGAGAGGTGTTGAAGTAGAAGGGAATAGGCAGAGGGACTGAGGGGGGAAAAGATGCAGAACCTTCAGTTTTTCATGCAGGATACTTACCCCTCCTAAAGTAGTACTTTCCAACTTGAAAAGTCAACCCAGAGACAGGTACGTGACCTTGCTGTTCCTTTTAATGATATGGTTTGTGGGTATTTTTTTCCCACAATGATACAAATGATATTTTAAAAACACCTCCACCTTTCAAGCTACTTAAAACTAATGTATCTGACTTGCAGGTGAACAACTTAGACCCAGAACTGAAAAATCTGTTTGATCTGTGTGGAATTTCAGAGGCTCAACTAAAAGACAAAGAAACTTCAAAGGTCATATATGATTTCATTGAAAAAACAGGAGGTGTGGAAGCTGTTAAAAATGAACTGCGCAGACAAGGTGGGATTCCTATTATTTCCATGTAAAAATTAACGGCATTTTTTGCCGTAAGGATTAGAGTAGAAACTGTTGGTGGTGAGCAGTTTTTGATTCTCTTCTCTGGGCTTCATGTCACTGCAGTTGCACTGGACCATGTTACTGTTCACTATACACTATGTAAAAATGTTCAGGCATGACCCATGAGAGTACTTGTCCCTAAGGAATAAGGATATTTATACCAATTAAGTAATTTCCAGTAGCACTTAGTCTGACTGCAAAGCTACTCAGTATGTTTGATAAATATTTTTTAGACTGTGTGTGTTAAATATTTATTTATAATCTCAATCTTATAAATAAATTAAAATCTTGGAAGCCATAATGCTGTTGTCAGCTGTAGTGGTAGTACATGGGTGGCAGGTATGTACGGTGTCCATTTACCCTGGCAGCACTGTGTAGTGAGCCTTGAAACAGCTACAGACCTGCAAATTTTATATCATGTTTTAAAGTTAGTTTTTTTCGGATTTGAAATTTAAAATACTAGTTTTGAACATGCTTCTGCTGTAAAAAATTTCTCAAGCTGCTGCCTGCCTAACCTTTAAATGTGACCACTATCTAGTGGAAGATAGCAAGTCAGTTTAAAATTACCCTTCCAGTGTCAAACTTTCAAAAATTTACTTAGACCTCTTCTCAAGAGAAAAATTATGTAAGTTGAAATTATAGCAGTTTGAAAGCAATGAGTAAATTGTTCAGTGACTGAAGAGATAGAGAATTGGGGTACAATGACTTGTTAACATTTATTCCTTAGGTCCCCCACGGTGGAGTGGTATGTACTTGAGCTGGCATCTAAGCATATGCTTCAAAGTATTCATGCTGTTGTGTGATTTCTTTCCTAGATGATACCTTAGTCTGCACCTGTTTGACTGCAATACTAAAAATTACGTTCAAACTTCTTAGTTAAATTGCAAGCAAAACTCCCAATTATGATTTTTTGTCTCAGTAAGATACCTGTCAGCTTCTTTACAGAATCTTAACTCTGTTTAAATGTTTACAGAGTTGTTGATACCAGATTGCTAACTGTAAAACTAGATTGAGAAGACTTGCCTTGGAGTCTTATGACTAGTTTAAAATATTTTTTAAATGCCTATTTTTCTATTTTGTATGTGTTAACTTCACATTATGGCCACTTGCATGTATGCAATTAAAAGAAAAACTGCCTCATCTATAACATGCATGACGATAATCTACCTCTGTGCTTTTTGATAGAGGTAGATAAAATACTCCAGTATTTCAGTGGGTTTATCCACAATTGTGTTACTTGATGTATAGGCTTGACTGCTGTTTGAAGTGTTCTTTCTCAACTGAAACACATTTTTCTGTGTTTATTGCAAGAATTTCTGTGCTGACATATTCACCCTGCTAGGATGCTGACCAGAGAGTTGCAGACAAGCCATTCTGCTGAGATGGAAATTATTTTCCTGTTTTCCCTGCCCTTTCCCTAGTTTTGGGTACTGGTGGTTGTTTTTTTGGTGACAGTACCATCAATAGAAGATTGTACAAACTTTATTGTTAATAGCAGTGTACAGATTAGTGTGCATTTATTAAAAAAGCAAAGTTATTTTCTTGCTTTGCTTGTACCATCTGTTTGAGGGGGAACAGAGAGAGGATGAGTTAATGTGCTCTCTCCTTGCTGCTCCTCCCTCATTTCACTACAGTTGAGTGTAGACAGGCTGAATGCTATTTCCACAGATTAGATGTGGCATATCTCTCTAGATATAATGCAAATAAACCATTTCCCCGCAGGAAAACCTAAACCTTGTTTTCAAAATCTACAGACGCTACAGACTCTGGAGCCATGACCGCGCTGAGTATCTCTCAGTATTGGCGAAAACCCCATACGTAGAGGTTGGCGGGTTGTTATGCTTGGTAATACCGCCCTCCAGTGGCTGGAAAAGGAACTACAGTTATATCAGCCAAAAACGGTGGCAGTTTTTAAAATCAAGAACGTTGGCAGTATGTCTCTTGGAAAGTATACGACATTTCAGAGGCAATTCTCTCTGTGTTGTTCTTGTGAAGGGGTAGAAAAAAAACAGCAGCTTGTGAAACGTAAGAGCGTAATACGTGATTTTAAGAGTAGTATCTTCTCTAAAGATGAGCCAGGAAGGAGGCTTTGAAGTACTAGCGACTCCTGCTTCCCCAAAATCCCATGTTTAGGGATGTTCCCTTCTCTATGCCAGTGCAGCCAGCCTGCTTTCTTTGCAAGTAACATGAAGGGGATAATAGAAGACGTAAAGAAGTATCTTCTTGAGTGTAATACCCTTTTTGTTATAAAGGCATGTGAAATCAAACATGAATTTTCCTAGTTATATGACGGCGCCTGGATTATGAAGTAGTTATGTGCAGCAACCACACAACCCAAAGTACCATGAGCCATTAGATGCTTAATGGAAGAGGAAATGAAACAGTGCTATTTAAAATGCCATTAGCAAAGCAAGTACATTTCAAGGCCACTTCACAGAGAAATGATCCTGTGTGTAGCCCTGAAGTTGTTTCCTTTTGACAGTCCTTGCCATAAATATATTGTTGGAAGTAATTTTCAGTAAAAGAGACTAAGAGTCAGTTTATGCTGCATTATAATGCATTAGTAGGGGAGTTTTTGTTACTAGAAGATATTGCTTCAAAAAATGCTTGATTCTGTAATTACCTAATAAAATAATGGATAGATTAGAAAGTGGAAATTCTGTATTTCACTTTAAGTGTATTTTCTAGAAAGTTTTTCTCTTTTTTCTGTTCTAGCTCAACAAAATTTTACAAGATTCTTCTGAATTTTAATCAGTCTTTCTGTGTATTCCACGTGCTTCCTGCAGTGGTTGACTCTTTCACAAAATATACAACTGACATAGGCTATGTTTAGCTTGGTTTGCCATATAGGCATAGCTTATATTCAGCTGTATCCAATTTAATCCAGAATTGGTAAAATTTGCACAGGCACAGAGATCCTTGCAAAAGGCAAGGCACAGCCTGTTTTCTTTATCTCCTAGTCTCTGAAAGACTTACGGGTATTGAGTAGCAGGTAATTCAAAGTTGTTTTGTTTCATTTCAGCTCCACCTCCACCACCACCGTGCAGAGGAGGACCCCCTCCACCTCCACCTCCTCCTCCCCATAGCTCGGGCCCTCCTCCTCCCCCTGCTAGGGGCCGAGGGGCACCACCTCCACCTCCTTCAAGAGCTCCCACAGCAGCACCTCCACCCCCACCTCCATCTAGACCTGGTGCAACAGTGCCCCCACCTCCTCCAAACCGGATGTATCCTCCACCACCACCAGTGCATTCTTCATCTGCGCCATCCGGCCCTCCTCCGCCCCCACCACTGCCAGCAAGTGGGTCATCTGTTCCTCCACCCCCTCCACCTCCTCCACCCCCTCCTGGTCCTCCTCCACCACCAGGCCTTCCTTCAGAGGTTGATCACCAGCTTCCAGTTCCTGCGGGAAACAAAGCAGCACTCTTGGATCAAATCAGAGAAGGAGCTCAGTTAAAGAAGGTAGAACAGAACAGTCGACCAGTGTCCTGCTCAGGAAGAGATGCACTGCTAGACCAGATACGACAGGGTATACAGTTGAAATCCGTGAGTAAAAGCTCTTTCTCATCCAGGTCCCCTTGGGACTTGCAAATGCAGCGTGAACAGTAAATTGTGGCTCTACTTTGGGGGCCAGATTGTAAGTTTCATAGTTTCTGAAGTGATGACTAAACATTAGTACTGAGGAAATGCAAAGAACACACATTTGCTACAGATGAGTATTGGTGCATGAAATTACCCTTTCAAACTCATTTCTCACTTTTGAGTAAAGCTTTAAGCGTAAATCCTACAATGATGCCATGGCTGTACAGAACTTTTGCAAGAATTATGAAAGATTGCTGGTCTCCTGAATATTCAGTAAAATAAACTAAAGTGCAGGGGATGAGCTTAGGAGTAATGGCAGTGGAAGGCAAACACTAGATTTTTTAGTTTGTTTTTATTTTTATCTTAAAATGGACCCGTGTTCTGCAAATGTTGAGGCTTGTAAGAAGGTGGCTGCCTGTGTCTGGACAAGTGCTGCCCATGAGAGATGCCGTAGATGTCCCTGCTGCAGCACAGGCTATTACTGTTTCTTACTGATGCCACTGGTTATCTTAAAATTAATTTCTTAAAAATAATTTTGCCTGTTGGTACTTATTTTTTGCCACTCCTCTGCACTCGAGGCTTCTGCTGTAAAAAGTATAAGGGTGTGTATATATTTATTTGCCATTAGAGGTATGCATTATCAAAGTTAATTATTTAAGAAGGGATTATCGGCCCAAAGCAGTCTCAGTTTACAAACCCAAACAGTGAAAAACATTTTGTGGTATATTCCAAAGATAAAATAAATAGTGGTTATGCAGCCACACAAGTCATGCCTGTACAACCATATTAAGAAGCTTTCCTTTAGATGAATGCTCACTTCATCAGAGCTGAAACATTTAACCTTGGGTATGGCTAACTACAGGTCTGTTATATGGTAAAATGTTCACTTTTGCTAATAAAGATTTTGCAGTTTGAGCTAACGGAACAAGCTTTCTTCTGGTGGAAAATAAACTCATTAATCTTAAAGGAAGTTTGTCTCAAAATACAGAGGTTCTGTTTTGCTAATTGCATCTTTCTATTGTAACCTTTTTTCCAAGGTATCTGATGGTCAGGAGAGTGCACCACCTACACCTGCGCCCACCTCAGGAATTGTGGGTGCATTAATGGAAGTTATGCAGAAAAGGAGCAAAGCCATTCATTCTTCAGGTGTGTCTTATGGAATTTTTGTGACCTCATGGTGTCAGGTTTTCAAGAGTTAACACATCTATTTATCATAAACTACTCTTGGAGAAAAGCATGGATTCCAGCATATAGCGTAGTGCGGGATGCTCTCAGCAGTGCCCTGGTGATGGGCTGAATGGGTCCTTCACGCTGCTTTGGGGTGTAGCAATTCGCAGTAATCCTCAATTAAGTTACTAAGCAAGGTTAATATCCTTATAAAGACTTTCTCGTTGTTGCAACTGACTTGTTTTTATTTACTAGCTGTCTGATGAAATAAGTTGTCAAAATATTTTGGAAGAAAGTTTTTCTTGCTTTCTGTTTGTTGACGCTAAATCTCTTGCCAATATTCAGCTCCTGCGCTGTGGCTCCCAGTGGGCTTTGGCTGCCACCTTCTGGATAAGGAGCAGATATCCAGTGTTACTTGACTAGGCGTCTACCAGGACTGAATCAACTTCCATGCTTAAGTGCTGGGAAAAATTAGGGCTGCAAGAGGATTTGCATTTCTCAAATACCAGCCTGTAATAAAAGTAGTTCAGTAGCTGCAATGCAGATTTTTAGGTACATCTGTTCTGTTTAGGCTTTGATACACTTTTTTCCTAGAGCTTGCCTTGATATCAGAACTTGGTATGCAGTCTGCAGAGCATTTGACCAAGTGCAGTATGGTTTGTTGATATGCTGCCCTATGTAGTAATTGCCAGTTTTGGTACTTAACATAAATGAAATACCTGAAGGGAGCTAAATGCAGTGTTTTCCTATGGGAAGGAAATGCTCTTGTCTAACAAATAAGTAGTACAATTTTAACAGGCTACATTTTTTAAAGTATTACGCACATAAAAAAAGTGGAAGGCTGAATAAAGTCAACAACAAGCATTGACTGTGAAGTTGATGTTCATTACACAGCTTTGAATATTCCAGTATCCACAATGGTCTTTAGCTCACCAGAACTTTTTTGGAGGCGCTGGTTTTTTATCTGCTTGTAAACAAATTCCATTATGTAGTAGATCTGGGAAAGCAGTTCTTACATTCCAGAAATTAATCTTTTCCTGAAGTTTGAAACCCAGTCTGGAACAAGCTGGCAACTCTCACATTCTCTAAGAAAGAGTAATAAGTAGTAACTGTTAAACGAGAGCTTCTGATTCTTTTTATCCTAGAACAAAACATCTTTTTCCTACGTGAGGAAAAGAGTGAGAAAAGAAACAAATTGGATTTAATTTCAGCTAGTAACTATCTAAACTGGATGTCATGTCTAGCAATCTTAAAATAGAGTATTACTAAATGTATTGTCATGACGACCTTGAACTGATTGTTCTCTTTTCAGAAAATTGGGACAGAAATCAGTAACACTTTTATCATGTTAATTCTGTGCATGCAAGTGACTTGCTTTTCTTGTCTTACAGATGAAGATGAGGATGAAGACGATGAAGAAGACTTTGAGGATGATGATGAATGGGATGATTGATCATATATTATTATATATATATTTTTTAAGGTGAATGATATACTAAACACTGCTTTCTGTCTATGGATTCTGTAAAATTATCATGTAAATGTCCTACCAATTTGCTGTATATTTTTGTTGCCTTTTGCTTTTTTATTAATCTGTGCAATACCTCATTTAATCTGTAAAGGTTTGTCATAATCCTCTACAAAGCTACTCCCTGTTAATGTGTGCAAGTTTACACCTGGATGATCATGTACATGTGAATACTTTCCATTCCATCAATAAGGGAGTTTAAATGTATTATGTGAGACTGACAAAAACCTTAATGTAATTTAGTTATAATGCAAGAAGGAAAACACTATTTTCATACCCTACTTTTTCTGTATCTAAATTTTCTTATTAAAGCCTAGTATAGCACTATGTTCTTCAAGTGATGCAGCTCTTAGTTTATTTAGCCCCTTGATTTCAAATGCAATGCTATATGAATGTTGAGGCTGGTTTATACTATTGCATGGTTTCAAATACATCAAAACATTGCAGTTCAAATCTTAGCATAAGTATGCTTTATATAACACAAAAGCACTACAGAAATGCACAGCTAGTTGTGAAAATTACCTTGCCCTAACTATACTACTGACTGCCATTGAACGGCAGTAGTAATTAAATTCTTCATTTGGAGACCTCTATCTGAAGTTAAACAGGGTGGCTCTATATTGTCTTAGTTGTAAAGGCAACTTTGATGCAGACAGGTTCAACTTTTGGTTTGTTTGTTTGGGTTTTGGGGAGGGTTTCTGGGGGATTTTTTGGGGGTTGGGTTTTGTTGGTTGGTTGGTTGGTTTTTTGTTTGGGCTTTTTCTTCTTCCCTGCTCTTACTTTCAGAATGAAGATGTCTAAATTACTGGGGGCTGTACTGGAGGCTGGCAATCGCTACAGCTTGATTTATTTTTAAAATCAATTTTTTGTGGTTTTTAGGCTGAAGGGCTGCATTTAAGGCTTGCTTCAATAGCATTTAATTACTTTTTAAAATTTGTAGGAAATTGGTGTACTAATAAACACAAGTGGTATTACTTTGCAGTCTTTGCTTTATGGTACACAGCAGATGCTGAAACATCAATCCTACATCCTTTAGGTTGGAAAGTCATTAACTCAGAATTATACACTTTGGATATGTACTGAACTTTATGGCAGTATTTTGTCTTCATATGTTGGCTTTAAGACTGAGGGTTGTGATGAAGATGAAGAACCTGATTCACAAGAATAGTATTTGAATAAGTGGATAGAAAATGGGATTTTCATTTCACAGCTTACACATTTATATAAGTTCTACTTTGTAGTGCAGTAAACATTGGCACATCTGCCTATTATGAAATATTAATCTATGCTACATGGGTATTTAATATCTGCAGCATTAATTACTGTACTTACTGTAATTTTCAGGTAGAAAATCTTTTTAAAAACCACATTATCTGACACAGAATGTTTAGTTAAGTCAGTTACATTTGGAGTGTAGCTAATACATAGTGTCCTGGGTCTTTGACTGTAGTCAGGGTATCAAATGAAATTTAAGTTATCGAAATTGCATTGACTGAAACCCAGTGTTGACCTGATCTTGACAGGCTGGACCTGCATGATACGGCTTGGATTTCTAACCCAGTTATAACCTAGTCTTTAGCAAATTAATTTAGTTGTATGAGAAGAAAAGAAAGTTACTGAAAAGTAGTGGGAGAGGTAAGGTTGTAGATAAATTATTCAGAGGATGTTAACTTCCTTCCAAGAGTAATTTAAGCACATAACTTGAGAAAAAAATTGCCAAGTGGTCTCACTTTCTTGCAGTAACTTTTGCATTGGCCTCTGCTGCTGGAAACACTTCCTGCTAGCTTTGCTGCTGTAATGGCTTGAGCTTTGGATCAAGTGCAAGTGCAGCCTGGTGTAGCTAATGGCAGTGGAGTTAACAACTTGTGTATAAGGAAAATATTTGTATGGCTTTCATATAACTTCTGGCACTGCTCACTTATTTTTATTGCATATAGGGTATTTTAAAATTAAGCAGATGAGGCCTAGAGGTTTTCCTAACGTGCTATTTACTACATATGTTTAGCTGTCATGTTCCCAGAATTGGAATTTCTGTAATATAGTTAATAATTAAGCATCACAGTTCATTAATCAAATTTCTGTTCTGGATTTTGGGAGCTCTCAAGTTACGTTATTGAATAAAACTTTGATTTGTAGATACTGGCCAAAGAAAGTTTTTGGGTTTTCTATTTCTTCATACAAAAAGTACACTCACACCTGTGGTGTCCAGGTTAATATTTACTTTGAAGTAGTGTTTGTTCATGATAAATTTCAGGCATACAGACTGCAATGGCAGTTAAGTTAGTCATAGCTGCATGCTTCAGCACTCTGCCACTTGCACTCCAAGCAGAAGATAGCATTTCATGATACTGGTGCATTGTTGCTAAACATTGTAATGAAGGCCTCTTATATATTCTGGTTAATTGACTGTCCAGATAGCCTTAGCAATTAACAAACTAGCATGAGGCTTTTGTATCTCAACACTCTATGTGCATAGACAATATCAGCTAGCCACTGGTACGTATGAAATTCGTAAGAACTTCTCAATCATTCAGTTTTCCATTTATCGAACTGAAATTTTTAGTATGTGAATTTTTGAAATGTACAGTGAATAGGATGTTGCACTGGTGGCAATTCATCATGAAGCATAATAAAATTAATTTGACCCAACTAGTGTAAAACTGTGTGGTTTTTAAGTGCTGATTGCAGCACAGGTTTTAAAATAGATCTGTAGATTGATTACACACATTAAAAGTAACTTTGGTCACCTGGCCAAATTCACAAAGCAGTAAATAGCCACAGTCAAATCGCAGTAGTTTCATGTCTCTGGAAAGTTGGATTGTGCTGTTGAGCAAACACAATGAGTAAGAATGTGACACCCTGTCCTCCTGGCAGATCTCACCGCTGCTAAGCAGCTTCCTTGGAAACAGCTACTGCTGCAGGCAAGTGCAATAAACCAGCAACATTTCAAGGTCAAACAAACATGGGATCATTAATAAACATTCTAGAAGAAGTACTAAATAGTTAACTCTTGTCAGTGAATGCTTTAACTTAACCTGGGTTATACAGATGTAAATCTTTTTCCTGCATGTTGTGGAGTTTGAGTTCAGGACACTTCAGAGGTTTCTCTCTTCTAAACCATCTGAAGAGTCCAGCATTTCAAACTCTTACCTGGTGTACACTTTGTTTTGAAGTTTAGTCCTTACCTGATTTCTAGGCCTCAAGTATGAGGCAAAGTTGGAAATGTTAATTGCAGGATGAGCTGAGGTATATAATCATTTCCTTTCCACTTCATAAGCAGGAGGCTAAAATATGCTTTTGAAAGGAGGCTTTTCTTTTTTTTCTTTTCTTTTTTTTTTTATTTGACAGTGGTTACTTTCCCAAGTAAGATTCTTGTAAAGAGGAAAAAGGAGGAAAGATCCTATTGCTTTTAAGACTGTTAGCAGTCCACTGCAACAGCCTTTATCTAATCATTAAAGGAATTCTTGGTCTAATTAAAGTTCCTGAAGCTTAAGTACAATGATAAGCAGCTGTATTTATAGAAAAGTGAAAATGGTTTAGGGAAGCTTACAAGATAGCCTTTGTCTCTCAAAGGACCAGTGTTACCCTCTAGCACTGCAGTAAGGACTCCTGTTGCTATGTATTTGTTTACTGCCTGGAGTTTTTTTGTGAGTGAGAAGATGGAAAGGATGGGGTAGTAAGAACTAGAACGTGAGCTGGGAGGTTTAATATCCACATTTTAACTATCTTGTCAGTGACTCTAGCCTGACACTTCTAAGACAGTCTTTGAAAGTTTGAGGATGTTTGTCCAGTTGTGAAGGAGCCTTTTTGGTTTGTTTTTTTTTAATTGCCAAACTGCTATGGCATGTCTTCTATATTGTGCTTGAAGAAAAATAAAACATTGGTTGTTTGAAATCACAGGTTTGAAAACAATTCAGATACATGTTGAGAAGCAGAATCATTGCCCAAATATAATTAGTGGAATGTTTTTCTGACAAATTTTATTTTATGCTGAATTTTACAGTATTTGCAGATGTAACCTGCTAAAATGAATTAGACTAGTAATTTATCAGTTACTCAGATTTTTCTCTAACATAGTTTTAGGTAATAACTGCAGGACTATTTTCTATTAGTATCAACAAATACACTTAAAGGCCTTTTTTCTTGTTCTCTAAAGGGTTTTTGGAGTCTCTCTGGAGTGAAATTCTTGAGCCATTACTTCATGTGTGTGCTTTTTCCTCCCTGAAGCTTAATCATCTTGAGTTTGGTTACTTGTGCAGTATGAATTCTAAATTTATTACTTAAGGACTAGATGGGGGAGTGCAAGTTTTGCTTAAAAAACAGCCATTAGCAGCATTATATTTTTGTATGTAACACTTGGGAAACACAATGAAATCTGGTGTTTAAAGCTTAAGAAATAGGATAATGGTTGTATCATATATCAGACACAAAGTACTTGCTTAAATGACATTGGCAGGCACACAGAATTGGGAGTTGGCTCTTCTGGATGTTGATGCCAAAACCCAGGGAACTGCTGGAGCATCTGAGCTGGATTTGGAGCATTTTTTTGGTAGATGGGTCTTTCCCATATGCTCGGGATAGAAGGAGCAGGGACCAACAAACTGTTGCGAAGTTTGTACATTTTCTTTTCTCTTTCTTTTCTAGATAATACTACAGGATTTTTATGGTTTGAGTAGTCCTTTGGACCAAAATAGTGCTTATTTAATAATCAAGAGAAGAAATAGTCCTCGGAATACAGTCCTTCTGAGTTACGGCTCTCCAACTGTCAGCAGAGAATCTGGCTTTATTTTTAAATTCAAAATGAAGTGGAAAAAGCAGTCTACACCCAGTTAACATAAAACATGTTTTATGCGGTTCATCTCCTGAGGGTAGTGTGTATGAGCATGAAAGGCCCATGGTTAAAGCAGAAGTCTGCTCGTTAGTAGTAGTTTTTTTCACCTGTAGTAGCTTCTAGTATCTAATTCCTAGAGAATATATTACTGAGACTCACCTCCTGTCTCTGAGATAGGTAAGAAGTGTAGGAGTTTTTGGAGAGCAAACCCCTCTGCTGTCAGTTGTGTTCACAGTGCTCAGGCCTGCAGCTGGTAGAAGAAAAAGTACAAAATCATTTCGTAATGTTAAAAGATCCCTTTTGTGCTGTACTATTTTCTATGCTTGCCTTACAGGAGCTGGGATACTCTTCTGGCTCATACTACACTAATGTCCTGCCTTGATAACTGAGATGTTACCCAGTCTCAGCCCTTACTACCTGGCCATTCTTGTCCCCACTAACAATTCCCCTAAACCTCATGGTAGAAATAGAGTTAGCATAAATACCTTCAGCAGCTTACAGCACACAGCTGGTTTTTAACATGGGCCATTTCAAGGGAACAGAAGTTGTCCTGATGTGGATTCCTCTTTGGGAAAAAAGTGGTCTTACCTGTGTACCAAGGTGAAGAACAACAGAGATCCTAATGACCAGTTGAGAAAAGGCCGTGCTGGTTGCTCTCATGAGCCCTGTGAGAGGTGGGTGGCTGGTTAAAGGATGGGTGTAATCCAAGAAGCATTCTTCAAGGAATCAACCCAACACAGATCACTGCTGGCATAGAAAACAAAAAAAACACTGCAGTCTTTCTTTGGTACTGGGCCCATTGCCTGGTTCATTGTGTGTGCTCGCTCTCCTGTCTACAAACCTCAGGAAACCATTCACACCTTGGGCAGCAACCAGCCAGGCTGACCATCATCATTCCAACATTTTATGTATAGGATATGCATCCTCAGTCAAGCTGCCTGTCCAGTCTAGAGATGATACCTGGATTGGGAATGAGCTCAGAGCAGATTCCTTGTACTTTGTGCCCTGGATGATACGTTTTACAGGAGTTACCTTCAGCTACACTGCAGTGGGGAGGATTTGGTGAGACCTGTGTATTCTGACAAGCAGAAGTGAATTGTCACAGTGTTACTTGTAGACACAAGGTATCTTTGTTTTCTGAAAGGCTGTAATTTCAACCTGCTGATTTAAATCAACTACTGCGGTAGATCAAGTTGTTAGTTGCATTCCTTGTGTTTTCAGTCAGAACAGCCTTTCTGTTGGTCCTAAAATCCTCCAGAAGAGTGATGCAATATGAAATCATTACAGATCTTCATAGGTCCTGACTTTCCACCAAAACTAGATTATATCCTTCCTTCTGTCCTTCCCCAAGCCATTTTCAGCACTAAGCCTCTTAACCTTTGGTCCGTTCTTCAAGTATTCCTCCTCTGCCTGGATAGAACTAGTGCCTTCTGAAAGACAGCGAAGAGTCAAGCTGTCTGTACATTTGCTGTCGTGTTCATTCTTTGCCATAAAACAAATTCAGGTTGTTAGCAGGAGGACAGAGCCCTGAATGAAACTGCTGCTGTGTGTGACAGAAGCATCTTGTCTAACCTCAAGCAAGCTCTCTCTTGGTGCTCTTTTGAAGGTGACTAAAGAGTCACCAGGCCGTCAGGGCAGATTGTCTGCACAGGGTCTCTCAGTGGTGTGTACAGAAACTATATAGAGAACATCGTGGGGGTTGTGTCCCATATACCAGGCCCCATGGCCCAGCGTTCAGGAGGGGTAGCTGTGCTCTCTCAGAAACACGTGATGTGTAACTGAGCAATCAGGGATGCAGCACAAAGCGGAATCCTGCATTTGTCCAGTTCAGTCACTCTTCTGACCCTTGTTCATCTCCACTCGCTGTAATGAGCGTGTAGACACTGAGCAGGTGCCATCTTGCACTTCAGACACTTAGATGCAGGTGTTTTAACTGAAACCAAATCTGTCTTGCCTTGTGCCTCAGTTGCTCATTTGTGTAATGGTGCTAATAGCACAATGCATATAAATACATCTAGTCCAGACATGTACTGCAGTCCAGACATGTGACACTTAAAATATTTTTAAATGCCATTTTCCTTGTTTAGATTTAGTTATCTCAGTTCTCAGAACAAAAACATTAGGTAAGACTTCTTTATTTCTACAAGGTCTTGTTTTCAGAATCAGTCAGCATTTTTAAGCTCTCAAGAAGAAAATCAAAACAACACAAATCATGTCTGTAGAGCAGAGTTAATCTGAGCAGTTTGATTACTTATGTGTGCAAATACTGGGTCATGCTCTAGTGTTGCATTAAACTGGTTTTTGATTTAATATTTTGGAAACCCAGCCACAGCATGCAGTTCCCCACGGATTTAGTTTTAAGAAACTAAAAATGTTCTAATACACTATGTGAAAGACATGGGCTTTGGGACCTACAGAGTAGTTGCTAATTCCCTGGTTTACAAGCCCGGTTTGCGGCACAGCTCCCATGAGGAGCCCTTCACTGTGAGTGACGCTGTCAGAAGCTTAGCTGATCCCGAACAGGGAGTCCTGCCGCAGTGTGTGGGCAGCCCTATCGTATGGCCGCGCCTGGGGCTGCACCAGGCTGCCTCCCTGGCTGCCCACCGACAGCCACACGTTCCTCCCTGAACATGGGAAAAGCGTTCATTTCAAGGGCGTGAGTAATTTTAAAATCACCAGAATCGTTGCTTCTCTGACTCCCTATAGGTCTGCAAGGTCAAGGGTGCAGGAGTGCTGCTGCCATGCTTTCAGAAAGTGCAGGGGCCTTGGAAGACTTGAAGTACAGGAGGCATTCTGTTTATGGCTTGGATTTACTGCAGCTCCGTGTGTGCTGGCTCCTGCTGGTTTCATCTTACTGCCTCGTCTGTCTCTATCACCTCAGTTTGAAAGGGGCCATCCTGTTTTCATCAGGGTGCACGTTAGAGCTCCGACTTTGTTAGAGGAAAGGCAGCCAGTAGCTTTGAAACGTGTGATAATATTTTTTCTGCTGGGTGGTAGTCACACTATATTCCCCAGCCTCTTGGATCATCATGGGACATTAGGAGAAATAGTGACAGGATGTGACTGAAGTCAGATTGATTTACTTTCCTCTATTAAATTTCTTTTTTTACAATTTGCACTTGATAACTGCTACAGCCATAAGGTAAAAATGTGTCAGCTATTGCATCTGAACAACATGATCCATGCCTACTTAAAAAAACTTTTGGACTTGCCACACATTTTAAGATTCCAACTAAGATTTTATTAATCTTTCTGCATAATTTTCAGTGGACAGCTGCACTGTCAACTTGGAGAGAGAGAAGGCTTCCAAGAAGTGCAAGGGCAAGCGCTGCTCTTTAAATCTGACCTCCTGTTTTATTACTATGAAGACAGTTGGGTGCTTATTTAGCAGTATCTATGTTGCTGCATTAAAGAAGGGAGAAAAAACAAAATCTTTGTCCTTTGTGTTGCTAATTCAAGTGAAACTGGCAAAATGTTTCTGCCCTACACAATTTCTTAAGGTCTTGCTGAGAAGAACCTCATAGAGGTACTAACACCCAATTTTTTCACTTAGTTTAAATCTTGGTTGTTCTCTGCATGCACGTGCATGCTGGTGGGATGTTCTGAAAACACAGGATGGGAGATCTGCAGCAGCAAATGCAGTGGTACAGTTGTACTTTCCTAGCAATAGTCTCAGTCCCAGAGAAGAATATGTGTTTAACTGGTGTGATACTTCAACCACAGGAGTGGAGTTTACTAGTCTGCAGAGAGTGAGTCCCTGTAGGATTAGTTTTCATAACCACTAAGCAGCTCTCCTGTGCCATGGTTACCTGCTGGGGACTCTTGCTATGAGGTTGTCTCTGTGTTTCATCACTGTCTCTCCTCTGAGGTGTATGCTAGATCAGAGAAGCACACAGCTGATACACAAAATGCAAGCTTGCACTGCAGATGGGAGCATCTGAAGCAATCTGCACAGTATGTACAAAGCCCCTTCTTTCTCCTGTGGCACGCAAGGGTTTGGCAGGATTCACAGGGCAGAACAAAGACAGGAGTTAGAGTTCAGAAGGGACTTGCTAGGCTGTCTGAAGCAGTGCCCCATTACACAGAAGGATATCAGTCTGTACGAGGTTATATCAAGAGTTCCACAAGTTCTCGCTACAGTTTTGGTGGTTCTTGCAAACTGGTAAAACATTTGGCGTTAGTAACAGGGGTCATTGCTAGGCTGACCAGAGACTGGAGCTATATAAAGCACATACCGCTGTGGTACTGGAGAAGGCATGTAAAAAAAAAGGCTGATTCTGCATGCTGCACTGTATTTATAAAATTCTTCTGATAGAGAATTTTTATTACCAGAACAAACCTATTTTGTCCTCCAAGATACAATTACATATTTTTAATGTGGTGCAGGTGATTATGTAACTGCTTTCCAATAAAATCTGTAAAAAAGAATTTTAGAATACAGAACAGAAGCAAATCTATATTAAAAATGCTTTGTGAACTTTTTGCTTTGGAGAAATTAATGCTGAAGAACATTTATTTGGATTCATAGTGGAAGTTTTAGTTTTATCTTTATATATCAAGGAAGCCTCTCATTTATGTTTATCACATTTCCAGCTGTTTTCCCAACACAGGCTTGTTATCAGGTGTGCAGTGCCAGTTCACACGGAGATGAGGTACATCTATTTTTTATTCTAGTTAGTGCAAAGTAGGGAGCTGGGAGGTAACTCACAAAAGGCTGGCTCCTCAATCATCAAAACTTTATGCTATTTATACATTTTAACAAAGGCATCAGCATTCATTGGTTACAGATTACATAACTTTTTCATTAATTAGCACTGAAACTCCTATTTCCTAGTTATACCGCTCACTTCTCATGCTAATTATTCTGCATGCACAGTTCTTCCCTCCATTTGAGTTGGGTTCATTTTGAGTAGGTGGTCAATGGGTTGGTGGTCAAGATCTCCCATTGCTGGAATTACCTTTCCCCCAGTTACTGCTCAGTTCTGTTGGCTTCACTCCTCGTGGCTCTTGTCCAAACAGCCCATTCAGCTTGGGATTGTCTTCCCTTTCGCTTAAAAGATTAGCCAAGCACACAATGTTCACAATGCAATTGCTTAATCATAACTGTCCAACTCTAGCTACTGATTAAACAAAAAAAACCTCAGTTTGATTCAAATTTTGAGAGGCTCAAATCTTGAGGGGCTTGATATCACAACCACAAGGACACAACCCTTTACCTGAAACGCAGTGAGGGATGTCAATTGAGAGATTGTGTGATATCTCCTAGGAGAGAATATTCTTCATCAGTAGTGAGATATAAGATGAAAAGATGTCTTATTCTTTGTTTTGGTTCAGAGCCAGCGGGAAGGAAAAAGTGTCTTGATGAAGCTTTGGTTAGACTGTCTTCGTGGGTTAGGCTTGGCTCTTCCTTACCTCATGTACTTGCATCTCCTATTTCCCAAGCAATGCCAGATGAGGATTAAAGGGGGGGGAAAAAAGGTTGCAGGGTGTCTTTTGACATAAAAATGTGGACTTGAGCAGACAGACATGTAAGGAAAGGATTGACACTGATGAGAGCCCCTGAGGCCAAGCTGATAACACTTGAATCATGCTGATTATGTCACTGAGAGAGTTATTAAACAGACAAATGTCCCAAAGCAAACATGGAAAAAATCAAGCCTCTTCTATGCAAAACACTGCAATGAAGGGAAGGGGTAGCAGGAGAAAATGGAAGGGATGGAGCATGCTTCCTCCATAATTCTGAAAGTGGTAATTGGAGGAATGGCAAGAGATATGGAAAGAAAAAAGAAAAACTGACCATAGTCAAGCTTTTCTTGGTGCTGTGCAGCATGGAGGCCAAGCTGGTGAGAAAGCCCTTCAAGTAAGAAGTCAGATCACTGGCAGGATGGTGCTCACCTCTGCCCCACAGCAACGTGATCCTTCACACACCAGCTTGGGGAAAGGCAAATATCATGGAGTCACAGAGCCTGAGTTGGAAGGGACCTTAAAGATCAGTTAGTTCCAACCCCCCTGCCATGGACAGGGACACCTTCCACTGGACCAGGTTTCTCAGAGCTCCATCCAACCTGGCCTTAAACACTTCTAGGGATGGGGCATCCACAGATTCTCTGAGCAACCTGTTCGTGTTTCACCACCCTCACAATAAAGAATCTCTTCCTAATATCTAATCTAAATCCGCTCTCTTTCAGTTTGAAGCCATTCCCCTTGTCCTGTCACTACCTGATCTACAAAAGTCCCCTCCAACCTTCTTGTAGGCTCCCTTCAGGTACTGGAAGGCTGCAGTTAGGTCAACCCAAAGCCGCCTTTTTTCCAGGCTGTACAATCCCATTTCTCTTAGTCTTTTCACATAGGAAAGGTGCTAATCCCTCTAATCAACTTGGTGGCGTCCTCTGGACTCGCTTCAAGGTAGGTGTCCTTACTGTGCTGGGATGTAGCATCCTTTCATCCTCATATATTTGAATGCAGCTTTCCCCTCTGCAGCACAGTGCGGCCCCCGCTCAAAACCAGCTGTACAGATACCGTGAAGGAAATTCTGCCAGCACTGGTTAGCTCAGGGTTTGTATTTTGAAGGATTATAATATATCTGGTGTAAGAGGCAGGAGATCAGAGTAGAGCTAAAGCTTCAACAGAAGTTCCAGACTAAATCCCTAATTTCACTTAGAAGCTAACTGTAATTATGCAACTCCTGATCTGCCTTCAGGTCACCCCCAGCTGGTTTCGACTAAACCAGATGTTCTGCTTTTAAAGTATGATATTCTGTGTCAGAAATAACTACTCAAGCCCACTACTTGCTTTTAAATGCCAGGAAGGGCCCTGGAAACCTTCCATGACCTTAGGATAGCAGGCAGCACCTTTTGCTGACAAATACTGAAACAAGGTGGACACATCTGAATCTTTTTGTCACAGATCATTGCAGCTCCCCCAGCCCCAGCAAGAGGACCGAATGGCCCTGCAGAAATTTTCCACCTCATGGCTTGTTGAAGAATTGAGCAGTTTCACCATTTGCCCCAGAGGTAATGAAATCTCCAGACTTCTTAATTTAAAAGCAAATGAGAGAGAGACCCTGAGTCTGTCCAAGAGATGTATTAACCTTGAATTTTAAAGAAGAAAATATCCTATAAACAAAGCTGTAGTCAAATTGAAAATCTTTTGAGACCACTGCTCCATTTGGAGGGGGGTTAAATATTTATCATCTTGGAAAGAACCTGATTTGGAAAGCAGGTGTATAAACATTCATTGAAATATGACAGAGTGAAGCTCAGGTCTTTGCTTTGAGCCATCTCGGGCATGTGAGTCCCACCAAAACAGCAGCACTGGAGACCCAGAAATTCCACCCTGGAAGTGATGAACTGACCCATCTCTGATGAACCTCTGCATCTATCACCCCATTGCCACTTTATCCCAGGTGGCACTGCTAGTGTCAATACAATGATGAGACAGTATCAGAGAATCAACAGGCAGAGCAAGGGATGGGAGAGCAGTCTCGGGTAATGCAGATCCCCAATCGTGATAAGGACCCCACATTCCCAGTTACTCAGCACCATGTCTCCTCTGGTGGGGAATAAAGCTGAGGAGCAACACACTGCAGTGGGGATGGTTGACTGCTTCAGCATCAGTCTGTAGGTGGGATCACAGCTGGCTGACATGGGCAAGGAGCTGCGGGCCCTGAGGGTGGCTGGCTGAGGACCTAGTGCCCTCTGCATTGAAAAGGTCTGCTCACCCTGCATCTAATTAAGCATTAGAATGAGACACAGCAAGTTGTAGTACTGACATGCTGTACAGTCACTCACAGATAAGGCCATTCACTGCCACTCTGAGGTAGTCAAATAGTAGCCATCCAGTGTGAATGGTCCTCCATGTCCAGCGTGGTTGATAATAATGACTTTACTTCTCACCTAAGAAGATGATGAAGCACTAAATAAGACTTTCCAATGGATATTGTTTAGGGACACTAGGAACTCCATCTACTATGTATTTTTAAGGGCCACTTTAATTATGTTTGATGTTTTTTTGGAGCAAAGGCCAGTCTGGAGGAGTTTTAATGCTCTGCAGACAGGAAGCTGACAAAACGTGCTCAGTGCCCTTAAGGTAACACCATGTCTTGTAACAGGGAGCTGCCAGAGCAGGATTAGGGCTCAGGATTTTCTGACACCCAGCTGTGAGCTCAGTGCTCCATGTGACCTGTGGGATTCTTTGCAATGGGAATTTGAGAGTGGGAGCCAGTGGCACAGTGGGTTTATTCAGGCTGCTCAGCTGTGCTGGGCTATCAACTATCAACATCTGTGGCTCTGTTGCCACAACGAACTTAGGGTACTGATCCAGAAAAATTTAATAGAAGCTAAATCCATGCTGCCCAATACTGTCCTCCCTCTAGCTAGAGGTTCCCAGCATCTCCTTTGCACCAGCAACACAGCTCTGAAACCACAGTGAGAGGACTAGGGAAGCAAACTGGAACAGTCTTCCTTTTTGTTGTGATTTTTTTTCTGCAGTGCACATCCAGAGCTGCAAAATTGTCCTGGAGCTGCACCAGCTCGTGTTGCACCTAAAATCCAACTACTAGGATGTTTGGAGCGATTGGATCTCAAACTGGTTTTAGTCCCTTTAAACTATAGCAGAGACTGAAAAGTTCAGCTCATGAGTGGCTAGACAGAAGATAATCCTGGCAAGGGATGACATAAATCTTGTAACACAGGCTTGTAACACACCCAAACCCATGCTAAACTGGGATGAAAGGCAGGGATATTTGCCCTGTCTGGGTGCTGCCCGTGTAGTCACAACAAACCTTCTGGACTGGTGCTGGTGCCTGTCTCACCACTCACAGTATGGGCAGAGTTTGCCTGTACCTGCCCACCCTCCACAGCTGAGACTGACCTGCCACGGTCAGGGCACACTTGGTGGAGAGGAAAACAAAGAGCTGGAATTTGGCAGAAGTGATCAAGAGCACATGAAACCCGAGCACTGTTGCCTTCCAACTTGTTTGTGAAACACAGCAACACATGCATGTGTCGCAGATTTCGAGAGCAGTAAGCTGAGACCCAGCGACAGGGGTGACCCCACGCTGTGTACACATAAACACTTCCTTCAGGTGCCTGCAAAATTCACTGCTTTAACTGTAGCTCACTGACAGCCCCCAAGAACACTGATGAGTATGATAATTAAAAAATACAGCTATAGCTCCAAATGTTTCTTGGAAAAAAAACCTGGAGAGAAAAGCCCAGGAAATACTTGGTCCTTCATGAGTGGATTGACCTAATGCTCTGAGCAGAAAGGCATAATGGGGTGCAGAAGGAATTAATTTCTTACCTATAGAACTGAAACTTCAAGTATGTCCCACGCAAGAAAAATCATCTCATGCGTAGAGGCTGTACTTGGTTAGTCTGGTGAAACGTCTTCTATGCCACTCCTGGGAATCATCCCAAATTTATCTTCCTCAGAGTCCATAAGTATTTCTGACTGTCAGTTCCTTATATGCTTATTTCTTAGGTGAGAAAATGGCAGAAATGGTGTGTCTTCCTTTCCACAGGCATTCTTTCACTGCCAGGTCAGCTGTGAGACTTCTGTCCTCATGGCTTACCTCATCTGCATTTACAAAATTTCCTGCATTGGATCATGGGCTGTGCTTCTCTCACTATTTAGAAATACACTGACAATGATCATATTCACTTATATTCCACCATTCAAAGCATTCTGCTAGCAAAAATAAAAATAAAATAAATATAGTAAGAATGAATCCAATAGTACTCAATGCCTGAGGATCTTGGAGCACACTTCAGTCTATGTGAACATAACCTTGCAGTACTGTGAGATGGATCAGTAGTGATCTCTCCAAGGCAAAGTAAAGGCATAACAAATTAAAAAATATACCCCAGAGTACACAAACAGCCCAGGACATAACCCTCAGTCTTGCCTCTGAGATACGTTTGGGCTCTTACCAGACACTCAGTAAGAATTATTACTGTGACTTTATTTCAATGAAAGAAAAACATCTTTCCTTGTGTTATAGTTCTGTAGAAAATAACTCAATTTGTTTTACCATTAAAAAGGCTTTATAAAATTCATATTCATTTGAAGCTGAAGGTTGTCAAAGTTTACAGATAGGAATAAATACATCTGGCAGACAGACTGTTTCCTTGCTTTCCACAATGACAGAATTTTTTCATGTCTCCATATTTCTTTTGGATTGATCCATCCTTTTCACACAGAACAGTTATGTCTGGGTCTGACAGTGCCCCAGCTATCCCGCAGCCCGTGCATGACAGCTGCCCTATTTTTCAACTATCTGCTCAGAAAGCAACCCTCGGCTGCTGTGCTCTCACTGCACTTCTCTCCTTTGCCTTCCAGTTTCAGCACAAGGTTGCTGCTTTCCACCCAGCAGACCCAAAACCACCATGGACCTCAAGCCCATGCTGCCCTCGCAGAACAGCCCTGGCAAGGCCAGGAGCAGTGTGGAGCTGGGGGAAATGGTCAGTCCATGCTGGGAGCTACCCCATCCCTACCAGTCGCCCCCTTGCTTGGTCCAGATTCACACCTTCACTTTGCCTACCCAAGCTGTGACAGCATCCCTTGTCCCTAATCCTCCTCCTTTCTGGCTTCAGGTCTTGGCAGCTCAGGATGAGGCTGAGGACTGGGAAGCTCAAATCCCAGCTCAAACCCAGGTAGGATATTGAGATGTTTTCCCTTGATAACGGTCTTTTCTGAGTAACAAGCTCTTAAACATGTGTCCTCTGTACCTCCCAGAGCAAGAGAACTGTCAGATAAAATAAAATTACCAAAGTACTGCAAAAATCACAGTCCTGAACCTTCATTCAAACTTCATTTAGTGCCTATCTTGAAACACTGTGAGTGGGCAGATATTTTACATGTGTGAAAGGAAAAATATCTCATGCTACTTATATAAAAGGGGCCACCACAAATCACCAGGTGCTTCTACAGATCATTTTCTCAGTGGTACAGGCACTCAATTTATTTTCTAAGCAAGGCTTTCTTTCCTGGGTGCAGTATTTCTCCTTATGTGTACAGCACAATTATCACTATCCTATTTAAGACCTTAAAGTTCAAACTCAAGTAAGTGAACTGGCAAGTCAAAGTAAACTTGTGTTACAACTTTTGAGGAATGAATCTAAAAGTTAATTCTGTCCTAAGTGCAGCATTGGACACACGGATCTGTCAGAACCAGACAGTGTATGTACAGTGCTGGGCTTATCAATATATGAACCAAATTCTACTCCCTCTAGTAAATTATTAGTTTCCTGTCAGCATCAAGTGTGGATGGTATTAAGCCAGAATCTAGTGGAAGACTTTGGTTTCCATGAGACAGTCTTTTTCTAAAGTTACATCTGACTTACATGGATTTGAAAACAAAGCATCTTACTACAAATTGTAGGAGATTTTTGCAACTTTCGGTACAATTCCAGGTTGCAGATCCTGTGGAGTTATCACATCTAAGAGCATTAATTTAATAATGGCAGAGCTTCTGTGTTACCAGTTTCAGGCTTCTGCTTCTGTAAACACCAAACCATACTACCATTTACATAAGATTCTTTCATTATTTTAACAGTAAGAATTTGTTCTTTCTTTTTTTAATGGGAAGGCTGTTCCAAGAACCTTCTTGTTCTAAGAATTTGGACATGGCTTCTAATTTCTGATCCAAATGCAGTCATGCACAGTTTCTGTTTTTCTTTTTTTTCTACTGCTAACCGTGTCCTGTAGCTCTTTCCATGTTGCAGTATTTATAGACATGAGCTGAAATCCCTTTGAGCCTTTGTTTGGCTAGATTGATCCCACCACCTGTTCTCATCTCTCTCACAGGACAGCCTCTTCAGTTCCCCAATTATCCCAGCCATTTTCTGTCCCTCTTCCAATTCAAAACAATTTTTCCTGGCTGTTAGTTACTGAAATTGTACACACCCTTCCAGATGCTGTTTCACTTGGGCTCGCACCTGTGAAAATAGTGTTTGGAGCTACCTCTCCGCTTACATCCAGGCACTGCAAGTACCCCCTTCATGGCTAACTCATGGTGGTCATTCGTGTCACTCTCTAAAGAGCCTGCAGACAAATCCTCTCTATTTAGGGTGTGGAGCTGCTCTGCCTTAATCATTACTTCCATTGAACTGGTGGACATTCTGAGGAAGGTGTATGAGCGGTGGCATGAAAGTCTGCAATACTCACAGCTTCTGCTGTGTTCTGCGAGCTGTAACTGTGTTGCGCTACCATGTGGGCAAGGGAGAGGTCTTGGCTACAGCTTTCCACTCCCCTCTGCCTCACAGCTTCTCAGGACATTCATTCTCCCACCACGCCATGCAGGGACTGTCCCCCACCAGCTCTTCTGGCTCCCCAGTTGTGTGCAGCATGGACTCAGCCTCCAGAAATGGACGTGGCTACACCTGGCAGGAGCCCCCGTGGCCACCTGCCCTGTCTGGTGGGAAGGAAGCACCTCTGCAGGGCCGTCAGACCAGCACATCTGTCCTCAGCCAAGCACCAGCAAGGTGGGTCACTGTCCAGAACATCAACAGGGGACTCAGAAGGAGGCAGGAAACTGCCAGAAGATGTGAAAATAAAATTTCTTGCTCTTTTATGAGCTCCTTTTCTTTCTGTAATTTCAGACACTTCCCTAGGTGGTGAGGCATGAACTAAAGGGCCACGTACAGGAATTACAGGTAGCAGTCAGGCTCTGGTATTTCTGGTTCTTTCAAAGGTCAGCTCTTTCATAGAATCACAGAATCATTAAGGTTGGAAAAGACATCTAAGATTGAGTCTAACCTTTAACCCAGCACTGCCAGGTCTACCTCTAAGCACCACATGTACCCATTTTTTGAACACTTCCACCACTTCCCTGGGCAGCCTATTCTATTGCTTGACTACCATTTTGCTGAAGAAATTTTTTTTAATAACCAGTCTAAACTTCTCCTGGTGAAATTTGAGGGCATTTCCTCTTGTACTGTCTCTTGTTATCTGGGAGAAGAGACTGACTCCCACCCGGCTCCAGCCTTCTTTCAGGCAGTTGCAGAGAGCAACAGGGTCTCCCCTGAGCCTCCTTTTCTCCAGGCTGAACAACCCCAGCTCCCTCAGCCACTCCTCATATGACTCATTCTCTAGACTCTTCACCAGCTCTGTTGTCCTTCTCTGGACATGCTCCAGCACCCCCATGTCCTTCTTGCAGTGAGGGGTACAGGATTCAAGGCACAGCCTCACAGTTCTGAGCTGTTCCATGTTAAACATGGAACACACGGATGATGGATTTTGATGTGTTTGTTTCTCTGACTGGTCTTTCAGAGAAAATGGATGGCCACCCACTGCAGGAGACTTAGGAGTCCAAACAAAGAGCATACCTGCATCCTGGGGCTCCTGTGTCCAACTTGGATGGGAGCATAGTACAGGATGTGCAGGAGCTGACTCCAGGACACCTTTCCTGAAGGCCAAACAAGAGGCAGTCAGCCTCCAGCAGAGATCATTTGTCTCCCTGTGACCAAAAAGAAGTGAACTGAGCTTACAGGCAGGACCTGAGCCCCAGGGGAAATGGCACAGGGGGGTCTGTTCGTTCCCAAGGCAGAAATACACCTTGGCACCTCCTGGCTCTTGCTAACCCATATTACTGTCCAGGAAGGCAGCACAGCAGCCCCCAGAGGGGTTTGGATGCTTGTCATACGGTGCTCACTCACCTGTTTGAATAGAAAAGAGATTGCTTCCTGGACACATCCGTGAGGGAGCTCAGCACCACCGGCAGCAGAGCTGACATGCCGGAGGGAAAGGAACTGGCTTTCCCTTCAGTGGGGCATCAAAACCTTAACAAGGTGTCTGGGGGTGCCTTGTGGCTCTGCAAATCAGAGCCATGCCTTGAAATGCCTCCAAGGGAAACTGCTGTGAAATGTATGTAGGCAGAAGGTAATTGCCCAGATTAGACTTTGGCTAAGGCACAGAACTTGACACTTGGTGAGGGAGTGTGCCGCAGGAGCTTCGATAACCGCACGTGGCTGCTGCTTCCGCGACTGCTCAACACCTCCGAGCAGGGCTCACACCTGAGAGGGCTGAGGCCACTTGACAGCCACCACAGGGAGTAGCTCTGGACAAGTCTTCATAGGAGCTGTGCCCATCATCCTCTCCTTCTGCAAAAGGGTAATTCCAACAGCTCTTACCAACCTGAAAGATGAATTCTACCTTCCCTTTTCCTTTTTTCTAGGCTTTTTCTTCTTCCACATTTTTCTCTTCTTTCATCTGCCACTTTTCAGTATTCATTTTCTTATCACCTTTTTCTATATAATCTTTCACCTCTCAGATAGTTTCCTCACTTGTCACTCTACTTCTTTCCTCGAAAGTATGATACTGTTTTTTAAAAACATTTACTTGTCTTGTCCAAATCTTCTCCACTATGCTTTCCCTGAGTTCCCTCATTGCCTTTTATTTTCCCTTGCAGCTGCTTAGCTGCTTTTGCCATTTGATTAAACATCCAGGATGTCTCTCATCCTTCACAAGTTTCTGTGGACAAGGCCTGGGGTCACAGGTCGGCACCCTGACTGTGGTCTGCATTCCAGTATTGCTTCCATCCTCAGAAGATCCCAAGCCCCAGCTTCCATTTGGTCATGGGAGATTGACCATAGGTCAACTTTGATGCTATGAGAGCTTATACAATTATAAAGGCAGCTAAAGACCAATTGTATGTACAATATTTCCTGTAATACTGGATCTAGAAATACTCATGAGTTGCTGTGATCCTGAGCAAGAAGAAAGTTGTTGGGAAGTGTTTCAGTTAGTTATAAATTGCTTTTGGTATGTTCTGGTCAATAAATACAAAAGAAAAAGGTGTCCACTGTTTTCTTGCCACGACAGTAACATTTCTGACAATTCATTACAAGATTCCCTCTCCATTATGCTTAATTTCCCTCCAGTAATTTGTTCCTATTTCTGGGAAAATCTGTCTCATTACTATTTGTAGGTACAAACTTACCTGTATTTTTTCTGTACCACTACTGGGTAACCCTAAGTAATTCTCTTTGACGTGGCTTTATATAAAAGAAATACTAATTCTGTTATTTATAGCTGCAATGAGCTAACTAATTAATACTTGGTAGTGCTTCTGAACATATCTCTCTTCTCGCCTTTCAACATTTTGGCCACTACTCAGTTTCCTTCATGTTATCACTGCCTTCACACTAGCTGAAGCACCCAGAACCATAACTAATCTGACAGGGAGATGTCTAGTGCTACATGAAGAAGGGTTATTCGTGCCATTGCCTGTGATGTGATACCTCCAGTCGTGCATCTCCAAATGATGTTGGCTCTGCTTCCACCGTATCATATTGACAGTTCACACCCTGCTTGTTGTTCAACTGATACCATAGGAAAGCCTTTTTCCACCTGGATGGTAGACTGCTTTTCAGGTTTCTCTGTCTGACTGGATGTCTGCACTGGGGTTAGGTCTGACTATAGAGAGCATTTGTACTGAATGGACCTCACTAGAATAACTCTGCTGCATCCTTAAAATATTGACATTAACTTTCAGCCTATTAAGTCAAGGTGAACTACGGCTCTATTCATCTCCCAGTTCTTCTCTTAGGCCAAGGTTCAGGACCTGGTGTGCAATATTGGTGACCCAACACAATCCATAGCTTAGTTTTAGTGGTATATAGCCTTGTAAACCATTTTTTCCAATGTTAATATGAAACTGCATTAATATATGGGCTCAGGTGCAGCTGAGAAAGATCTCAGGTTCTTTCCCAGGAGATTTCCCAAATGTTCATGAGCCTGATGCTACCCATCTGGTGGGTTTTCACTCACAGAAATCCAGGACTACGTGTCTGCTTGAAAGCTTCAAACCACATTTATTGTAAATTATGGGAAAGGAAAAAAAAGAAGAAACCACAGGCTGGTAAACTATTACATCTCAGTGTAAAGAACTTGTCCAGTGATGTGCAATCAGATATTGACAAGAATATCTAAATAAGCAACAACTTCTCAATATAAATCTCATTAAATAAAAAAGAAAATTATTTCCATATTTACAGATTACAATGCAAATGGATCCTTAAAGCATTATTTTGTATTTAGCAGGTTTATTTCTTTGAAATAAAAGAGAAATGGCTTGAATCTAAGAGTGTACATTGGAAGCAGCTTTCTAGACAGTCTATGTTACCACCAGTGAAAAGACAAGCAGCCTCCCCTTGATCACTGCTCTGCTTCTTCTGTCATCCAGGCTTTCACCGAAGGGCTTCTGGTACCTCCACCTATGAAACGGGTGGGAAGGGCATTCATTACATTTGCTGTACAGTCTAGATGGCAAAATTCCTGAAATTCCTGCCAGACATACACTGCTAAGAGCTCTGTACTACACATTATCTCCCATAACAAGACTGAGCCTGGGAAAGTACCCCACTTTCTGTCAAAATCACAGTCAGACAGAAATCACTGTGCTGAGAAAAGCCCAATCAGAGGAAAGCCTCTTCCCAAGTGCTTTATTATGCTCATGTTTCTAAGATTTTTTTTTTTACTAAATGTGTGTACTAAAATTAACTGAGCTTGTGCTATATTTGGGGCACAATCAGTTACTGAACTAGGATCTCTTACCCGCCTTAATTGCTTTATGCTGCTTGCCCGAATTGCTTCCATGAGGTTGTCATGGAGAGACCTTTGTGGGGTGGATGGCCGGGTGGAGGGTCGTGAACCTTCCTCTGATTTTCTGTCCGAGACTGATTTTAGAGAATCTTTAATTTCTTTCAATATGCTGTTCTCATGTTTTCTGCTTTTTTTGCCTTTTTTCTTTTTCTGTCCATTAAGTAAGGCTTTTTTTGCGCTTTCTTGCTGTTTGATGACTTCGGCTATATTCCTGGTTGGTGCCTTCTTCTCTGGAATAACCGGAGCAGGGGGAGGCGGGGGAGGGG
>VXAZ01010494.1:852409-1095322 GCA_013399875.1 Gymnorhina tibicen | reverse complement strand
GGGGGAGGTGGGGGTGCAGGTGCTGAGGGCTGACATTTCACTGGCAGTGCTTTCTTAGGGAGCTTTGGGGAAGACCATGGTGAGCTTTTAGGTGACACATAAGGCGAGGACCGAGGTGTCCCCTTCTGCAAAACTTTGGTCTTTGGACTGATGGCTCCGTCACAACCTGACTCTTGCTGCCGCTGCTCCTGCATACGCTTTTGCCTTTGTTTATCCATATTTCTTGTCAGGATACTTGTCATGCTCATTCTTGGGCCAGCAAGGTCAAAGTGGTACCCCAGCTTTACCAGAGTGGTGTTCTCTTTCAACAGTTTGACTATGTCCATTTCCACCTGGCTGCCCATGATGTGCCTTTGATTGTGGAACCGCAGTTCTGTTAGAACCTTGTTATGCTGCAAAGCTCTCATGATGGCCAGCACGCCTTTGCCTGTGATAAAATTTGACTCAATATTCAGACTAGTTATATGCTGATTTACCTTTAACATACCAGCAATAGCTATTGCCACGTTGTCATCAGCATGGGTGTTGGCCAGGCTGAATGACTTAACCACTGTGTTGTCCCTCAGGGCTTGAGAAAATTGTATAAGCATCTGTGAAGTGATGTTTTCAATGTTGTTCAGATTGACCTCTGTGGTGTCAGGGTCATTGCTCCTAACCTTTTCCAAAGCATCTTCAATAACTGTTGGATTTCCACAAGGGTGGATGGCACTGCTTTTTAAGCTCTGATTATCGCTGTCTTTTTCATCGTGGCCATTGAGGAAGTTTTCATTGTCCTTTGCACCATTACACTTTTTGTGTCTGATGTGGTCAGAACGCCTGCCATTTTCCGGTCTTTCACCAGCTGCGGCATTTTGCTCTTCCTCATTCTCATCATCACTCTCATCTTCATCTTCCTCATCTTCTTCATCATCATCCTCTTCAGTATATACCTCCTCAGACACTTCACTATTGCTTTCTGTGAAACACTCTTCTTGAAGTTCTTCTGAATTGTCTTCTTCTTGCTCAGAATCCTGAACAGGAATGTAGGTGTGGATGTTAAACATGATTGAAGTAATGTAACTACTGCCTTTCAGCACAGGAACAATTATGCTGAAACTATATAAGTTAATGTTGAAAGCTAAAAACAAACAGATACAGTTAGGACTACAGAAAATGTTCCTCCTAACATCTTTTTAACATTATTTCTTTTACATTCTTTAGAAAATGCTTAGCATAAATTGCAACCACTGTTGCAACCAATGTCAGTGATTTCTGCCAAGAGAAAACAAGGTATTATGACACAGACATACTTCATGTTTTCTATGTGTTGGCATGTCCACAAGGGGATATCATTTGGCTCCGTGACAGCAGAAACATAAGACAACAATTTCAGAATGGACATGAGCAACAAGCTTCTTCATTTCATGAAGATTAGACATCTCAGACTCCCTTGCATATGTTAGTATGTCTAAAAAATTAAAGGCTGCCATGATTTAAAATACAAATAGTGTCTGCATGCGTAATCTTGTATACCAGCATGCAAAACAATACAGAATTACAGAAGTCATGTCAAAAATACTCTGGATGTACTGCATGGGCTGTACATACTAATGAACTATTTGTGAAGAAAGGATTCAGATGCATTCCCACAGGTAACATGCAACCACATGTCAATAACCCCTGAATTTCTTCATGTTTGTCAAGAGCTAAGCTGGTGCTCACTGCCAGCTGTTGCAGGTCAGCTGCCATACCGTAAACTGTTGTAACTCATTGGCTACAGAGCAAATGCATCGTTTTTCTGAAACACAAGGTGATTTTAGTGTGTTTGGTGAGGACCAGGAAGGCAAATTTGAAACCATGCCCCAAAGCTGTGCTTGCTGCCTTTAGCAGTTACGGTGGCAAAAGAGAATTCTCTGCAGAGGAGCGGGAAGATGTCTTAACCCCAGGAAAGCCTCACTCTCCACACGGAGGACCTCAGTAGTGTGGTGGGGACCTATGGGGTGTGACTGAACCCAGAATCCACAACAAACCTCAAACCTCTTGCTCAAAAACATCTCCCATGTCATGTCTTGTCTACTGGAAAAACTATGGGCATGTATTTTTCTTTACAATTGTAAATGTTTATAAAATTTTCTATTGTTTATATGTCTATATGTTTATATAGAAATGTTTATAAAATTTCTTCAAAATTTTGTTCTTTATGCACTACTTTAGCAACATTTGTGTTTTAATCTTTGTAAAACACTAGAGTGTATTTTCCAAAGTGAGTACACTCTGCAGAGACACAGCAATTCTGTTTCTGGAAAACAGAAGTGTTACTAACAGGACAGCCTATTGTAGACAATCTGTGCAGTTTTAGGTTTGCTTAATTATCTGGCTCCAAAAATAGAGAATTGTTACAATGTATGGTACTGTTCCACAATCGTCAGCAGAATTCTGTGTTGGGACATACACAAAAAAGATGCTAATTGTAATGTTTGCAGAACTGTGACTTAATGAAACAGGACATTGAGCTGTTTCTGCCTGATGCTCCTGAGCATTCAGTGCCTGGGGGGCTTGCAGGGTCTGACTGCACTGGCCTGCACACAGAGGTCTTGCAGGATCCAGCCCCACTGCTTCTCCTGTAGAACATGGGCAGCATGGCCCTTATGCTGAGAGATACTGTGCTACCTATATGCTTATTATGGGACTGAGATTTATATCTGTAGCTTCTATATACGTGTAGGGCTTTAAGACCTGAAAACACCAGGTATCCAAAACCCTGTCTTCATGGCTTTGGTTTTATATCTCTAGGAATATATACTACAGAGGAGCAGAAGGAGGTGCCTTTAAATGCACTGTTGATATGTTTAATTATGCTATATTAATAAAAAAATACCTTTTTTTTTTTTTGAGTGGCATTTCTGAGGTCAAAGGCAGAATTTAGTTTCCTGTTGCATACATTGTCTGGTGTCATAATAATCCACATGATCATTTTGAAATTGAATACGGAGGTGTATTCTTACTGTGGCAGCACTGTGGTACAGGACTGCTGCAGGTAACCTGCAGGGCTTCACCTTACTTTGTGGGAGTAATTTGATGAAAAGTTAGGACTAAGAGAGTCAATGCAGAGGTAAATATCTCTGGAGGACAAATTATTCACCCTAAAAGGCTATCTGCAAGTTGACTGCCTTTTGGACCAGCTGATCTCTCACCACTAACTATAGAAGGAGCATGAATAACCATCTTAGATAAAGGTGTATAATTTCCAGACAGCTGAAAGCAAGAAGAAAATTGCTTTCAAGGAGCTTTCTTATTGCCTTCAGTGGACAGTATTTGTGCCCTCTATATCAGCATATTAACCTTTGCTTATTTAAGGATGCATTTAGGAAGTTTTTTCTCAGATCAGAAAGTATAGAGTCTTTTGCCAGGACTTTGAGGTTTAGCCAGTACCCATCACTAATGCTGCATATACATGGAAAAAGAAAAAAAGAGAAAGATCCTGCCATTATATAAGATACCAAACCAGACCTGTTCAGCAGGTTTTTTAGAACTGCCCGGGTTTCGAGTTCCAGGCTAAGCTGGAAATAAACATTAATCTTGCTATCTGCTCTCTAGGACTGACAAACAGGGAGTGAAATCAATGTCTGCAAGCTGATACTAATGGTCTGATGACAGCTACTGTGCACTTGCCTGCAAAGACCTTATCCCACCATTCACAAACAAGAGAAAACACTTCCAAAAAACATCCTGGATACTGCAGGGTAATTTAATCCATCTGACTTTCCTCTAGGAAGATATTTTATCTGATGTATAAACTGCAATTATTTCTTTGCAAATGAACCAAGCTCCTGAATCAAGGCTGTTAGAGGTTCTGAGTTCAGTTTTGCTGTCTTTGCCTTTGTTATATTACTTTCTGCTTAAACATGGGAAAATGTGTCCCTATAAACAGACTAAGAGCTTGGTATGAAGCAGTGATTAAAAATTTCCAAGTCCCCACTTTGCTTTGAAATTACATGGAGCCATCATGAAAACAGAAGTTGCTTTTTAATTGGGCTCAGTCTCACAAATACTTTTAGCAAGGATCAGGGGTGCCAACATGGACATCAGCTGAGACTGAGAGTGCTCACTGCTTGCCAAGACTGAGCCCTTCACTCCTGCCCAGCTGTACTGTTCATCTGCAGTTCAGGAAATTGCCTTTATTGGTAATATTTTTATTTTGGGGGACAAGTTGCCTAACAAACACTATTGGTTGATTTTTTGGAAACGCAGTTAAATGGTTTGACTGATGACTCTATCCCAGGCCACTTTTTAAATAATGTACATCTGCCCTCTGACAACAGTTTCCAGAAGACTCCTGAACCATGCCAAGGATCCTCAGCAGGGACAAAGCAACACAAGCTGCAATGCAGCTTTCTTTCAGCAAGCACAAAGCCTGGCATCTGCCTACTCCACTTTTGCCATAACATGTATTCAAAATTATCTTCCTGACATGCTTCTCAGCAGTCAATACTGGCTGTTTTTTAAGGAAAGGAAAAGGCATTTTGTGTAGCTTTCTTAAAAAATCAAATGCTATCCAAAAGCCCACATCTCTACCTATTAGTAATTTCTAACGTGCCCTTTGAATTTTTTCCTATCTTGATCACTAATGATAGTTTTTATGGCACTTTCTTCTGTTCTGAACTGAGCATTTAAGGTACCTCCAGAGAGAGCAAAAACTCTCTGAGCTAACACTCAGCGCTTCAGCAGGCACAGAGGTATGGCTAACAATGTTCTTAAAAATGCTACAAGAGACTGAAAGGAAATTAAATCAGTCAGTGAGATCATGCCAATGAACAATAAAACCAAATAGCATCTTACCTTCTCGCATGCACCCAACCTCTCTTTTTCTAGGAGTTTCTTGGTCTCCCTCTCCCAGTAGGCCATCAGCGCTTCCCTGCTGAAAGTCCCTGTTGGTGTTTTCTCTGTCAGGCTCTTCTGCCGTTGTCCCACTGGAAGGTTACGGTCGGGCTCTATGTCCTCTAGCTCCCGCTCCAGCTCCTTCAGCTCCTCTTCAGTGAGAGAAGCGAGGAGCTCATCTTCATCAATGTCTTCATATTTACTGAGCTCTCTTCTATACCCAAAGGTGGACATGATCCTGCTTGGTCAGGCTGGTACAGAGCTAAAGTGACCAGGCATTCAAGAAGGCTGCAGCAAGCAAGCTGTGTCTCGTGTGGTCAGCAACTGTTTCCCTGCATAGCCAGAGGCACCCTTTTAAGAGTAATCATCGGGGGCTTACGACAATGCATGAAGGGATGAAAGCATGCTCCGTTTTAAGCATCAGACGTCAGCTAGACATCTGAACAGCAAGAATGTCCCAACAGTAATGTCTGCAGGTCCCTTAAAGAGGGGGATTATTGACACACTGGCCATGGCCATATTTAGAGCAGGCAGCTAGTGGGAGAATACCAGCCTCGCAGACGGGGGGGCGGCACCAAATAAAACCCCGGGCGCACTTACACTGGCATCGTGTCCAAATTGCAGTGGGGAAAGAACAATGAAAATCCATTTAATCCTGAGCTGTCACAGGGGCTGGAAATAAAATACTCTTGATGTTGTTCAGTGGGCTTCCTCTCACTTTCACAGTTTTCTAGTGGAATGCTGTTATCCCTCCAAGGTGTTTGCAGGCACTTGGGATTGGCGGAAAGGTAGCCAAGGGGAGGAGGTCGGTGTGCCAGCACCTGTGGGGAGCACTGCTCCTGCAGTGTCATATGTTGCCTGTAACAAATCACACAACTGAATTTTTTATTAATTCCCTTATTTTTTCTAGGACTATTAGAGGAAGAATCAGCTTGACATGTCCATTTGGAGCACCTGTGAGATTTTTTCTTCACGTGGAGAATTGTGCTCTGCTGAGGGGAAAGGACAGAGTCACCCTGAGATTTAAGGGTAACAAGCCCTGGGTGGGCAGGGGAACTGTGCTTTCATCACTTCTGACAGGCTGAGCAACTGAAGGCCTCTAGTGGCTATTCTATTAATGGCTGTTGCTCGCTGTCACTGACTGATGTGCAGCTGGAGAGTGCCCTTCAATTCTTCATTCTAAATGTATAGCTACATTATAGTTTCTGCTAATAGATAGTATATTATTCTGATACTATTTTTATAGACAGGTGTGTTTCAGTAAGAAGAAATTACAAAAAGAAAGATCAAACTTTGTACTGTCTGTTTGTTTTTCTGATGTGGTTGTTTTTTGTTTTTTCCTTTTTTCTATTAGCAGGGAATGACAGTGAACTAGCAACATGAATTTTCTGAAACATGCAGGCCAGCAATATCTGCAAACCTTTGTTGTGAGAGAGGGGGAGGGAGAGGAAGAGAGAAGGTTTTGGTACAGGGAAGTAGGAACGCATCTATAACAACATATATCAACCTTCTTAAATGATAACACACAGCGTGTTTCAGACAGCCAAGCCAATATTTAATGGAAATGTAAGTGAACGTAATTTAAAGTATTGTTCTTGTCCAACATCATCTCTTTTTGGTCAGTATGGATTGGACACCTGAATTGCCATTTTTTTTTCAGCCAAATTGCACATTTAGTTTTATTATTATGCATACTGCTTTACTGACAGTAGAGAGAGGAGATTGCACATGATTTTCATAAAGATTTGATAAAGAAATTACACTTTTCCTTTGATCATTTGTGTATATGAACTTCATGCAGTTGTCTTGATCAAAAAATGGTATGAAAGCTTATAAACTTAGTCTTTCCTAACCTACAAAATACATTAATAAAGCAGACATAAGACTAGTGTACACCTTAAAATAAAATAAATATTTGCAGCTCATTTACATTGACAGAACCCTTGGATAAAATAAAAAGGAGGCAGATACCTGGCTTATGGAGCTAAGAGTGTTACCTTCACCATATAAGGTGCCATGATGGGTCAAGTGCACCAGACAAGTCAGTGGGTCCATAGGAGTTCTGCTCACTCTTTCAGCTGCACCTGCAGAATGAAGCCTGGGCCAAATTCTGAAAAATGTGGAAGAGTAGGAGAATATAATAAGTACCTTTTTTCTTTTAACTTTGCATCATCGATGCTTTTGGTAGAACTGACATAGGCATCAACAATATGTACATAACTGCACTCCAAGCAATTTTATTTCTTCAGCATGCCTACGACAATGGTTCACATTGTTATCATTGGAGTTAGCCAGAGAAGCAGCACAACAAAGCTATCTTTCTTGAATGCGTTTTTGCTGACAACATTTTGTTGCGAAGATTTTTTGATGGAGTTAGGAAATGTGAACTGGACAGATTTACTGTTGGAATATGCTGATTGAAACTGAAATGCTTTTAGAAACATGCTATATTTTATTAGTACATTGTTGATATATACAGCACTGATATGTACAATATTAAAAGCAAAAATATGCTGTTAAAAATTAAATCTATTCAAATATACTGTATCCCAGAAAAATCTGAGCTCTCTGCTTTTCTTTTTTTCTTGGGTACAACAAAATTTTTAAGTCTTTCAATTTTCCTGAGCTGGGAGTCCATAATACAAAGTACAAATATACAGATACCTGAATTGTCTATTCAAAGTTTTCTATGTATAAACCAAATTTTCGAAACTCAAAGTAACTTCAAAAAGCAACATGTATTATTCACTTCTTAGGTAATATTCCAAAGGTAGATTTAAGAACATGAATATTACCTTCAAGGCTACTCCTTGCTGAGGCATGTTACAGCACTGGGCCAGTGGTGATGTGTCTCTACAAAAAATGCCAATGATATCCATTCTAGTCATGAGACAAGATAGTTTAAAGATGTTACTAAAGATGGACAAGGTACTTTCTTGTACATTTCTCCCCGGAAGCAGGGGGAAAATTGGCAGTTAGGTGAGGTTGTGAGAGGTTTGTATCCTTTCTTGATCCAATGACACTCACGGTAACTTTAGGACCTATTCTTTACAGGGAAATGGCCAAAGGTGAAGACACATGAACACTTCCTAGGACGATTTTAATAAACATAAGGCTGTAGCACATGTTTATGTAGCACATAAAGCTGTAGCACACAGAGGAAAAAAAAAAGATGCTAAACCTGTAAAGCTAAGTACTCACAGGTCAAAAAATGTGGGAATAGTACTTATTGTTACCTGCCGATGAGCACTGAAACACAGTCCTTAATTCCATAGTTCTGTAATCATATACTTTGGTTCTAGACACATGAGGACTCAGGACCTTTACTCTTTTTCATTGCATGGGAAAGATCACACACATTTAATAGCCTTCCAGCATTTTATTTTGCCCCTGTTCTTCAGCTTAGTAGGGCTACCAATGGTTTTAATTGTCCAGAGACCCTTTTCAGAGAACATGAAGGTGTTACCACTTTTTTAAGGAAAAAGAATAGAAGTACAGAAACCTTAAGACTGAAAGTACCCACTAATTTGGAATTTTGGATTCTCTTTCTGGCAGTATTTAGGATTATGCAAGCATTCCAGCTGATCAGGGTTCAGCTCCCGTGGGCATCAACCATGGCTGAAGCTTCCCACCCCTACAACACTTCAGATCCCAGGTTCCAACTTTGAGAGGAACTCGGAGCAATGACAGGAGTGATTGTGTTTTCCTGTTATTAGCATTCTTACCTGAAACATTTTGTTCCTGTTTCATAGTCTCCTTTCTCAGGCACTATACATGTTCTGATTTCTGAAAAAAAACAAGTAAAACCTCAGCAGTCTGAGCAAACTGTTCTATCCCCCAGGCTGTGTCCTCAATCACACCATTATAAACAGTTTAGGAAGAGTCTATTCTGTGCTAGTGAGGTGGCACAGTGAACTTCCTTCCATCACAGGAGGCAGTGAGTAGAGCATGAACCATATGTAGTACAAGAGGGCAGATTTATAATGGCTACATTGACTGCTATTTAGGATGAATCCTCCAATTGGACATTAGGAAAAATTTCTCCATGGAAGGGGTTGTCAAGTATTGGAACAGATGGTCCAGGGAAGTAGTTGAGTCACCATTCCTGCAGGTATTGAAAAGATGTGTAGATGTCGTACTTAGGAACATGGTTTAGTTATGGTCTTAGCAGTGTTAGGTTAACATTTGGACTTGATGACCTAAAAGATCTTTGTGATGATTTGATGAAGTGCTTTGCCACCTTCAAAAGAAAATCCAAACTCGCCTCCCTAAAGCCCTGCTGAAATCCTGTATGCAGGGAATTAACCATTTCACCAATAGGCCATGAAAACTCATCTCTCATTTGACAGGATTATTAAAAGTCTTTTTCACTTCAGAACCTGAGCTAAGATGAGAGAAAATGAGAATTGGAAGTATTCATTTTATAGGAGGAGGGTTCACTCTGTCATTGTAGATCTTAGCACCCAGGTTCCTGGCTTTCAAAGGCTAGATTTCAGACAAGACTTTCAGTCTTTCCTAACCTGGTGATTTATTTTCTTGGTTTTAAAAGAGGAAACCCTTCAAAGTGTCCTTTTTACCTTTCCAAGCAATTAACTATTTCAATCAGCACCCTAGAGAACTTGGTTCGGCTTCTCACATTTCTACACTGGGGGCACATTGGCACAATTGCTGAAAGGACACAAGCAACATGTGGCAGTTTGTGCTCACCCCTGAGCAGGACAAAGCCCACAGTTAAATGTATATTTTCACTCAGATGAGTGCAGGGAAAACTACAGGCAGGCAAAGAAAGGGCTGTACAACCTTGTCCTCAGGTGCGGGACAGAGGCTATTTCAGTCCCAGCTCCCGAGGACAGCCTGTCAGGCAGATGCGTTGGCTCATACTGAGCTCAGTCCCACGCTGCAGGAACAGGGCCAATTACCATAGAGCAATTAAAAGCAATACCCTACAGCATGCTGGGCTTTCCCCATGTCTCCTGCTGCCCGTCTGCAGTGCTGCTTGCTCCTGCCTCTCATCATCACTTTTGCAACCCTCATTCCTCAACCAACTCCTTCCCTCCTGCCGCCCACTCAAGCAGACCCCAAGGCACCAGCCCGAGTTCTCTCTTCATGCCTTATTGCTGCTGTGCTGCCTTCTCCATCCCTGGCCCTACAGGCCCCCCTCTCCTGCCTTGCCTGCAAGCCCCTCACTGTTCTCAGCCACCTCTCAGCCTGTTTGCTGACCTCTCCTTCCTACTCCTCCTTGCACGTCCTCTCTGTCCTGCCCTCGTGTTCCTCACTGCCTGCTGCTTTCCCCCTCCCACTACAGCAATATATATATTTATTTATTTATTTATTTATTTATTTATTTATCTCTGTATGTGTCTCAGTTTTTCTATGCTGCGTGTAGAGGCCCACGGTGAATGCAGAATTCAAACCATCCTGGAGAGACACAGGGTCAAGCAGCCTGGCAAGTACACAGGGCCACGAGGCAGACTGATGGGACAAGCTGCAGCTCTTACCCTTGGGAGACTTGCATAACTTGTGAAAATCGTGCACACGGTACTGTGCCTGAAAAGGATGTGTCATCACCTACATTTAACAGTGGTATCAGCAGAGCAAATGGGATGAAGCATGCACTGAAGGCATTTGAAGGAACAATTTTTCAGCTGCTTTTCTCTATGCCAGATGATTCTGTTGTTCAGTCCATCTCTCCGGGTGATGCTGTAAACAGGGAGTCACACAGAAGAAAAAGATCTTTTCTGTCATCCATGCTGGGGGAACAAAAAATGGGGTAAGTGCAAAAATGACCCTGATTCAAAACCAGTCTTTGCTTGGGAATCAGATTCAGCATCCTATCTCAAAGACAGGTTTTTCCTACAGATTCCCTGCAACACACGCTAGGCTACCAGGAGGACAGATTCCAGGTCCAGGCTGTAGTTTAACAACTCAGACCATCACAAACAGTAATCAGCTTTCACTCAAAAACATGTGCATGTGGGCTGCCTTATTGCTCAGATCAGTTTTGAAAACAGCTTTCTCAACAGTTGCTGGGGACGTAACTATACACCATATACCAACAAGCCACAGAGCAAGCTCTAATCTAATGTATTTTGAGGGTGGGGGTGTTTTGGTTGCCTTACTTATCAAGACAGAAGAGGAACAGTGAGTGAAGAATTGAGTGGGCTCTGATAGTGCTGCTGATGGAAAGACAGTAAGGATGCATCCTGGAAGGGGAGTCAAGAGGTCGACCTGACTGCAGGAAAGGACTGGAGGGAAAAATACATCTGAGTGCAAATAAGAACATTTCTGAACTAACAAATTTCTCAACCTTCAATTAAAAGAAAGAAAACTCACCGCTGACATTGCACAGGCACCTTTGTGCATGGATCCAGAAGGTCTATTTTATTATGCAGAGAGGATGCAGCTGGGTGCCAAAAGTGCAGCAGACTCGGGGTTTATTGCTCCTTTTGCATACCTGAATCACACTAAAGTAAGGAAAACAATGGGCAAAAAGAAATCTTATTGAATAAATGCCATTCCCATTCCCGTTTTTCTTTCCTTCCTACACAGCTAATACTTTTTAATCATCTTGTGTCAGTACAATGTCATATTCTGTAGTAACACTGTGAGATGAACGTTATCTTGACAGCACAAACTATTCCTGCCAGGGTTTTGCCCAAAGCAAGTGCTTCTTCACGTCTCTGCAGACTGGCCATTTCCTCATTTCTGCCACACCAAAAAGATAAACTGCTTTGTACGCAAGGAGGGTCTTAATACTCTTGCTTTCATATAGCTGCTCGTATTCCTCAGGAAGAATCTCAGTCTGCTTTACAAACATTGCCAACAGATTTACAAACTATATATAGAAATCGTTTCACTTGCTACTGATGTACAGACATAGGGTGATCACAGCAGCTGTTTGGAATTACATCGCAATATTGCTCAACAGGTTTGGAAAGGAAGTAGAGGCCACTGTATTGCAAAGAAAGTAACAGAGGAACTGCTGTATGTACAAAAAAAGTGGGGTTTGGAAGGGTCATTTCAGTGGGATGCAGTTAGCCTACTACTCTTTAGAAAATGAACCATAATAAAATAGGTGAAATCTACCAGTGTAAGAACTATATTATTTGTGGTGGTATTTTCAAATACACTGTAATATACACATCCATATCAGGTAGTTATTAAATTATAAGTGATTACGAAAACTGCATGGATTTCATCCTTTGTTAACACATAAGTCCCAGACAATTCTCCCATGTAACTTAGCCAAAGCTACAGTTTGTCATTCAGTTTAAAAAATGACTATTTCTTTATACACAGAGAGCAAAACAAGTGCTTACCTCTAGATTTAGCATTTCCTTTGTCACTTTTTTTTAACAATGTGTGTTTATGAAGATTTTTTTTTAAAAGGTGATGTCAGTAACATAAGCAAGTTACATACTTCGTAAGAATTAAACACAAGCAGCAGTACTAACAAGGTAAATTCTCTGCTTTACTGTCTTTACTGTCAGGGTTTTGGGGTGGGTTTTTTTGTTAGTTCATATTAATGATAACAGGAGTTCTGGGAATATGTAGCATGCACAGAATATATGGACAAATGGCAATGGGTTTGCCCGATTAAACATAGAGATTTCTACTGAAAATGTAAATTTTGAAAATTAAATGTAAATACATTGAACATGTCACCAGAGCTACACTGTTATATCATTCCTATGACTGCTAACCGTTCACTAATATATTTTTACAGCTTTTCAGGAGAACCCCAGGTCCCTCAGCCATTCCTTAAAAGACTTATGTTCCAGCCCCTGGAAGTGATGGAAAAGCAGAAGAGATAAGACCTGTTCTAGAGAGGTAAGTCATCACAAATTTACTTTCATGCAAGCCATAACCAAACCATGGATATTTTAGAAAGTTTTTTTTCTGCCCCAAGTAAGGGTCACAAAAAATCCCTTTACCTTACTCCAAGACAGACACAAAAGAGCCTGTGACTTTGTGACTGTGTTTTTCCATGTGTGACTCCTGTACTAATGGCAATACTCTGAGAAAGGGCAGCTCAGGCACTTGGAGCCCGTGCCAGAACACAGACTGCTGCAGTGAAACAGTAAAATTTCTGCCCACCTCCCACCTCAGCCTCACCCCCACCCTGATACCCAGAACAAGCTCTGCCATGGCAGCTCCCAAAATGAGATGGTAGTCAGTGCATGGAGTTTTTTGGATGACCTGCTCACAACATTATGGTATCTGCAGGGAATAGCTGGTCATACACAGGACTCATGGCTATGGTTTTTCCCCTCCTTCACTGAGCTCTGAAAACACTCACAGCTACAAAGTCTATCCCAGGGGTGCTGAAAAGGCTGATGTAACCACTGTTGAATGTCTGTCTCCTTGGAGAGCTCATCAGCTTGGTGCAGCTGCTTGTGTCAGATTTTATGAGAAATAGAAACCAAATTATAACTCTGATTTCAAACATTGTCCCCAAATCGATAGGAGTCCCTATCCCACAGCATGCCTGAATCAGTGCCAGGGCATTTAATTACTTGTAGACAACATTGTCCGGGGGTGGGCATGCCATGGAATTGGGTTGCGGTGGAACATCCTGAGAGACACACCCAAATAGTCGAGAAAATTAAATTCTAGTGTTGCAAGGGTTCAATCACAGTCCAAGCAGGGAAAATACTTTTTTTTCCTACCAATTTATTCTTCCAGCTGAGGATGATAGCTTTGCCTCTTTTCACACAACCACCAGTTCTGGTCCAGTTACATTTCCGGCTCCTACTACCACGTAGTCAAGTCCATAAAAGTAGTATTAAATGATCTGGCTGCAAAATATGGGAGTCAAAAGAGTTCTGTTTAATTCCTGTCTGTGCCAGAAACCTGACCTGGGGAAAACAGCTCCCTTTCCATGACTATGTCACCTCATATTTCATTTAAAATAAAGTTTTCCTTCTCCCTCCATTCAGTTCACAGATGCCTTGAAAACATGACAGACACTTTCTCATAATGCTTGCTTTAGTATCTGGGGCTGGGGTGGGGGAGAGAGGGAGGGAGGGAAGGGAGAATGGGCAGAAGTCTTCAATAAATAAACAACTTCAATGGTGAAGGACAGAAAAGCTTTAAAGCAGTATTAGGCCACCTCTTGTAACAGGCAAACAACCAACAAAAAGGGCTTGGCTCTATTGATTAAAAGATAAGACCAAGACCATGTCTTTTTGGCTTACCTAATGATATTCAAAGGACTAGTTCATGGTATTTTAAACACTTGGGGCAATGCTCAGTGCTAGGTCTGAATGCTTTGATGCTGCAGGCAATGTAACTATTGCCTGATGCTTGTATGAAGTCCTAAATATAAACCTTTGCCCATGAACTAAAATTACTAATGGAATTTGGCTCTAGCCACAGAAAGGGTTTAAAATCTCCTGTCTAAAGCCCTATTTGATCATGTTTCCTTTGCTGGTTGCAATATACTGTATCAGATATGCGATTACCCAGATTCTTGCATTGTGGTCACTGTATTCATTAAAATTACCACAATTTAAGGTTTATTATGATTAAGTCCATACTTCTGATTAGGAATTCCCACAAAGAAGTATCAGTTTATATGTTAGGAAGCATACATGTATTAATCCTGGTATGTCTAGGATGTATTGGCCAGTGGAGCCTCAACTTGCAGTTGGCTGTGTTGGGTTCACTGGGCACTCTGTGCTCAGGCCATGCCTGCAGTCACCAGTCACCTGGGGCATCCTTCTGCCAGGGGCCTGGCCCAGATGCCAGATGCCTAGACATTTTTCACAAGTGACTAAATTATTATTTTTCATCCTGGTCAACATTTGTGGCAAAACCCCCAGAAGTTATGTCTCAGAAAGCTACATGAACAGTAGTCCTCCTGAGAGCAGAAGGAGGAATTAAGCCTCCAGTTTAACCTTCTATGTGTACCAGACCGGTAATTTTCACTTCCATTTGCTCCAGCAAATCTGTCATGAAGAAGGACAGACACACAAAGGACCAAAATAGCTGCCTTTGGAAGTGGAATTTACATCTCTGACTCAGAAGTTAGGTTTTATATGACAATGACATCCAGAAAATAAGGAGAAATTCTGAAGAACAGAGAGAGCCAGTTTAGGGGGCAGGGCAGAAGCATACTGGAGATGAGCTTTGGTTTGTGTGAATATGTGTGTGTGTGTGATAACCAGCATATCTCTCAAATAATAGGATACCCAGAGTTGTTGTGGCTGCCCCACCCCTGGAAGTATTTAAGGCCAAGTTGGAGATGGCTGTGAGAAACCTGGTCCAGCAGAAGGCGTCCCTCCCCATGGTAGGGGGGTTGGAACTAAACAATCATTATTCCAACCCAATCATTTGATGATTGTGGGTTTAGCTAAATGGATCATGCCCTATGTAAAGCCAACATCCACCAATTGAAATACTTTCTTAGTTGGGAGGGTTTGTATATTTTTTCTTTCCTCAAGATGGAAGGGATAGTAGAACAACAAAGGGAGTAACTGCAATCAATTTTTAATTAAATATTCTTTAAATTTATTCTCTCAGATTTTTTTCTCTAAATGTGCAGAAGCATACTGTGCAATGCACGACAGCATGACTGAGGGTGAGTCTGTTCAAGAACTGATCTGCCAAAACTCTGAATGACCCATAATTAAAGTTACAGTATTTCTTAACCAAAGGGATATGCTGCTTGATTTCCTGGTTTGTTTGCCCATCAAAATCTACTCTTTGTTTAAAAGAGCCTACCTAAAGTCCTTTAAATTTTGCCAAGCCTTGAAACATGCACACATGAGAAGTTGTACCTGGGAGCAAACACTTCGCAAAAATACCTACAAATATTCGTTTAGATGTTTGAAGAATTTTATATAGGACCATGATCTTTAATGTACAAAGTATACTACAACACTTTGGATGAATGTAACCTGACATAAGCAATTACAGTTTCCTATAGTAAATCGTAACATTATTAACTGGAAGTTGTGGTATCTCTGTTCATTCTTCCTGTGTTTTTCTGAAAAACTTAATTCTTGTGCTTAGAGGAACATAATCCTTGTAATCTATAAAAACACAAACCACTTTTCCAGCTAAATGTTTCAATCATGGAATAGCAATAAACTCACAGAACTGAAACAGAGAACACATGAAGTCATAATTTCAAAATCTGTGCAGAAGAATGCCAAAAGAACACATTTTAAAGAAATTACAGAATGTAATTTAAACAAAGTCCTAGCAATGGCTTTCAACAGTCAAATTGATACCTAGGTAGGTTACTTTAAAAGCCGTTTTCTTCCATGCTTAACCTTTTTGAACCCTTAATTTATGCAAACAGGCCTGAAGGCAAAAAGAAAACAAAAAAATTGTTGCAATTTATGGCACTGTTTTTTTCTACAGAAATATGTCTTTGGAAACACATCTACTCCACTGGTTAGGAAAGGAACAGAAATTCCAGAATCCCGCCTCATGATTTCTTAAAACTTCCTTCCTAAATCTCTTAATATATGAATGCAAATATAAAAGCACACTATGTACATCATTTTCTCTACATCAGAGTAGAAAACGAGAAATGGATATCTTATTTTTAAAGTGTTTTCAAGAAAAGATTTTGCCAGTATGTTAATCCTAATTCTGCACAATAAACTAGAATGTTTAAATCCAGCTAATGAAAAGAGCAAAGTGAAGAGAAGCAAGGAAGGTATGTATTTACTAGTTTATCCTTTATTGAAGAAGTAGTCCAACCGGGAATAAGTTCATGCCCTGGAGCTGGCCACACAAAAGAATTTCCAAAGATACCCTGACACATACAGTCCAAACACATCTCCACATTATAGTCATGACTGAGCAACAGCCTCAGCATCATGTCACCATTCAAAGAATACCAAATGCCTGGGGAAATGCATATCATTAAGCCACAAAATTAGCAGTTGACATCTGCTCCGTAAGATAGGAGTAGCTTTTTAATTCCATGGCTGTCAGCTCTCGCTGCCAGAAGAACAGTTTAAAGGATCCTTGCTTGGATTTGCTCCTGCTTTGAGCAATATTTTGATGCAAAGAATCTCATTGTTAGAAACAGCACAATAAAGTGCAGTTTTTCCTTCTGTCATCGAAAGTATCTGAAGTCACTTGTTTGGACAAAGGAGTGTTGACATCCAAATCATTTTCAATGATAAGCTCTAGAGACTGGTTCTGGCCATCTACAGCTAGTGAACAGTGCTTAACCCATTTTCCTGGATTACAGTTTGGGATGTGGCTGCAATGAGACACTTCCTGGCCCTAAAACACAGTGAACAAAACTAGGCAGGTGTAACTTCCTTGCATGAAGAAAATAACCCTCATCCAGCTATATTCTGAATTACCAGCTAGACATTTTACAAAAGATCAAAACACAGAAACACCAGTTTTGAGCACTGTCAAATAGGATGTTGTGTTTGTTTTCAGTAGTTTTCACTTAATTCTAAGGAGCGTGTTTTCCATTTTGCTCTGTTTATGCTAAAAATAAAAGTTAGTTAAGTCTAATCTAACACAGGTACTTCTGAAATATAAATGTATATAAATACATGTTTGCAAGTTACTACAGCCGTCTGTGATGTGACACTGCTTCTTAGAAAAAACGTAAAGTCCAAGCTTACACTCACAGGTAATGCCCCTCACAAGCCAATCTGTGTATGGGAAGCAGTCCTGCCTCATTAGGCACACTGCCACTTCCTCAGTATTCCAAAAGCAGAGCTACGCAGTCTAGACTACATCCTCCAGCTGCTTTAAACAGTACTGATGCAAGATCATCTGCTAAGGCCTTGACATCTCCACCTCAAAGCAGGATACAGAACTTGTATTTATATCCAAAGTGATTTGTAGATCATCACATGATGTAGATCATCATGTAGATAAAAACAAACCCAGAGTACTTTCCTCCTTATTTTCAGATATATTTAAGTTAAAACTTTACTAAAACAAGAAATATTTTTTGTGGCAAATATAAAACTCAAAGGCAAAATAAGGGGTGTACTGATACAAGTTCAAGTACTCACCTGAGTGGGCTCTGCTTTGACTGTGAGAATTACAACTTCCAAACCGGCATATTTCAAAAATACTTCATTAATTAATACCAATATAATTCCATACGTGGAAGGAAAGGTAGGAGGGAGGGAGGAACGGAGTGAGGAGAAACACAGAAGGGCAAGAAGGGCATGTAAAGAGAAATATAGAAGGGCAAGAAGGGCATGCATAGCAGTCTCACCTTGACTGAAATGGATTGCTTTCAACTCTGCCACTCCTCTCACAGGCATTACGGAAACATGAAAGCATCACTCCAGTCTAGCAGAAACACTCGCCTAGGCTTCCTTTCCTTCTAGCTAATTTCCTCTTTCTTTCCTTTTCCATAACCACCTGAAAGACCTCAGCAGTCAGGCAAGATGTATGCCAGTGCAGAGGTGTATTTCTCTTTTCCTGACTACATACAGTTATGATTAAGATGCTCCAGCACATCACAGTGACCACATTCAGCCATAACCCCTAAAGGTGTTGCTCAATATTCACCCTTAATGTTCACATTTCCATCATTCTTCAGAAGATTAACAATGTCTGTGCATCTCTGTTTTGCAGCTTCATGCATTGCTGACCAATGTTTTACGCACATCTTGTGAGTTTTCTAAGCTTTTCTAAGTTTTTCCTCATGTTTCTGTATGAGGAAATTAAAAAGACTTCCAGTCCTAGAAATCTGAGAATCCAATATATGGCAAATAAAGAGTAATGTCATCTGCTTGGGAAATCAAAGTACTCCAATACGAGCTCAAAACTGTCTCTGTTTGGAGCACAGAAGGCAAAAGCCACTTTGATTCTGAGAATCGAAAAGCAGGTCTATCACAAGGAAAGCAAAAATTAAAATCACATAATATTCAAATATGGTCCTTACTTTTAAAGTTGTTGCAAACATTACAGTGTCCCAGGAAAATTCCACTCGTGACTTTCTTTCTCACCTGGTAGCTCAAATCCTAGTGTGTACTCTGTGGTTGTTGTCAACCAAAGTACTGTTGACATCTGCCATACTTAAAGGCCATATTCTGTTGTTTTGAGGTTCCATGGTTTTCATGGATAACTACTCTTGCAAATTATTTATATATTAAATAGTGATGCTGAGTCTTATTTTACTTCTGAAAAGAATTAACTTCTGCTTTGGCATAGCAGATCACTCACTGGTGGGGCAGCTAAGGGAGACCAGCACCATAGGGTTAGCAAATTTAACTTTTGTGAATGTCCCAATACCTTACATAAGAAGGTTTTCAAGAGGCAACAGTCTTCATAATTATCCACAACTGCTTTGAAGTACATGACCAAATGTACCTGGAAGCCCAGATCATCCCACAAGATAGACACTTCTTAAGCATTTACGTTTCTACTAAAGAGACCTCTCATTGGAGTTTTAAAATTAAAAGGAGTAACTAAATCATGAGCATCATCTATTAAGTTTTAAGCACCTGATCCTCTATTTCGCTGAAACTTAGAGTTGAAATGTATGATGCACAACAATATCTACATCCACATTTTCAGTGCAAAGTGACAGAAAAACATAAAAAACATCACATAAACAATACACTGATGACAGACCTTACTTTCAGTTTGTATAGAGAAATATTTAGGAAACTATATTGTCATTATGAGGGGAAAGATCTTATTCATCAGCTCCAGTTAAGTCTTTGCAGGGTTCATTAAAAACAATGGCTGAAAACAGCTGAAGTTTAACAGACTTACAATTATTGAAAAGAACTGAAAGCAAGACATTTCAGAAGAACGCCTTATAAATGCCTCAGGGCGTTAAAATGATAATACAGTATTTGCATCTGATGAAAGTTAGTATGAAGTCAGATAACTGAATATTTCAATACTGATAATTGCATTATGTATTGTATTTTCTCATATTAATTTCACAGATTTATTCTCTTCAGAATCATGAAGATATTTTGACGTTTAAGAGAAACTGGGAGCTCATTTAGGTCTACCAATAGCATAAAATCTTCCAAAGGAATCGTCTTTCTTTAGAGTGGGGTATTACAGTGCAGTTGAAACTTGTTTTCAGCACAAGAGGGGAGGGAAATTAATGAGAGGTTTTTCAAAATACCTGCCTACTCCTCAAGAAACCATCTGATAAAACCAAAAATCTTCACTAACCTCCAGATCTACAGGAAAAGCACATTCCAGTTAAAAAAATAGCTTATTCTTGTATTGTACTTGTACTGTAAGATGGTTGGTAAAGATAGCACCTGACCATACAGAGAAGGTACCTTGAATAAAAATATTGGTCCCATTTTCTTAGAAGCAGTTCAGCCATCACCTAAAACACAAGGAGCATCTTAAAGATCAGCTGAGTGATCACCTGAAGCATGATGAGTGCTGAACAGAATGCTGGGTACATTTCACCAGGTGTTGGCATTTAGTTTCATCTAAAGTAATGACCAGCATCTAAACCACGCAAGCCAGCAGGAGTGCTGGGGTCAGTACTGAATAGAGAAGTACTGGCAGTCGTGTTGCTTAAACCCAGAGAAAGAAGGCAGTTACCAAGAAAAAGGGGAGTTTCTCCTTTGTAATTTGTGGTATTGGGATAAACACCCTTTTCCAGGATCATTTGCATGTTTTCCACAAAGCCAGCTCTTGCTGCCAAAGTTAATGCTGTTTTTCCATTGCATGTTTTGTATTCCCACATTGATTCAAAAGATGCTAGAGGTAAGAGAGTGAAAAAAAAAAAATAGAACAAAATTAAAGCACAAGGCTGTTAACACATACACATGTGCCAGAAATCCTTAAATGCTAAGATTTTATGAAAAGTACCTGTAATTATGTTAACCTAACCAGTACTGCCAAACACACTGAATACTGAATAGTAATTTTTGCTTTGTCTGTACAAGTTTCTGAGCAAAATGTTAAAAATGGTCCAAGTTATTTGCTCGTGTAAATTGATGCAACTTTTCCAAACCCAGAAAATTTGCCTGAACATTTAAACAACATAAGCAAGAAGCTCCATGGAGGACTTGGTCATACTTTTTTAGGAAATAGTTCTAGCCTGTTGGTGTCTTTATTGTTTTATGTTTCTTTGCTGCTCCCCTTATCTTATAGGATATTTTAACCTTACTTGCCATCTAAAGTGATTTCAAATATTTGTGGAATTGTTTGAGCTGCAACCTCAGGCTGTGGAAACCGCTGTCTTTGATAAGTTTCCTCCAAAGCACATGTCAGGTTCACAAGTTCTTGAAGCCCAGATACTTGACCTTAGAAACTCGGACAGATAAACATGATGCAGTTGAACAAATAATATGCCAAAAGCTCAGATTTGCAAAGGGACTATTTTATTTTAGTGGTTTTACCTTCCTTCATGGATGTTACAATTTTCCTATTGTTCTCACTAGCTGATACAACAAAATGGTCTCATCGCATGTCATTAATTATCACTTTTAATGGTCCTTAATACATTAAAACCCCCCAAGACAAACCACAAACACAAATATTGCTTTATCTTTATACTGCCAAGTCACAGTCTATTAAAGAAGACAAAGGACTCTGCACTACTGCAGTCGTGAAGTTTAATGGACATTCACAGGAGTTCGGTACAGAAGGTCAGGTGATGGTCAAGCCATGCCAGCTATTATTTTCAAGGTGTGAGAGTCATTGAAATGCTCAGTGGATTAGTAACAGAGTATGTCAAACCTTTTAACTATAGTCATCAACTTAAATTCAGTCTGCTTGTATCACGAACTGTAACTGTGGCTTATGTTCACTATGCTTTTTCCTCATGATGTCACATCAACCAACCATCTTACTAGTAAATTCTCATTGTAACTGGAAGGTCAGGAATGTCACTCTACAACATCTAGATTTCTGAAGTGTAAAACGCAGTCTTTATATATTGTAAAACACACAGAAGGAAAAAAGCCTTAAGTTAATATATGCTTAGGTGTACCTACCTAGGTTTTTCAAAATGAGCTTTGGGTTTTGATAGTTTCTCTGTTTGATTCAATCTTAGTGGCTCAACACATTTGTCCTGTTGAATCGGGTTTTTTTTTTTAATTTTTAAACTACTACTCCCACAGTTTGTGCAGTCATGTGCTCCTCCTACCACACTGAAAACTTATCATCCTCAAAGTGTTGCACAAATATTAAACAATTATACTAAATCCCTGTTGTATGTTTTTCACAGAGGGATCGTTGTTCTAGTCATTCTGCAAATAGAGAAGGAACACTGGAAATGCTCTTTGGAAGAAATCTTCTGAAACTTATTTCCAAGGGGAAGTGTTAATCAACTTTCTTTTTAGACTAGTTTCTGCATTGCTCTTGTAAGCAGTAAGTCACTCAAAGTACCATAGCCAATATTATAATCCCATCCATAAATACCTTACTACTTAGTATATTATGATAAAGCTTGCAAACCGAAATTAAATTAGTAAGGGCTTACAGTCCGATTGACTCAGAAACTAAAGGTCTCTCGGATTCAGATTCCCACATAATACAGTTTCTCACCTCTTTCAATGTGTACTGTAACCATGGCCTGGGTTTTTAACTGCAAGGAAAAAAATCTGAAGGAAAATGTTAAAAATCTCTACTTCAATCCCATTATCTCTGAAGGAAAAATATACAACTTTGGTCTTGAGTGCCATCTCTGAACACAAAAAAAAAGGAGTCCAAGAATAATAAAAGAATATTCACAAACACATTTTCATTTGGGGCTTAGAAGAACAGACCTTTTTGTTGTTCATAAAGGACAAGCTTTTCTGAAGGTTCTCTGTTCCTTCCTATTGTGTCCGTAGCCAATGTTTGAGCATAACAGGCCAAAAGAAGATTTAACACTTAAGTTAGACTGATGAACTACTCATCACAGTGTGGACACATGTACCACTCTCCCTTATCTCTTGTGGGCAATGGACTTCATTGACAGGCAGGAGAATTCTGAGGCAAGGTTCTTTCATGCATTTTTCGTCTCACTTTCATTAACACTTCTCTAATTCTGATGGCACCGTAAAGCTTTCATCATTTAACTCACAAATACGCTCTTGTTATGTACATTCACAAACCTTTTAGAGAGCAAAGATAAAACCTCTCCTGGACTAGCAGTTTCAGGAGTATACATAAATGAACATAACTGCAACCTCAGCCTGCCATCAGCTAAAAGGGAAGTACATTTCAGAATACATTAATATCTTGTTGGCAGTTCAGAGGTGCTCCTAATGAAACTGAAACAGTTAATTTACATAAGGTAATTTAATAAGGAAAAATATGTAACATTCATAATCTCATTTCCTCCACAACAGCTTTAAGAAAAAACTTACCGTCCCTTTTTTCACACCTTCCATTTTGAAAACCCTCCATTTGAAGACTTCATGCCATTGATAAAACTTTTTTTTAATGAATCATGATCCCCCTATTGGATCCACATGGATGGACCTTCATGCAAGCCCTACTGAAGTTGCTGTCCTTAGGAGAGTCGAGAATTATTATATTACAGCCCATCCTATTTTTCTTACCCCAGAGCCTGAACCAGAAAGGCTCGTGAAGATTTATACAGGCCTTGGATCAGACCCTCACATTGCAAACTCTCTGAAAAAAAGTCAGTTTAGTGTATTACAAAATCTTTTTAACGATGTTCACATACGGTGTAGTCCTGCCAGACGATCAATACCCTCCCAACATCAGTGTTTCCAAGAAGAGTTAAGATTGCTAAGCAAGATAGTTGCTTAGTAATAAAATCCTTTTATTTTCATTAAAATATATTTCCTTTCTACCATTCCTTTCTCTGCAGAAGATCAGAGGAATAAATTAGTTTAGAGGCCATCACAGAAAATTTTCTCTGGTCATGCAGTTTCCATACCCATGTGGTCAGCTTTCTATTGCTTTGCTATACTCTCCTGACTGATCATGCCACAGGCTTCATAAAGCTCTTGAACACGAACTTAACCAGAAAGGTCTCAGATGAGCAGTGTTTCAGAACTGCTGTGTGTTCTCTTTTCAAATTGTCTTATCCCACAAAAATTGATATATTGTGAAATGAGAAAGCCGGTAAGGTAGCAAGCGACCATGACATGCTGGAGTAAGCATAAGGCAAAGAGCTCCCCGCAGCACAAGTGGCGGACACACTGCCAAGGGTCTACACGCGCTTCGAGAGCCTGATCTGCTGTATCGCTGCTGCTAATACACTGGGCTGAGGTGACACGCTCTGACCAAAGCACGGATGTTCCACGAGGACTGCAGGGGAACATAACAGCATGGCTGGTACACTGAGCAGCAACAGAAACATCCCTGCTACATTACGTGAAGTGCCAATGAAAAGGCTAAAAAGCTCAGCAGGAAAATCTTCCATTCACCCACGGCAGTTTCTCAATTGCCAGACCCACACACTACATCACTGGAAACAACTGCAAATCCTTATTCTAAATGAGTTTTAGTTTTTTATATTACAAAAAATATTTTCCTTAAACAACATTTTGAGTAGCCTGATAATTTTCTGATATTTTTTATATTCATACCTGAAAAACTAGACATTACTTCTTGATGTTTTACATAAAAAAGAAAAAAGTTTTTCTCTCTAAGTTACTCTTTTTTAATTAGAAAAAATATGAACTACTTGCTAATCATAGAAGTTGCATCTTTCCTTGGAAAGAACCGTATCAAGTATTCATTGCTTTTAAACACATAAAGTTATGTGAGAGTTAATGTTATTCTAATTTCTAATGTTATTCTTATTTCTTATCCTTAAAATAAACTAGACAATCTTAGCATTACTCTATAAATAGAAGGCCCTTAGGCATGCACAGATGTTATTCATAGAAATAAAATAATTACTAGCAATCTAAATTTGGACTCAGCCTCTTAAGTATTACATTTTTAAACTATTTCTCTGTTAGTCTAACTGGCGAGCATACTACAGTCTCACCATTTCAACCCATTATCTTGCCAGTGTTACTCTGGGGCCTGCATTTTGAACAGCCAGGAATGGTGCCCTGCAAGCTGAGGTGTCCTGTGATACTTCTAAAATTAAATACGCAGTTGCTAGATAAATTAAGGTCTGACCTTGTACAACTGTAACATAAGCAGACTCGACCCTCAGGAAAGTATTACACATGACTTCTCTAAAATCTCATCAAATGTAACACGAGGTCTGGGGGTATAAGAAGATTATCTGTGCCCCCATTGGTTAAACAACTCCCATTAAGAAAATTAATTATTTGCCAATTGTTCTCAAGCGCTACGTTAACAAAACATGGGAGCATATTTACATAAATAACAACAAATTTGAAAAGATTTAGCCTTTAACTAGTTGCAGACCCCACCATATTACATCACTGAACACTAATCTCTCTCTCTGAGGCTGACATGACGGAAAGCTTTATAGACAGTCAATTATATTAACCAGTTTTAATACTTGAAACTGGAAAAAGAAGCAGGAGGCAGGCACCACAGACAGCAGTGATGCAAATATAGAAAAACCCCAGAGCAAGATCAAGAACAGCACTACCCAGCAAGCTAAACCCAGGCATGGGGTGAGGAAGAAGCTGGAAACATCATTGATTCAAAATCTCTGTCTTGTTCCGGTTTTAACCAATTAGTTACCATATTTAACATAATGAACAGACAATAAGGGTACACAACAAACTGAAAACCAATTTCCAAACTTCCAACTTCTCTTTAATTGTTCTAATGAAATTAAATTTTACACTGTGAACTCTTCTGTGGCTCTTGACACATTTGCATTTATAGAACCATAAAAGTGTAAGCTTAAACAAGGCACTACATGCATTTCAGTCTTTGAACACAAGATCAACAAAAACATTTAAGGATGATAAATAATATTCACCGCAACTTCTTTTGCCAGTGTGACCTAACTAAAAGTGGCATGCTCCTAAAAAAACCCAGTATAACAGAAGCAGACAGAAACAATTCTGAGATCCTGCTCTAGTGTTGGCTAAGAGATTATAAGAATGGAAATATATTCTGATCTAATTAAAAAATGAAAAATACATATTTATAATACATATAAAGAACACAAATGTTTTAATTACTTACCTTCAGTTCTTTCATTTCCTTTACATGACCAGGACACCATCAAAATTAGTACATATCCACATTACAGACATGGTATTGTTTTGATTTTCAGGTATTTTTAATAACATTCTGCATTCTGCCTGATTCCACTCTTACATAATTACTAGATATAAATCGATCAATTATGTTTCATGCCGAATAAATAAAGAGTTTTGTCCAGATACCAAATCATATGGCAATTTGAGATAAAATACCCTGAGATAAATTCATTGGTGAGACAAACACGGGACGAAGAGCTACAGCAAGGCATTCTTAGGGTGCCCACATACTGAATATTAACAGACAAGATAATGCTCCTAACAGAATCCCCAGTATAAAACAGATAATAAATAAACTGAAATGCTCTGTGGGTGGTTTGGGGTCTTTTTTTTGGTTTGTTTTCAAAGTCAGGTACTTGTTGATTGTACACTGACAATACTTCATAGTTTTTGGCTTTGTTGTTTTAAAATAAATCATGTATTGAAACAGGGTTTGGAAAATTTCCCACAGTACCACTTTGGGATTGATTTCATGAACACTTTCATCAACAAGACCTGCTGTTTTTCACCCTTTGTTAGGATGTGGCAAGGACTCGTACGAGCTCAGGCTGCCTGAACAGTCATTCAAAGCTCCTGTTTGAACGATGCTGTCTTAAAAGATCGCCAGGCACAGAACAATTTGTGCTGTGGTCTGTTAGTGTGGTCAGGAGATAGATCATCTGGTTGGACCACCAGAAAGAAGGGGAAACTACAGGGCTGACCCAATTTTTAAAAGGCAGAAACTTTTAAAGACTGTCACTTTGGAAAGAATTTCAGTACCTTGGAAAGAAACTTCAGGTCTTACCAACGCAATTGCAAAGAACATGGACGTGGGGAAAGACAAACCCTGAATTCTCTGTATTAACCACTCTGCTTTAGCTGCAGATTGGTGGAAGTGCATGTTTTATCAAAGGATTGGCTTCCAGGGAGGACTCAAGGATATTTTGAAGCTCGGTTTGTTCAGTTCGCTTACCAGTCATGGGAAAGAGGAGATCAAGAGCAGTGCAAAGGAATTATAAAGAAAAATTTGTCCAGAATAAGATATAAAATTACAGCATAATAATTGTAAAGTATTATTCACTACGCAAAACTCACCCATTAAGTTAGCAATTAAGCATAAGACTTCATAGAGGGACAACTGGATCTTCAAATGAACATCTTGTTCACCTCTACCAATAATTTAAACTGTCTTTTCATTGCTCTTTTGTCCCGTTGTGTCTATCTCAAGGCCCGTAATTAAGTTCCCTATTTTCTATTTTCTGTCTATTTCTGATTTAGGGCGTTTTTTGCTTTACTCAGCGATCCCGTTACCGGACAAACACGGCTCTGCGCACAGCGCTGCCAGCGCCAGCCTTTCCTCACAGCACCGACCGGCGCACGCGCACTGGTGCCGCCCCGCCGGCCGGGGCCGCTGCGGCGCATGCGCAACCCGGCGCCCTCCGCTGCGTCCTCTGAGGGCGCCGCGAGCGCGGCCATGGCGGGGGCGCTGAGGAAGGTGAGGCGCTGTCGGGAGCCTTGAGCCGCGTCCACTTCCTCCTCCTGCGCGGGGGTCGTCCTTTCTGGGGAGAGGACAGGCGGTGTCCGAGCCGCGGGGCGAGAGCGACCGGGGAACCCTGCGAGGGAAAGGCCAAGGGCAGCGTAGGACCCGGGTCCCCTCCCCGGCCCCCCGGGGCAGCGGGCCCGTGGTGTGGGGCGGCAGGAGGCGAGGGCACCGGAGCTGCCCCAGCAGCCACTTGGTGGGCATCAGGCACAGCATCGCCAGCCGCTCGAAGGAGGGGATTGTCCCGCTCTGCTCTGCACTGGGGCGGCCTCACTTTGAGTATTGTGTGCGGTTTTCGTCACCGCGATTTGAGAAAGATGCTAAGCTATTAGAGAGCATCCAAAGGAGGGCAACGAAGATGGTGAAGGGCCTGTAGGGGAAGCCCTATGAGGAGCGGCTAAGGTCATTGGTCCGTTCAGCTTGCAGAAGAGGAGGCCGAGGGAGGACCTCAGTGCAGTTACAACTTCTCGTGAGGGGAAGAGGAGAGGCAGACACTGATCTCTGCTCTGTGGTCACCAGTGACAGGACCTCACGGAATGGCCTGAAGTTGTGTCAGGGGAGGTTTAGTTTGGATGTTATGAAAAGGTTCTTCACCCAGAGGGTAGCTGGGCACTGGCACAGGCTCCCCAGGGAAGTGGTCACAGCACCAAGCCTGACAGAGCTCAAGAAGCGTTTAGACAATGCTCTCAGGCACATGATGTGACTCTTAGGGATGGTGCTGTGCAGGGCAGGAGTTGGACTCGTGATCCTTGGGTCCTTTACAACTCAGGATATTCTATGATTATGATTCTGGTAAGGTGAGCTGCTCCCTCTTGGAGCACTGGCACTCTGGGATCACGGGCATATGGCAGGAGGCAGGGCTGGTGTCATGGAATGGTCCCCGTAAGGTGTATACTGAGTGAAAACAAAATAATTAGTGTGGAAATGGATGCTTAGCTGTGTTAAGTAGGTTTATGCTCTCTCTGCAGACCACTGGACTTGTAGGATTGGCTGTAGCTGAGAACCCTCATGAGGTATGTCACATGTCTTGTTCTGTAGTAATGGAAACTGTCAGTGAGATCTGAGGTTTTTGTGATGTACTTGCATGTGTAGGTATGCTGTGTATCTTAATCTGGTGCCAGCTTAATGAAACAATTAAAATTGTCCACAGTGGTAAAGGTTTAATGCATGTTATTGTAAGTTATTTTACACATGTACTTTTTGCGGCACACACTGATTTCAAAAATCTCTCTTGTGTAAGTACCTTTATGAACCAATATTTGATTTCTTTCATCAGTAATGCCAAAACAAAGAACTCTTTACATTCAGTTCTTCATAAGTATAATTTCTACTTCACAGGCACAAAGATTTTTACTGCTTTGCTACATTGTGTAGCCAAGCACTGAAATAACTTACGCTAAAGGAATAGCCTAATCTTAGATGATAGAAGCCAGCCATGTGGTGCAAAGCCACGTCAAGGCCCTGTGATGGCAAGCAGTGGTGAGATGGGAGTACTTCAGTGGTACTCAGGAACTGCATTAGGTGATTCTTGTAGCAATATGTGGCTTTCTTTTTACTTTCTCAGGCTCAGTAGTGTGTTTGCCACATCATGCTTATTCAGGAGGCATTAGCTTTGAAAGAACTTCAGTAATTTTTTAAGTTCTCCACTTTGAAATTTGTTATTATACAACAATTCTATTTCAAAAATGCTTTTGACTCCAATACTTAAGAATGCTGTCAAAAAACCATTGAAAAATCACTACTGTTTGGTAGAAATTACTCCAGCTCGGTCTATAGCCTTGTCAGACACCTGCTGGGTGAACTTACTACATTTTAGTTTTTTCAGCAACTTAAAGCCAAGAGTGAAGTACTAGACAATGCTTTAGTTGAAGTTCAGATTCTTTGCCAGTCTTCTTTTTGTTTCCTGTTTTTTCTTCCTTGTATTTCTTTTATTATTCTGCTTCTATTTCTTACTGTTCCTATAGGATATTTGTTCCTTGTCAGTTAGGTACAATTACCCAGTCCAAAAGTGTCAATTTATTCACCACAATGTGTCCTTTATCCCTGCATTTAAATCCAGCAACAAAAGAGTCAGGTTTAATTTAAATCTATTTGTTACTCAGAACTTTGCATCAGCATGAGGAGAAGTGACAAAAACCCCTCCATTATAATCTCCTTGTATCTTCCTCAGGTAAATTTTCAGTATCTGATGGGTTAGACATGAATTTGCCTCTTTTTTTCCATTTTTTTAAGAGCACTTTACAGCCTTTACTGTTTTTTTCATTTTGCATCAAGTGTGTTCAGATTGCAACTGTCTTTTTTTTTTCCTTTTTGTTTTTTTTTTCTTTGAGAAATGTGACAGTGGTAATTTTTCAGTCCTAATAAATCCCTGTTTTACCTAAGATGGAGTTCAGTGGCTCAGACTTAATTAGTAGTTAATCTTACACTTCTGGATTGACTACCATATTTTGTGTATAGATAGTAGCTTAGTAGGTTTAGTAGGACAAGAAGTGAAGTACTTGCAGTTGTGTATTTTAACCATGTCTTGTGATCACTTCAGCGCCTGCGAATACTGTACACAAAAATCCTTGGTGTTCTGCAGAACATTCCCAAAGATGCAGCTTATAGGAAATACACCGAGCAGATTGTAAATGAGCGTTTTGATTTGGTGAAAAAGGTAAGTGCAGTGTTATTTCATCATAAGGCACATAAAAAAATTTCATAGGATGAGAAAAATGATTTTTTGAGTGCCTGGCTCTTTCTCAGGTACACATGTAACTTTCAGGTATCAATTCAGAAACAATTGAAGTATCGAGGTTTATTTTTGCTATTGACTGGGATATTTTGACAGCATATTAAAGGAATTGTTACTTTCCTGCTGATGTTCTGTGAAAATTAGAAGCAAACAGGTTTTTTTGAAAGATTAATAGAAAAGTGGTAATTTGCACATACTTGCACAGAAAAATGTATGTGTTCATGCCATTGTAGTATCTTAGAACAATCCTTGCGTTCAGTATTTAAAACCACTTTTTGTTATATTAAGCTGTGCAATACTGGTTTTGTGTATTTAAGATTACAACTGAAAGGTTGCATATGATTCTATAAAAATCTAAGAACAAGACTTTTTTCCAAGATACAAACTAAAGCCTTTATCTGCTAATACTTATTTGGATTCGTTAAACAGCATTCATTCTTTTTATTTATCATTGAGAGTTTGATGTTTGCTTTTCAGTAACAAATGAGTGTGAGATTTCTTTGATAATGTGAAATTATATAAGCCAGCTAATTTGATGGTAGTTCTGAGAAAGACTGGAGTGTGATCTGGTTAAAATATTGTTTTCATGCTTTTTATGGGCTTTCTTCTTCTCACTAAAATATTTTATTGAATGTATTTGAACACACAGGAGACTGATGTGCAAAAACTACAGGACAAACTGAATAGTGGTCAGATAGAAGAAGTCATTGTACAGGTAAAGAGGGGAAATTTAAGATGAAGTACAAATGTAGAGGTGTTTCTTAGTGTTCCTTTGGCTGTTCTGTTCAGAAAATTGGCAGTTTTGTGTATCTTCCTTTGCTGCAACACAGTCAAACAGAAAAAAAACCCTGAAAACAAGTTTTCCTGTAGTGATTGGGATGGCCATGCTAAAATTTAACAAATTAACCATTGTTTCTTGTATTATGCTTACAGATATGCATGTATACCTACATTGCTTCTTACAGCATCTAAATTGGTGAAAAGGGCAGAAGAGGATTGAATAATATTGGGGAATAATCCAAACAGAGTGGAAAATATCATGAAGTTGTCATTGGGAATGTCTCACTGAACAGACTGTCTGGGTATTTGGGGGTGATGCGATTTTTTTTTTAAAAAACAAACACCAAAAACATACAGTTATTTTGATATTTATAGGTGAAATTTGTGGTAGTCTGTGATCATGATAGATAATGACATCACTTAGGTAGTTAACTGAAATAGAGGTAACTTAATATTTTGGCAATTGTATAGAATTTAAGACTTTGTGTATGGTATTTATTAACAGGCTGAAAATGAGCTGTCCTTGGCAAGAAAAATGATACAGTGGAAACCATGGGAGCCTCTAGTTGAAGAACCTCCTTCTGACCAGTGGAGATGGCCAATATAATTTTCAAAATGCTGTAACCTCTTGAAAGTAAAAAGGAAAAAATTAATTATTAATCTATTGTTACTGACAGTTGTCTTTAAATTAAAGATAATCACTTCATTAAAATATATTTTGTCCACTTATATTTAGCAATCTAAAGACTGCTGCCAATTTCTTGCAAAAATGGTTTTAAGAGAATTCTTTCTGGCATTTCTACAACCTTTGGTTTATTTAATTTTTCATATTTTAACAGGGTATTTGTGCCTTATGCTGAGTTATTTTTATAACCTTTATTTGTATGTTAAAAATACAGACATTGCAGGCCACTTGAAATCAAAGTCCAAGTTGTAGAAAATACGATGATTTTGTCCCACCTTTGGTTGTGTATTTTTGCTACCCCCGACAAGGTCTTTATGGCCATGCAGATACTGTGATGAGGGATCTAATGCTTCCCAAAAATAACAGGTTTTTAGGTTTCAGCTGAATCCCTGTCCTGAACTGGCTGACCTTGCTGCCCACATAACTAAACACTGTTTCTGACTTGCGGGAGGTACTGGGAAGATTGGAGAGGTGAGGGGGAGAAAGAAGACCACTACTCAAAGTGATGGCAGCAACAGGTTTCTGGTTAGCAGGTAGGTTACCATACTTGGCATAACACCTGTGGCACAGGCTTTAGTATTGGGATCTTACAAAGTCTTTGTGTAGACTTGTGTTGGTGTGTTACTGATTCCCATCTTGACTATTAAATGTTGCGGTAAATGGGCTGACATCAGGCTGGCTACTGGTCACTTGTTGGGTCTCACAGGGCTCCACCTTAGGCCCAGTGCTTTCAGTATCTTCATTAACAACTTAGGTGCAGGACAGGAAGGGATACTAAGTTTGCCGATGACACTACTTTGGGAGGAGCAGTTGGCTCCCTCGAAGGCAGAGAGGCCTTGCAGACAGACCTCAGCAGATGAGAGAGATGGGCAATCACCAACCATATGAAGTTAAAGAGAGACAAGTGCCGGATTCTGCACCTGGGATGGGGCAACCCTGGATATACGGACAGACTGAGGAATGACATACTGGAAAGCAGTGCCGCAGAAAGGGACCTGGGGGTCCTGGCTAGTGGCAAGTTGAATTTGAGTCAGCAGTGCCCTGGCAGCCAGGAGGGCCAACCATGTCCTGGGGTGCATCAGGCACAGCATCACCAGCCAGGCAAGGGAGGGGATTGTCCTGCTCTGCTCTGCACTGGGGCAGCCTCACCTCGAGTGCTGGGGGCAGTTTTGGGCACGACAAGAAAGATAAAGAGCTTTTAGAGTGTCCAAAGGAGGGCAGGGAAGATGGTGAAGGGCCTTGAGGGGAAGCTATATGAGGAGTGGCTGAGCCTGTTCAGTCTGGAGCAGAGGAGACTGAGGGGAGAGCTCATTGTGGTCTTCAGCATTCTCACAAGGGGAAGTGGAAGAGCAGGGACTCATCTCCAGTGACCAGTGACAGGACCCAAGGGAACAGCATGAAGCTGTATCAGGAGAGGTCTGGGTTTGCTATTACGAAAAGGTTTTTCAACCAGAGGGTGGGTGAGAAGTGAGATTAGCTCAGCTGGTTAAAGTGTGGGGCTAATCACACCAAGGGTGTGGGTTCAGTCCCTGGATGGGCCATTTATTTCAGAGTTGGACTTGATGATCCTTGCAGGTCCCTTTCAACTCTAAATATTCTGTGATCTGGGAACTCAGGATATTCTATGATTCTTTTGAAAGCTTTTGTTCAGAGATTTAAGCTTATAAATCCCAATTAAAATACCCAAACTAGATCTAAGGGTACTGTGCAGGTTTGCCTTTACTGATGTTTTTTTCAAGACCATTAGGAACATTCCTGCAAGTTTAAAGACAGGAATATAGCTATATCACAAAAATCTGTAGTTTAATAAGCATTTATATATGCACTACTTACATTACACAACATACTTGGTCATAGCTGTTTTTTCATGATTTTTAGGCCTATAAATTTACCTGTGACATCATTATAAATTATTGATTACAGATTTGTATAATATTTCATGCAACGGTATTGGGGGAGTAGGTCAATCGAAAAGGAAAACAGTATTCCCAGGGAATTCACTCCAGAAATGGATTCTTTAGCATTGGGGGGTTTTCCCCCAACTATTATTACTGTAATTACAGAAATTTTTAGATTTTGAAAATTGAAGAAGTTCAAAATACTTTGTTTCATTGTTTGGTTTTGAAGGATTTTTCAGTCTTGACAAAGGTAGAAGCTGGTCTTTTCCTAAGTAAAACCACTAGATGGCATTCCAGAAGAGGACTTTGATAAAGTTAACAAACATAATTTTCACATGAGAAATATTAAGGGATTACAGACTTGAATGAGGGCCAGTGCTGTCACATGAGTAATGAAAATTAATGGATTTAGGTAATAAGTATTGAGCTGACCTGAGAGGAATCAAAATAAATAAAAAACCCCCCAAAATCTAGTATGAATGATACTGGCATGAAACACTGGAGTGAGGGGGGGAGGAGGGGGCAAAGGAAAGTTGCCAGAATATGGTAGCAACTATTGGAATTCCTTGTACTCTTCCATAACAGACATTTGCTGAACTCTCTTGTTCACTTCTAAAGATGTATTTGTCATGTGATTTAGAACAGCTCTCCTATAAGCTCATTAATTGTGCTCCAGGGAAGAGGAAGTTTTTTCTTGGCCCACTGCTGCTGAAATTTGATATATGGCCTTTAAAACTGAGTTTCACTGATAATAGCATACTCTCATCTTCTCCCTTTCACAAATGCACATCTATGTCCTCCGTACAGGTCCTAATTTATTCCAAGAGGAATATGCTAGCAAGGCATAATTTGAAGGCTGACTAATGATTTTCCTTGATTTTTCTCCTTTAATTGTTGGAAATAGATGATGATGCAAAGGATTTTATCATCTGTTCCAATATGGTAAGGTAAATTATTGCAAGCTTTAGAGTTAACAACCTTTAGATCTTTAAAACACTTTGAGATCATCTGCTTGAAGTCATGTGAGTGAAAAATTACTTTATCTGCAAGGATGGGACGTGTTAGAGACAGAGCCTGTTACACCAGAAAAACAACTTTCCCATCACCAGAGCAGAGCAAGTACTGAGGTTTTTGTCATTCCTAACCTGCCATCTGTACTGCTTAACCTATCCTGAGTGGCTGTGTTCTGAACCCGAAACCAAAACCAATAGGAGACGAGTGAAAGCTGCTTTTTATTATTATTTTAATATTCAAAGCTTATATGCTATTTCATTAGGGAAAAAATGAAGAATCATTGCAACTTGGAAATGAATTTAAATGTTTAATCGACTATATAACAGTGACAAAGTGACACAAATGACAGTATCTTTCTATAGGATTAATAGCAATCCTATTCTGGGAGTTCAAACCACATGTTAGAAAAAACAGCATCAGCAGTGGTAATGGGAAATTTCTGTCCTTTTGATGGGAAGCAGGCCCATGATCAAGTGCCTAACAATGTCTTGGAAACATGGTAACAGTGACCATGGCATACAATTATTGAGAATCCATATAAATTCAATGCCTGCTGAAATGCTTCTTTCAGGATTCTGGAACTGCAACACAGAACTGTGTATTTCACATCTGAAAGTTGTGTGACGTGACTGTGTCCCCTCAGTTTTCTTGTAGCATGCTGAAACATTTGCAGGAGTTGGCGCCTCAAACACCAGGAAATTAAATTTCATATGGTTTTCATTCTGATCTACGTGTCTTTAATTTCCACTTAACAGCCTCAGTCCTCACCGCACGGACCCTCCAGGGAGAAGAGCACTGTTAGGCACAACCCATGTCACGGGTAGGCACTGCCACACAGCTCCGAAGTGACGGTGTGTAGTACGAGGGCTGGCAACACTCACACACAACACCCTTTCTCGATATCCAACAGTTCTGGGGTTTAGTACAGCTTCTGCTGTTATCTACAGTATAAGGATATAAGGAAAAACGGTATTTTCATGCATTAGGGCCGCTGTGGGCTGGTAGGAGCTCATCATCGCCCTGCTCAGGGTCACAGCGCAGGCACGGCCACTGCCGGGTGTGCCAGCACTAGGGCCGCTCCAGCCCGCCAGCACGAGTTCGTGCAGCTGCCGTGGGGCTGGAGGGAACCAGGCCCGTTGCTCGTCCTTTTAACACCTCTTCCCTTTCCGTCTCTTCCTGGCCCTTCTCGTCCCTGTTGCGTTTCCAGTCAGCCCAACACGGCCCGGCCCCGCTCCCCAGTGCGCACGCTCGTGCTCCCCAGCCGCCCGGGCCGGTTGCCGTGGCTACCGCGCCGCCGCCGGGGCGAGCAGCGCCCGCCNCCGCACCCCCGGCCCCGGTACGCACCGTGCCAGGGGCCGCCCGTGCGGTTTGGCATCGCCCGGCAGCCGGGCTCCCGCCGGCAGCTGCGTCCCGAGTCGTGCGGGTTTGGTTGTGGGTTTTTTTGTTCAGGAGTATGGGCTTAGCACTCTTACAGCCTGTGTCATGTCGGTGGCAGCTCGGAAGACCGTACAGGTGTGCTGTGTCTGGGTAATGACCCTTTGGACCATCCTGTTCTATAGGCAGAGAACGAGAGGTAAAAAGAAGTGTGCTGGCTACCTGCCTTGGAGTTTTGTTTGGTAAACACCAGCCAGAAGTGCTTTCTGTTTGGTAGAAGCAAAGGTCTCATGCTGTTCTCAGTAGGCCTTTTGGGAATAGATACAGGAAAAGCTTTTCAGGGCAGTAAGTTACCCATAATTCAGGTAGTAGAAATGTGCCAATATGCAATTTTTAATAGATCCTGTGTTTATTCTTGCAGAAAGGTTAGAAGTGTGCAACTGATGCTTTAGGAAATGGAAGGTGCATCAGACAGTGGCTTTGAAGTTGTTACATCAGAAGGGTCAGGTGCAGAGCAATCACCTGCATCCTCACAAGGAAAAGCCCCAGTTAGCACATCACCTGAGATCACATCTCCTGTTACCAATGAGAATTACTGTACTTTACCTGAAGTAAGAAATTCAGAACGGGAAGAACAAACGTCTCAAAATTCAGTACTACCAGAGAATACAGCTAATGGGACAGAGACAGGTAAAGAAGTTGTTAAAATGTTGGGCAGTAGTGTTTTAAAGAAGTATTTTTTCTTCAACTTGGTTATAGCTTCTTGCAACCCCACACACCTCATTCTGTTTATGCTTGCTGGGATTTGGTCCTGAAGTAACTTTTAAAATTCTCATATAAAACATACTGCAAAGGTAATAAATGTATTCTTTATATCAAGCTGTACTAGTCATTTATAGATGGTACTTTATAGAATGATCCTTATTTCCAGAAATGTGTATGAGTAGGTATACATATTTTGTATGTGCATTTAAATTAACAGTTTAGACTATATCATAGAAATCACGTTACTCTTTTACCTTTCTTAGATTCCTCTGTAGCTTACCTGCCACCCTTCTTTATCTGTGCCTTTCTCCTGCAGTTCCCCAAATGCTCCATCATTTCCTACACCTGTTCCTGAGTGTTCTGTCTTCGGTCACTTCCTCTTCCCAATACAGGACCCCATTTTCTTAGTTCTTTAGAGCAGAAGGTAGCATATCCTGTTCAGCACATGAGCACAGTGAATAACAATTCCTAGTGTGGATCTGCTGACTACCTTCCTCTTGGCTGGGTTGCATTTGGATGCTCTCATTCTGAGAAGCTGGCTAGGAATGTCTTTAGTGACATTACATTAGATATCTCCTTTAAAATTGTATGGTAATACTATTTCAGCTTTCAAGCTCTCTTTCCAGCTGAAAAAACTATGATTATGCTGTGTTGCAGTGTTATAATAAAATCATCCAGGGGTAAACTTCAAAGTGTTATTTATTTGTTTGTTTTGAGAAGCTTCTCAGGAATGAATTTTTGTTTTATTTTTAGCAAGCATGACTGAGGACAATGAAACACTTAGGAAGACTGATGGAACTGTCCAGTCTGAGAATCGGGAACGTTTTCCTGGAGAAGTCGTTCAACAGGATTACCGCATGCCTGATGTCATAACTGTCAGAGTACAAACAGGTAAATGCTCGTTTTGCACATGTATAGATACATGTATAATTATGGTCTAATCTGGGTGTGTTACTGAAAGAAACAATATTTCTATTTTGGAACTTCCATTTTAACAGATTCGGATTCATTTCAAGAAGTAGTTGTACAAATTGAAAGACGTACCTATAATAAACCTTTTCTGGGTGGATTTAGGAACATGTCAACAGGAGTGGAATTTCATAATGCAGGATCACAAACAAAACCCAAAAAACGACCTGACAAAGGAATTCAGTTATTTTGTAAGGAAACACAGGTAAAGCCTTTGTAGTGTCTTTTTAGAATGTTTTTGCCAAATGGAATGGAATGCTGACGCTATTTCTGATAGGAAAGAGGGAGTAAATCCGAAATAAATGTGCAAATGAAAGTATTTAGTGGACAAATATCATTAGTCTTGTGATTTTTATTACAAATAGCTAATTTTGCCACTTACTGTAACGAGGAAAAAAAATCTCTGTGTATTTTCTTCTAATCTGACATGCATTGTTTCCCCAGACAGTTGTGGAAAAAAATAAGCAACAACAAACAAGAAATACAACATCAACACAGATGACTAAAATTGGCCTTTATGTGTCAAACATGACTGACAAACTAATAACTCCTGGAAAGTATTTTACAGCAGAGGAATACCATAAACGTAGACTTGAAGCAGTAAGTCCTTATCTGTTTGAAACTATCTGTAAAGCAATGTATTGTGAAGGTTATCTGAATATTTAATGAGTGTTCAGAGTGTTCAAAGATTAAATTTAAAAGGGAACTGTAAAATGTCTTCTTATGCTCGTCTTTTGTAATCTTTCGGATACAGGAGAAGCGCGTGTTTGCTCTGTGGTTTTAGTGATACCTTGCAATCTCTTAAATATTAAGAGTTCTGAATTTATTGTTTTCTGTCTTACAGTGACAGTTAAGTTTCCATGCCGAGCGTTAAGGATTAAAACAGGCCTGGTCCTACAACATTCTCGTGATCTTTTTGGAAGAACCTAAGCTACATGCTTAATGTATGACCTGAAATAGATGGAGTATTGAGTTAGGATTTAGAGATCTGCATTCAGCTTTTGAGTTTTGTGTTCTTTGTCTGTTTGGTTGGGTGTTTTTTTTATCAGACTTGTCAGGTTATCTTTGGCAAACTGATCTGTTTTGGATTCTGTTCAAGCTCCTTGCTTTGACACTAAGGTAGAAATGGGTCTGTGGTGTTTTCTGGAGCACTGAGTTGCCACATGAAGGCAATTCAGATTATAGATTCTGCATATTCCTTGTGCAGAGGATGCCATTTAGGCATTCCACACTGCTTTTTGGAAACCATGTATTCCGTGACTGCACATCTAACTCAAGTATGCCTTAAATTGTTTTAGGTGAGGCACTGCTTTGTAAATGCTCTAGTTACTAATTTGATTCCTGAAAATAGTCTGAATCCAACTAAATGGAGAAACAGTTGATAACCCAAGTGTCTAAGTAGAATAATTGTATTAGTAATTGTATTGATATGGTTGGCAAGATCTTTGAAATTTTCTGGGTAGAAGTTTTCTGTAAGAACTTCTTAAATCAGTCAGCTTTAGCTGATGGCAATGAGCATCTTGTAGAAGTGGAACCCAAGTAGGGAATAATTTCCTCAGGACTACCAATATGTTTTACTGTGGTCTTTAGTGACACTTACTGAAATCTGTAGTGTATCTATAGGTAATTTATAATGCACAGTAGAGAGATGTCAGCTTGGTGTTGGTTCACGTTGATGGATTCGCACAGTGCAGGATAGGTCCATATTGAATTACTATTTGAAGACATATTCAAGAGAAGTTTTAGATTAAGATACTACCAGAGACAGTGTAACTGTATTAGTATGATTTTCTGCTTGATAGCTTTCAATGCTGGACAATGCTTAGTATCTCATGGTATTGATCTTACTAAACTGCTTGTAGCACAAGTGCTAGCTCAGCCAGCAGAAGGTGAGGCCTGGGAAAGTAGATGATTTAATTTTCTTTTTTCATTTCCATCATAACAGCATTGCTAATTTCACTTTCATTATTTGTTCACAAATAAAATGCAGTTGATTTTGTCTATGTGTTGATTTTTGTATCTAGAAATTTAAAAGAAATTTTGCAAATGTGTCAACATTCCCACTATGTAAATTAGTAGTAAGATAAGGAAAAGAATAAAAACAGTACATGGCAAAAGACATTTTTAAGGGGAGATTTGAAAAAGAAAAATTGATATTTAAATGTAGTTTATATTTTGATTTGATTATTTGAACCCAGTTTATCCACTGTACTCACTGGTTAAACTCTTGCAGTTACCTGAGTAATCATACTAGTGCTTAAACTACTAGTACATGACTGATTTTGTAACATTTAAATTAGTTTCACTACAAAACAAATCTTAGAAAATGTAGTTAGGGAGCTGGAGAAAAGAACAGTTAAGAATAAAATACTATGCTACAAAATACTATGCTGTTTTGTTTTAAATTCATGACTCTTTGGTATTGTATCACATACAGGTAATAGTATTACAGAAATATTTCCGTCGTTGGCATGCTATAAATTTAGTACGAAATCTGATGGAAGAAAAGAGGTTAAGGCTGGCACGGGAGGCACAAGAAGAATTGCAGAAAAAAAGGGAGAAAGAAGAAAAATTGAGAAGGGAGTATGAGAAAAAACTGAACCCTAAAACAAAAGAAGACTTTGAGCTACTGTACCATGACTTGGAATGTAAGTTTTCTTAAAGGGAAATCCTTAAAGCAACAAAATAGTACAGTTTGTTTAAAACAAACTTACATTTTTTACATGTTATTATAGATATTTCCATGATTTTTTCCACTTACAGTGGAATTTGTTTAATTTTAAAATAATTATTTTACTTTCATGTATTACTAGAAACAGAAGAAAGGTCTTGAGGCTCTGTAAGCACTGTTCAGCAATAACTAAACATCCCTGTGTTATCAACATCCAGCACCTTACAAGCTACTATGAGTAAAATTAAACTAAACATCCCTGTGTTATCAACATCCAGCACCTTACAAGCTACTATGAGTAAAATTAACTCTAGCCCAGCCAAAACCAGTAAAACTTTTTCAGAAATAACTGGCTTTTAGAATAGTGCTATTTGGCAGTTCAATTAACATTTTTTATTTATGTCTAAACTTAAGGTCAGCTAGAAGAACAAAAAGGAGTTTTTTTAGATCAGAGTTACTTTGATTTTTTACTCTACATTTAAGATGCTGAAAACAATTCTGTGAAGAAATAAGCATTAAGATCCATAATTCATCATTTGCTATAGACTTCCTTATAATGGATTAAATTTTTGCACAGAATTTTACAACATATGACAGAAGTTACTCCTTTTGTCTTAATTGTCATCTACTGATGCTTTTTCTCCTTTCTAGTTCATTCCATGTTTCCCAAAACTATGTTGTCAAAATTTTAGAAGGCTCTTAGGAGTTCTGCAGGACATTTGGAAAGTCATACATTTCCTGTTCTTGGAGTAGATGATGTCTAATACAGGCAAGCACCTCTAAACTTTTCCAGAAAAATAATGTGAATACTGCAGATAATTGACATAAAACCTTACAGAAAAATAATGGTGCAAATTAAACAAAAAATGTAGAGTAAGTCCTTTTGGAAAAATAAAACCAGTCAAAAGCTATGGACTTATACCAGCATATAATGAAACAGCAAGACAAATTTTGGTTTTTTACAATGTCTCTTTTAAAGCCAGAGATTTGTACTGTGACTTGTAACAACACTTTTGTTATGTAGACTACAGTGCTTTATGGTCTAGCTCTTTTATAGTTTGGATATTGTTGTCCCTGTAGCAGAACTGACCTAATGGATTACCTACTTCATTGCAAAGCCACTTGCCCCACCTTAAACCATCTCAGCTCTTTCTTCAGTGGTAAACTGAGCATAAATTTGGTGGCATGTGTTATTCATAGAGCTTAGGATCACGATTCAAGAATTCCCAAGTTATACACTAATCTTTTAATGCTGTCATACTTTGTGTGGCATTGAACAAATTGCTTTGTCTGAATTAATAAATGATTTATAAATACCACTGTTCGTGACAAATGTAAAAATTATTGCTTGTCTTGAACTTTGCAGTTGTTGGAGTGGTATCTTCATATGATTTGTGGTTTGTTTGGGGTTGTTTAACCCCCTCTTTTTCTTCGTGGATAGTTCAGTTTTCACTTCCCAAGAATCAAGTCCTTTTAAAGGTGTATCTAAGTAATCAAAAGCCAAGGTACTCAAATAGTATTTTTTCCTTGCCACTTATGAGAAGTCTTACTATTTGGCATCTGATTTCCTGCAGTATTTTCTTCAAGAAGGTGCTTCCAGACTAAAGTGCTATCAAATGTATGATCCACTTTTTCTTTCTTTTTTCTTCCTAAGTGTGAAGAGTCTTACTTGCAATAAAAACAACCAAGTTCAGTTAAAGCTATGGAAGAGTGCTGATCTTCACGATATTTTTAGATTTGAAACTTACAGTTATGCAAGCATCTCTTGCTTAATTTGATGACTTTGGATTCACAAATAATAAAACTTTCAGCTAAGCATGTTCAGGAATTTCATATCTAGGCATCCTGAAAAAAGCATGTGCCATTTCAAAACAGAACAGAACAAATTCCAGTGAGATTTTAAAAAACATTTTGTTAAAAATAATGTTCTGGTATCAATCTCACTGTTTAGTTTTTGTTAACTGGTGTTGACTAGTTGCTTCTCTACATGGAGAGTCATGCTCTTCATTTTAATAAAGCTGAATGATTCTAGGAAGTTGAGGGTTTTTTTCCTACCTGCATCTGAAACAACTTTACATTTCTTATAGTGCCAACAGTTTACAGAAGCTAAATCATTGTGACAGTAATAGAATGAGCCTATTGTCCTTCAGGCATCTGTGAAGGTTATTGCTGCAATCACAACAGGGTTGCTATTACAGGGTCAGCCAGTACAAGCAAGTCCTGGTGGTACAAACGCTTGCCTGTTGCCTGTATAGTGCAAATGAGATCTATCTATATATTCCGCATGTCTGCATAGGCATTTATTATTTATTTGAAAAGTATGAACTATTTTATTTTATAAAAACTGGAATAAAAATTGTAATGAGTAAAATCTCTGCCTATAGAACAGATAATCTAAGAGGAGTGTTTTAACTTGGTTGCATGTATATGAGGAATCAAGAGGTGAGTATCCGTGGTGAGTGACAGCTTTTTCATTTCTGAGAGTATAAAATTGCTTACTATATTTATTGGTTCCATTTTAGAAGTTGCTGCCCCCTTCAGGCATAATAAAGCTTCATGTAAATTAATTACACATAATGCTGTCGTTTGCTGAATTGACTTTATTTAAAATATATATCTTTGGGTTCTCAGAACTTGTCAGACAGCTGTCACATTACAGCTTGGAGAGCCTTAAGGAAATGAATTGAAATATTTAAAAATGGAAAACATAAGGTATTGTAGATAAGAAGCCACAGGCAGAAAATAAGCCTTCCTCCTTTCCCTCCTCCTGCTTCTAATCTTACCAGATCCAGGATGTTACAGGCTTTTTCAGTGCATCACATACTGGATTGTTTTCTTTTACGCTGGGTTTTGCTTTTGCATAACTGTTCTGGGATGATAACAACACTTTGAGGTATTATTCAGGAATGTTGAAGTTTTGGATCTTATAAAATTCCCTACAAAACTCCAGAGGTATTTGAACTGGATCAGACTCTTCAGGGAAGCCAAGAATAGTTATAGGATATGCAAAGGCAGTAAACACAGTTTGAGTTTACAAACGGATTTCTCTAAAGCCATGTAGTCTGCATATGGGCAGCATAAGTGTCAGGGGGTCAGATGCTTATACAGCATGTACTGATCCATGTGCTCCCATCATGACCATCCTGTGCCTTCTTCTGTGGCCACTTTCTCCCACTTTGGAGGGTTATGCTGTAGAAGAGGAAAAGAAGAGTAAAGCAATGACTGTCTAGTTACTAATGTATATTCATCTGCCTTGGATGGCAAAAGGTGATACCGCTGCAATATCCAGTGTAAGACCTGGAGTGCTAAATGTGACTGTCAGTCAAGTTTTATCTCAGTTCTGGAGGACTTCAAGCTTCTTTAGATTTTACTCATTTATGCAGGGAGAAGCAGTAATATTCTCAGCACTGAGTACTAGTGGTACCACAGTAAGATACAGCCATTTCATCACACATTTCCACAGGAGCTAAATTCTTTTTCTCACATAGAGCTCCTTTATCTCCTACTCATCCTTCATTTTGGAGTACAAATTGGCAGTCTGGAATTGATGTACACACACATATTCTCACAGAACATCTGTATAATCTACATTCATTTCTAGGCCATCTTGCATGTATTGAAAATAGCCATAACAATCAATTCCCTAAAATGGAAACTGGCTTTTAGTGAATATTGAACGAAAAGTCAATTATGTTGTTTCTTCAATATGCAAGCAGAAGTTTTGCTGACAATCATCTTGTAAAAAATACCCGAAATCTTTGTATCTGCAGTGTGGATGCAGGAGGAGACTGAGCGAATTAACAGAACTCTTACTGGAGCTGAAAGGAAGGCAGCACTTTGTGCACTTCTGGAAGAAGAGACAGAGCTCATTGCTTGCATTGGGATGCACAAACTAAATGCCAATGTGGAGAATCAACAGAAAGCAATACTGCAACTTCTGCGTAAGGTCAGTAATTAGGCTGATCATAAAGAATACCAAAGTACAGGAACAGAAAATACACGTGCAAAGTGCAAAAAGTAACTACTGTGGTTTTTAACAGTTAATCATGTCAATGCTAATGTTATAAATATCCAATTTATGTGGTTGTTCATGTCAATACAATTCAGTAAATTTCTTTTTCCAAACTGAGAATTTCAGGTTGAACAGTGCATCATTAAGACTATTAATTATAAAAAATATAAACAGTAAGTATAATAAATTATAATAACATAAATATGTTATCATTCAGGAAGTAAATTTGTCATTAATTTCCCAACTGAGCATAGGCCTCTGGTTATTGTATGTCTGTCTTTAAAGAAAGCATTTATTCTGTTTTCATTTATAAAGAAGAATTTGAATCTGATGTTGAACTCAGTTATTAAATCACTAACTTTAGTTCCATTAGAACTTTAACGGGAGATTTCACTCTTGTATAATCTTGGGGATGATATTTAAGGTAAATGTTCTTCAGTCTTTATTAAAAAAATGAGAATTTCTTCATTAACAAAGATGATTTAAAATGGCATTAAATTCAATGGTATCTTAATGTAAAATACAAAAAACCTTGTCCTTTTAGGTAGACATCCACCAATTGGAGAAAAGTAATAGTTTATTTTCTGTCTGTTTTCAAAATATGTGACATGATTATGAAAAGAAATACTGCAACAGAAATGATTTTTAGCTATGTAATTTTTTATTAGTATTTTAAAATTTTGACTATTTAGTGCTCGAAAGTAAAGATGGCGGTTTTGTCCAAAAGAGACTTTTTTTCATTCTTTTTATTATTGATGCAGGGGAACTGTACCATAAATGTGAGTTGATAAAATCTATTATATTTCTAATTATGAAAAATTGCTTATCTGAAATGCTGGTGGAACTGTTACCACATTTATTGCTGTGGTGTGATTGTTTTCTGTCTTACTGCTTTCATGAATGAAAAATCCCCAGAAAACAAAATAATTAGGAATATTTTCAAAGCCTTGAATCATTTCTGTGTTTAATGTTTGCTTCTACCACTTACAATCTATTCCGTTATCTTCTAAGAAAAAGAAGCCTAGAACAGTCAAAGCAAATGTATTTCTCTCTTAACTGACTGTCGTTACTTCTCCCAGAAGGACTGATTTCCAGTGTCCTACTCTGTACAGATTACTTCCAGCACATATTCTGACAAACTGTACAGTTTTCTTACATCTAGGATCAGAAGCAAAATGTTCTTCAATACAAGAATTCTCAGTGACAGCTGATGTTTGGAGATTCAGAAGACACATCAGAGACAACAGATACTCTATCTTTCCAAACAGTGGACATTTCTCTGAAGCAGTTACTACTAATTTATTTATTCCTATTTTAAATGTATAAATTATGTTTTTCATGAAAGAGACTGTATTCTTTTAAATTTTAAAATCTAATGAGCTTCTGAACTAGGGCAACTTTTAATGTAATCATGTCAGCTGTAGGATTTTGAGTCTTGTTCTAAACTGTTGACATAGCAGCCTAACTCAGAGGTAGAAAAAGTACCAATTTCTGCATTTTTTAAAAAGATAAATATAATTTTGTAAATCTCAAAATTAGATGGATGGTTTTCTGTGACTGTAACACTGCAATTTAAGCACTTTAATGACAGTATGAAATTTATTGTTGAGTGCTTGATTAGGGATTATTTAGTTTTTTCTTGAACTTCGAGGTGGTAATGTCGATCTGGACACTTGCCAGTTAAAGCTGGAATAACATCTTTCACATTAGAAGACTGCAAGCTGCAATAGCCAATGTGGTATGAAACTTGCTTCTCCATGGAAACCTTTGTTCCCTTCTTTCCTACTTTAAGTATGTACCTCCACAGGCACGTGTGCTCTTACGAAGGTTGCTACTGGTTGTATGTGCACTATGTTCTAGGGGCTTCTTCTCTATGCTGGGCTCTTTCTTCTTCAGCATTTGTACTTTGGAGATGAAATATTTGATTAAGCTTTTATACAGCAATCGTATTTTCTTAAAGAAATTTGTGTAATTATTAACTGTCACTCAGTTCATACCTTTCATGCTTTGTACTATTTCTGCACACATCGTATGGATTTTTTAAATTTTACTTACCTTTTTCTCTCTGTCTGTGGTGGTGTGTTTCTCTCCTCAGGCGCGTTTTCTGCTTTCATGCATTGGCAGCAGAGTGCAGTTTAGTAGCCTTGCTTTCTGAAGTAATACAGATAACAGGATTATTGTAAATTCCACAGCACTGCCAGCAGACTAAAAGACAAGAAAAAGCTGGCAGAAGATCTCAAAGTTTTAGTTTTTCACACATCAGTATGGAGTACAGAAAAATAGTCCTGAAATCAGAGAACTTGTGATTCTTTCTTTTTTCCATAAAAAGCTGCATATTTTTTTTTACATTTTAGAATGTTTTAATGTAGTACCCAGCTATGATAAGGTAGTAAGAAAAAATACAGACGTTACAGATATATCTTCAAAGAATTAATTATAACACAATTGGTCTGTGTTAAGGGTCATTTGCACAATGGGATACCAAGACTGCTTGCACATACTTGGTTTGCAAATTTATCAGAAGAATCTAATTTTAATGACTACTTCCTAGGGTATACTCTGGCCATTGATTCTTCCTAGCATAAGCAAATGACCCTTCTGTGTTATTTTAAGTGATTTCATTGAAGAGGATCAAATGTGGGTACTGAATTAACTACTACATGGAAAAGAGTGGTTTGTCCCAGTCTAACATACAAAGGATTGACAGCATGATAGACCGTCTAAGTCAGTCTGAATTTTATTGTTTGCCAAGTGGGGGTTTGGGGTTTTTTAAAGAATTTCTAGTATTGTACAAAGATAGTGAAGCAAAATGTAGATACAGTAGAATGCTCCCTTTTACGACAGAGATAAAACTGCCTTGCTCTAGTTTTGCAGAAATTCAAAGATCTCACTAAGGAATTAAGAGTTTGTTGTTTTGGGTTTTTTTAGCTAATGTCTGGTTTTGCTATTGCATGTCTTAGTTTTGGCTCTGAAATGTGACCTCTGGTTAACATCTCCTTTAATTAGAGTTCTACCCCCACTGATAGTGTAATTAAATGTTAGTAATTTGGTGTTAAATCCTTTGAAAAATTATTTTGTTTTTCTTTTCCCTACCTAACTTTATTTATTTAAAAGTGATGTAAAGTCTGTTTTGATTGTGGTGATAACTAATCATATCTCTCCTAGCTATCTAATATTCTTGGTATTTTAATGATTTATCACCATAGCAAGCCTATTTCTTCAAAATGATGATTGTGTCAATGCTGGGGTCATGTCCAGAAAACTACTAGGCATGTGAACGAAGTGTTGCATGAAGCGTTGCTGTTGTTAGCTCACACTGAGACTGCAAGGTGAAGTTTGTGAGTGTTAGTCAACACTTAAGTTCCAAATATAGTGAAAGAGAATAATTAATACACAGAAAGAGGTTTCAAATACCTCTCCTCATTAAGAAAAAGAAATGGAATTAAGTAATGATGGGGAGAGGCTTTTGAAAACTCTTTTTCTATTGGAATTGGATCTCCTTATATAACAGAGTGATTTGCAACCACAATCAGTCTTCTGGAAAGAAGAGAATGGTTGGACTTTCCAGGCCTGGTGACGCAGGTGACATCGTGTAACCTCTTATTGTCTGTAAAAGTTAAAGATGTGCAAAGAGATAATTGAAGCATAAAGCATATGGCATGTGGTTAAGTCAGCAAACAAGAACCTAGGTGAAGTATCTGATAAACTGTAAACACTTACCTTGCCCTAGCTCTAACAAAGTGTATTCCTTCTATCCGTCTCTGCAACTAGCATAAATAGAACAGTTCCCTGGAGATATTTTTTACTGCAGTAGACTTTAAGGTCTTAAATTTGCAATCTTTACACAGTCAACAGACCTATTGATTTTTACTGATACTTTGAAGGGATTTATAGCTGCAAAGTCAAATACAGAGCAAAAGTATTCTAACACTACTGTCAGTAAATTAACTTTAAGGAAGTAGAGCATATCCCTGTAGGAGAATATTATTTGCTTTTAATATCCTGCAAGTCAAAATTTTCACGACCTGCAGCTTTAAATAACGTGTGCAATTGAATGTGTGCTTTGGTGGAAGAGGTGCTGTATCAATATCGACAATAGAATTAGCCTTTTGCATTAGTCAAGCATTCACATTAAGTCCCTATTTGCTCTGATGAAACTTGATGTAACTTAATGCAATTGTTCAGCTGGTGGTTAGATTTTAATAGCTCAGAGTTCTACAAATTGTTTCTGAAGTGTGCACAACCTAGGAGGTGGAAAGCATTTGATGGAAAAATCACTGAAATGGATACACAGAACACGCTCCGTGGCAAAGAACTACTTGAAATCTACCGCAGCATTAGCACAAAGGACATCCCGAAAGATGAGAGAACATCTGTGCTGTTAACACTCAAATGTACAGTGAAGGTAAGTTTTAGTTTTCTATTGATTTTTAGCTTGAAGCTGTACTTTCCAAAGATGCTGTCACTTAATTATGTTGACACACAAGCAATGCTGCTGCTGGCAGACGAGTGCCATTGATGATGGGCTGGCAGCAAGACAGCCTCGTGTACTACTTGGCGTGAGAGTGTAATTTACATTCCAGACACACTCTAAATTTGTATTTCACTTTGTCATGTGCATATTTGTCTTCAAGTCGTGTTAGAATTTTAACCCCGTGATTTTAGACTTCTTTGTATATTAATACATAATGCAGTTTTAGTAGAGAGTTTAGTTTACTACTTAATAGCAACCTTATGAGAACCAGGGCAGAGATGTATGTGGCGATTACCATGTATTTTTTCTCAGTTCTTTGAAATATCTGTTTAGAACCTTATCTATCTATTGGTTTGGATTACCAGTTTTATGGGTAGCAAATACTGATTTTTTTATTCTTCTCTTTGCCCCTTATTCCCCACCCCCACTCTTGCTGCCAGTGTTCCCAGTGAATTGGAAGCTGGTTGCATTTTTTTTTAGTCTTTCATATTGGTTGTATTTATTTATTCACATATGACAAGAATTAATTTCAAGGTCCTTTCAGGATGATACTGTTGACATCAGCCTAGAATAGAATGCTGCTTCCTGGTCTTATTTAAACAAAGAAACATCTTGCTGTTTGTTTTAGGAGTGCCAGTATTTGATTTAAAGTCACTATGGCATTGAGAGGACTTCTGGTTTATGAACTCTTGCCCATCTTAATACAAGTCAGTATTGCTGTAGTGAACGAGTGAATTTCTGTAAATTAGCACTTTCTTTTACCTGAGAAATCACTGAACTCATTCACCTCTTATGTCTCTCTCTCTGGAGAATCTCCTGCCAAGCATTTGAAATACTGAAGTGACTAATTTCTATATATTGTCAAATTGTCCATATACTAGCATACTGTCAAAGTCCCCCATGCCGTTTGTGTGGTGGATTTTTTGGGTTTTCTTGTGGTATTTTTTTTAAACCAATCCACATTACACCTTCAATCTCACAGCCAAAGGAAGCTTCTTAGGGAAATAATTCTTTGGGCTTTTGAAGACTTAAAATTTTGCAGTTGTTATGTACCTCTGTCAAGAATCTTATAGTTCTTCCAGGCTTACAGTTCCTCACAGCTTTGGTATACATATACAGGCCCCTTAAAACAGAATCTGTAAGCATTCTCACTTCTGTAGTTCTGTAGAGTTGTTGGAGATCGTTTCCCTGAGACACTATTGGGTTCTGTGAACATGTTCTTACATGAACATAAAGTGGTGGGAATGGTCATGGGCATAGAATCCATAGTTTGCTTTCATATCTGCATTGAATGATTTTGTTTGTTTGCTTCTTTATTATTGTGGAGTTTATTTTCCTTTTTCTCTTTTTTTTTTTTGTCAGGAACATGAATGTAAATTAACACAGGAAATAGTGGCATTAATTGACAGGGAAGTTGATCTTATGTCAAGAGAAGTGAAAGAATGCAACTTGGAAGGACTGAGGAAAAGAATTTGTACATTATTTCTTCAGTATATTAAAATTCCAGAGTTTAACCCTGAAGTTGCTGGGTTACTTAAGGTATTGTTCTTATTTTGCAGCCTGACATAGTGGCCATTGAATTAAGGAGAAGGGGAATGGAAAACATTGAAAGCTTTTTTTATTTTACATTTTGCTGTATAATTGGTGGGGGAGTTCCTCAAGAAGTAAAATGTAGCAAGTACATAGGCTTCACACAAATAAATTTATATAGTTATATTAGGAAGCATGGGGAATAGACATGGTTATAAGCACCTGACAAGTGGCTGGTAGCACTAAGAGAGTCCAGGAACTCCTGTGTCTGAAATAAAAAATCTGAAAGTTATAAATGGTAGATCTTATGGGATGGTATCAGTAAAATGTAACAGCAAAGCGGTACCAGTATACTGAGAGAGCAATTCATGTTTTTTCTACTGGTCAAGAGGCAGCATGCCATGCATCCAGAAAGGAAGAACATTGCCCATGTCAATGTCTAGTGAGCTTGCACCTAAGCAAAAACTGTTCCAGCCTTCTGTTGTAGAATCAGTTGCTTTTGTGTGCGAAGAAGATGTAGTTAGTTTTGTGTGATTGTTTTTCTCTTCTGACTACACATTACAAATAAAAATATGATTCACTATCATATGTTGCTGCTTTAAGTAGCAATGTCTATTTTTCATCTATCAGAAGAGCATTCTCATACAGTGGTCAGTATTATCTCAGGAGTAGAGAATCCGTCAGATTTAGATGCACATGTTAGATTTAGAACCAACTATCAGTTAAGTTTTACACTAGGTTTATTAGCAGATGTGTCATAGCAGAGACTGAAGGTTATCAGACTACTCAAACCATCCAGTTACAGACTTGCTCCCTCTGCACAGACTACATTACATTCTTTCCAGAAACCATGAAGGAATATGGGGATGAGGAGGTCACTATCAAGTTTAGTTTATTTTCTTCCCCTGTGTTCCCATGTGGACATGTGGGTTTGATGATTTTGTATTCTTATGCCAAAATATTAATATGCCCATGATCTCAGGGTTTTATCTTTGACATAAAGGGCAGATTCTACATGAAAAATTAAATGCAGAGAATTTAGTTTCTGTTTTCTCTGTTTTGTCATCTTTCCAGAATAACTGACAATCTGCATACATAAAAGCACCAGGAAGAGCACTGGAACATAATGTTTAGGATCTTCCTATAGCTTAAAAATGAACTGATTTATATAACTGATTTAACAAATGCAGTAAGAAAATACAGTGACTTTTGGTATCCTATCTAAGAAAAATCACAACACTTTATTGGGTATTTTAAAATAAACACTTCTAGTTTTTACATATTAAAATACTTGCATGAAGATACGGAAAACGTATCCTGACAGAGTTAGAGTGGCATACAAGTAATACAAAGATACCTTGTGGTAAATTAACTCTTTTTTTTTTTTTAATTTTTAGGTTCCACAAGATCCCTTAAAGCTTTATAAAAATGTTTACTTCTGTCATAGCTGCGAAAATTACTTACCATCTACTGAGTTTCCCATTCCTGCCAATTCCCGCACCATTGGCAGATGTCGCTCATGTCACCAGCTTGATAATGAGGCTCGGAAACGAGAAGCATATTTCAAGTACAGACTTATACTAGAAAATCTCAGGAAGTCTGAAGTTGATTATCAGGATGATACTAAAATTGTTTTCTTAGTTCAGGTACTGTTGGAAAGAGCATTGCTACTCATAGTAACCAATTTCCTTTATTTTGTGTATTTTGTTGACAGGGCTAAAAGCTGCAGCTTCTTCCTGTGATATGCGATGTTCCACACCATAAAGCAGCGGCCCTAAAGCTCTTGAAGCATAAGTGTACTTTTAAAGGTGGTTTTCAAGCTATACACTAAAAGAAGTCTAGCTGTCAGGTCAAAGGATCAGATGTTCCAACAACTGTGCTAAAAGTATATATGTATATCAAGACGCTCTTTAACCAAGTGATCATATGACAGACGTGCATAGAAATTTTTTTTTTACCCAAAGCTTTATTTGGATTTTTACACAGGTGCAAGACGTGTAGAATGAAACATGCTTCTTCCTTTTTAATCCTGTTTTGCATTTCAGCTTCCAGATATGCAGTACCTGATTGAGAACATATGGAACTCCCAGTCAGCTCTCAGTGCCTGCAGTGACCTGTATGAGTTGGTTATGGTCAGGTGGGATAAGCAGCATGAGTGGTCTCCATGGAACACTATTCTCCTCACTAAAGAAGAGGCAGATGCACATCTTAAGCTGTGTAACCTTCAGAAGGTAAAATTCAATGGGCTTAATTTTTTACATTATTTATGTTATATTTTAATGGAATCCTGTGACTAATTATGTTGGCCAAATTTAGTCATTACACTTGTCCATATTTAAATTGGCTCATTGTGACTATTTAAATGATATCTGTACTATTAAGCAAAATGGACACTAATCCAGAAGGTATCTGGCATGTACAGCTCATTCCGTGTACCTGAACTCTGTCTTGCCCCAGTTCTCCCTCCTGAAATGCAAGAAGCTAAGTGGCCTCGTCCATGCTGCCTGCTGAGAATGGTGCCACGCGTGCGCTCTTCCCTCACAGCAGATCAGACAAGAGCTAGCCTGGATGAAAAGCATACTAAAGACTAACCACAAATACTGTGACAATTGTGCGCCTGTGCTCTTGTACATGCTCTGGCCTCACTAGTTTCTGGTCTTCTAAATTTCTCATCAAATAGAAGAACGGTTCTTTGTCTAGAACTTATCCATTTGTCATCATAAAATTTGTCACTACTTTCTTACGTAGATGTCAGCTAAGTATCCCTTTCAATAGAACCTTATAGTGTGCAATTAAGCAATAGAAACATAATTTCTCTTCTGAATTAAAAACACTTAGGACTGTGTTAAACTCATCATCAAAACTGTATTTTTACACCAATCCCCCCAAACTCCATATCTAAACATGGTAGTCTGTGAAATATCTCTCCACTGAACATAATATATTAAGAGTATTTTTGTAAGGCACGGGAGAATCCTGTGAGCTGTGTTTGTCCTGCAGTTAATAATGGATTATTAAGCCTTTCAGCTCCAGGTTATTGATTTATGTAAGTAGTGGTCTGCAGTCATTGTTGCTTAGTGTTCTTTTGTTCAGGGTGTTCTTAATTCAATTTTTGACACAATTACGTGTGCATCAGAAATGCAGCTTCAGCTGTTATGTATTGCCCTTCTTTTTGGAAGTCTTAAGAGGATATGATAGCTAAACTGACAGAGCAAATTAATTGCTCTCTTTAAAGTTTTGCTTTATGGATGAAATATATCAGGGAATTCTAAAGGTAAAAGGAATTCTGCCATCCCTTGTATTTTGTGTATGAGTGCCCAGCTTGTGTCTTCAAGCAGACGTGTTTATGTGAGCTTTAGCTTTAGAAGGCAAAATCAGTTTCAAGTTGTAAATCCCTTTATTGACGACTCTTGACTCACTGTGAGTCAACAAGGCTATTCAGACAATCTGAATCTAGTGATGCTCCTCAGCATCCATAAATTTCTATTACCAGCATTATGGCAGGCAGAGATCCTGATTAAGCACCTCTGTGGTTTGATGCCATGAGTCTGGATGTCCTAGTCAAAGAAATGCCATTAACTTAATTAAGTCCAGAGCTTCAGTGGATGGGGGAGTTAGGTCAAAACAGGTAAGCTACACAAGCCTACCTAAAAATCATGAGCTATTTTCTTTAGCTCTTGCAGCAGAAATAGAAGTGAACGAGCTGTAGTGAGGAGTCACCTTTCTTCACTGGTAATGACCAAATCTTTATTTCAAAAAAAAAGAAAAAAAAGAAAAGAGTGTGAAATAAGGAAAATGAGGCAAAAATAGAATGTTGTAAGTTGAAACATTGTTTCTCATTCACTGAAACAAAAAAGGCATCTCAAGATGTTTATTTAATAGCAATTATTCATAATGATGACTACAGCAACAGCAAAGGGTTTTTTCAACTAAATATTTTGGTTATTTATTCCATCATCCAAATTACTACTAATAACTAGGAATTTGGGACAATGTCACCACTGCATGCAAATGCTGACTGAAATGCTGCAACGTACTTGCTGCCATGATTAGTTGTAAATAACGACTCTGATTCTTATCAAGGAATGCCCCTACAGTCTTCGCCTTGCAAATCTTGATATCTAAGCATTGCCTTATTTAATTTTTAAATGTAAAGATGTTCTTACCTGAAAAAAAGAAATAAGTAAGTTTTTTCTTGAATGGATAAAAAATGTTATTCCGGTTTTAAAACGTAACTAGTATTTCACAAGGAGTAATCTTCACTACTGGGCCGTAAGACAGTAGTATAGAACTACAAAATATTTCATTATGTATATATATAAATAAATGATCTGCCTTCGTTTATTAAAGGGTCACTATTTATAATGTATAAAATATGTCAAAATGTTTATAATGTCTAAAATATGAAGCAACACATAGATTTCTACATATTTTAATTGTATTTATGGGATTCGAATTTATTTTTCTTTTCAGGCTTATGAAGCTCCATTTATTTACAAAATAAAACAAAAGCATATCCGGGCAAAAAACTACTTTGCTGAGTTTCCTGCGATGTCATCATTTTTGCGTAGCACTAACAATCAGGCTAATGCAAATTCCTACAAAAAACATAATTCTTCGAAGTTAAAGAAGTGAACTGAATTCCTAGGTTTTAGACAAATACACATTCATCAGTACCTTACTTGTATTACAGAGATCAAAATAAACTTCTGAGGATAAAATTATTTTATCTCAATCAGTTAATATAAGTGCATTTCAAGTTTTGTAACCTCATTTAAAACAAAAATAAAATGTTGGTGAAGAGCTTTGTAAGTTCTCAATTTTTAGAGCAATGATTATTTTTCTGTGTATTCCTGCATAGCTTGGAACATTCTGTTTATAGTGTAATATTCCTGTTGGGCGAATTCTGTTAATTCTTTGTCACCCTTTAATTAGAAAATTAATACTATAGCACTGTGTTAAATTTATTTTTCTTGTCTTAAGCACATAAGGCAGAAACCCCCTCAAACCATGGATTCCTACAGAACAACAGAATAGATATACTTTGCAGATATAGCTGCTTTGCCCTGCAAACATACGAGCAAAAGAATAACCTTACTTTTTGTAGCTCATCTAGACGGTCACAGTGGAACTGCCAGCATGTAAAGGCCTTGAATTTATTGTAATTATTTTTGTATCCAAGGCCTTGAAATTATTGTAATTATTATAATTTATCAATTATTATAATAAACTATAATGAATATTACTATTTAAATATCATAATTTGTAATACACATTTCAGACTGTTTGAAATATGTTTATTTTTGAGGAGTTTGTATTATTTGAAAAAGTAAATTCTCTCCATAGCTAAAAAAGTTTATGTTTGATCATACTTACAGAGAAAAACATGATACGGTGTAAATTCAAAAATCCAACAGAAAGTTGCAAGGTTCTTCTTCAAACCTCTATTATAGATGTGGTTTTGACCCAGCGTTTTGCTCTGACAAATGAAAGTGTATAGGAAAAAGCAGTAGCATTTACAAAGAGAAATACGCACATATTTGGCACCAAACAGCTGAAAACTGGATTGAATCCCTCAACAGAACGTGAACTGCAGAACCAGTACCTGGCTGACCAGTGCATTTTAGCATCAGTGGAACCTTTCAATTGATTTTACCATTAAATTCAGAATTTAGTTTAATTAAATTCTGGATTTTAGTTCAGTACTGAACTAATTGTAGAATTGCAACACATGAGCATTCCAGTAGGCTTATGTGCTTTCTGACATCTTGAGCCTTAAGACAGGAATGGCTGCTAAGTGGATTTCCTACAGTGATAAAAGGAGTTTTGAAGTAAATTATGGGTTGAATGGCAATGAGTCACATAGATAGGAATCTGCCTCTTTATAAATTTGTTTCCTTTCTTCTTAAACAGATTTTAAAAAATGTAATTTACAGCTCCAGAAAAATGATTTAAATAAACAGTAAGGAAATAGTTCAAACAAATACGAAAAGCTAGTAGTCCATTGATTCCAATGCAATGCAGTGTTGCAGGTTTTTGGAATCCTAGAATCATTTAGGTTGCGATGACCATTAAGATTGAGCCCAACCATTAACCTGACACTGCCAAGTCCACCATTAAACCGTGTCTCTAAGTTCCACATCTCCATGGCTTTTAAATACCTCCAGGAATGGTGACGCCACCACTCCCCTTGGGCAGCCTCTTCCAATGCTTGACTACCCTTTCAGTGAAGAATTTTTTCCTATTATCCAACATACATCTCCTCTGGTGCAACTTGAGGCCATCTCCTCTTGTCGCTCTAGACCCTTCACCAGCTTCACTGCCCTTCTCTGGACATGCTCCAGCACCTCCATCTCTTTCTTTAGTGAGGGGCCAAAAACTGTATTCAAGGTGCAGTTTAATACTGAACAGCAATTGAAGTGTGACCTCACCAGTGCCGAGTATAGAGGGACAATCACTTCCCTAGTCCTGCTGGTCACGCTATTTCTGATAGGATGCCATTGGCCTTCTTGGCCACCTGGGCACATGCTGGCTCACGTTCAGACAGTCATCAACCAGCTACCCCAGGTCCTTTTCCGCTGGGCAGCTTTCCAGACACTCTGGAAAGTGTACAGCCACTCTGTAGTGCTTCCTGGAGTTTTTCTGACAAAAGGGCAGGACCCAGCACTTCACTTTGTTGATCTTCGTACAACTAGCTTCAGTCAGTAAATCCAGCCTGTCTAGATCCCTCTGCAGAGCCTTCCAACCCTCTGTCAGATCAACACTCCTGCCCAGTCTGTTGTCTGCAAACTGACTGAGGGTGCCCTCGATCCCCTCATCCAGATCGTTGATAAAGACATTAAAGAGAACTGGCCCCAATACTGAGCCCTGGGGAACACCACTGACTGCCAGCTGGATGTAAACTCGACTCGCCACCACCATTAGCTCTTTCCTGGCAGTGCCATTTAGTCACACTGTGAAAACTTTCATGTAAATAGTTAAAATTTTTTGCTGCAATTATAGTGAGTTGGATGCTTGACTAATATTTGGGACATAGCTTTCCACAAAATAAGTGTCTTCTAACTAATGTCATGCTTCAAATCAGTGTTCAAAAATGGCATTTGAAAGCATAGAAATGGAAAGTTTTAGAGGACATGTTGTATGGAAAGAGAGCTGTTGCAAGATATAAACTATTTTCAATACTTAGGATAGCTGAATTATTTGTTAGGGTGAAGCCAAGTAAAACCAACATAATTGAAATAGTATAATTTTTTAAAAAATGTATCATAATTGAAATTAGCACAAAATCTTTCATGTTAGTGGTCTTTAGTTGCTAATTTTGATTATTATAAATGTTTTGTTGATATTGTTACTGAATTTAAAACCAATTTTTTTTTACCACTTTTTGTCCATAGCATTTTTGTATTGCATGTTGAGAAGGAATTAATTCTGAATTTTCTCTAATAGCTACTGTATTGCTTCACCTCTATATGTAGCTTATATATGATACTAAAAAAGGTACTGGACAAGTATGAAGAATGAAACTGTTCTCTCTATCAGACAGTGGAGAATACTGGGAAAGCTAACTGAAAGTATCAGAGTCAGAGTAAAGATACTCCATTTCTAGAAGTCATTGCATTTTATCAGGAAAAGAAAATTGATCAACTGAAGGGTCAGACCCGCCTCAGTTTCTAATAGAATTGAGTAAATTCTTTAAAAGCACAGCTGATCACCTTTGCTTGTCTTTCAGAGAGTTACTCAACAGATGGTTTTAGAATCCGTTGGTAAAAAGGCCTTTTGGAGCACAGAGCCTTCTAGGATAATGAGAACAAATGACTGCAAAGTGTCAGTACCTCTTCAAAGAATAGAATGTGAGGTGAAATCCTAACCTCCATTCACTTCTGATAAGTGGCTGAAGTGATAAGCGCATCAAGTCTTAAATCATAGCTTAGGGGTTGAGCTCATGAGGAATCTATACTCGTGAAACACTCCTGAAGGGCTGATGAGAGATGCTGGGATTGACTCAGTTCTTTCCCTAAGACTCTCACTGCCAGGTAAAGGGGATCAGCCCATATGGCATGTAAGGTTCCTTCTGCAGACACACAAGGCCAATCAACAACTTCTCTTACCTCACAGGACTCTTGTGAGCAGGAGTTTTCAAGCATGAATCAAAATTTGCTTTCTCCCCGCCTCCAAGACCACTGGCAATCCATTTCCAGAGGGAAAGGTTCTAGCTTTCTTCCCAGATGCACAAGTGATTACATGGTAATTTGCAAGGAAACACATGTGTTTTGCCTCCCCGCTATCAAGACAAAAATCCATGCTTTTTTCAGGATGTAAATTTCCCTATTTATATCTCAAAGGAGGAAGAACTCAGAATAATTGTTTTCTCCACCTCCTTGCCCCAAAAAGACATCAAAATGAGCAAAATATTAGGTCTCTTCTTAGATGATAAAATCATTGTAAACAGTGATAAAGCAGGATTCTAAATTAGATATGTGAGGGTAGCAAAGCAGTTGCTAATTCCCATTTGGCGTAATTTCAATAGGAAATTATACTAATAGTAACAGTAAAACCAAAAAAGTATAAAAACCAAAGTCATTGTCTTGGCTTCTTTTAATTATTATTTATTTTTAAAGAGCTTAAATTTAAATATGTCTGTTAGCTGAGCTGGGAGAAGTTCTTTAATATGCTGCTGTAGTACCATGTTAGCTCCCAAACCTGTTGCCTAAGGATGAAATTTGCATGCAAAATGGATGGGAGTTATTTTTGTCACCTATATATAGATAGTTCTCCTAGTTTATCTTGTACTGTAAATTGTCCTTATCACAACAGTCATCCCTGGCATGTCTTGGAGGCCTGAATTTACCTTAATCATTCACACTTCTTTTTGAATCCAAATTTTTACATCACTAATGTAGAAGTTGAGAGTTTTGGTGAGGTTTTGTTTGTTTGTTTGTTTAAAGAGCAGTTCATTAGCAGAAGACATTAGGCTTCCACTGTCTTGGTCTTTTCTCTCCAGTTATTTTGTATGAGTCCCATCTTTCAACTTCAGCAGGATAAGAAATACATATGATATGTGATAGGCATACAATTGTAAAAGAAAGCATGTAAAAATGGGTAGGAGTAGAATGTAAATACAAAGTATGTCAATATTATAGCTGCTCTAATAAAATTATTTTAGTTAACTGGGGATGCATGGTAATGGAGATATTTCCTTCTGCACTGCCATTTCATAATCATTTCACAGTAGTTTGATTTTCAGTATTTCAAATCTGTGTTGCATTTTAAAAAATCTTCATAATAAAGCAGTTCTAAACCTGGACTCAAGATCACGTATTAATTTTCAAGGAAAAAGCCCTGTGGAAACGCAACATTAAACTGTGTGTGCTTTTGTGTATACCAACAGACATTAATAAAAAGTGGGCTTAGGTTCCTGCTCACAGATAAAAGAATCATTTTGATCTTGTATAATCTTAAATGAAAGAAAAGAATATTTTTGTTAAAATCTCTTTGCAATAGGTATATTTTTTTCTTATCGTTTGGCAGAAAAACACCCTTTATTTTTAGGAGTGAAGAAAAAAAAGGAGAAAATATATGTAGATATATTTGTGAGCTTAAGTTACTTAGTGAGGCAAATTAAAATCCCACTCAATAGCTTCTCCTCACTCCTTTTTTTTCAAAGCTTTCTTCACTTCAGTTGTTCCCAAACAGTGGTTTGTGGAGAAATATTAAAAAGGAGAAGTCAGTTTGTTTTGAGCTAAAAGTTTGTTCATAAGTGACATGGTAATCTGAAAGAAAACAATCTGGTTTTGTTTCAAGAAGTTTTAAGACTGTTTCTGTAAGGCAGAATACAGAGTACACCCACCAACTGTGCATGTCACGTGTGTGTGTTGGAAGCATATGACAGCGAAGAAAAGGGGAAGCTCCGGATGGGATGACGGCGCCGACGGTGATCAGAGCACGTATGGAAAGCGGGTGGAGTCCTGTGGTTTGTGCTGCCATGCCCATGGGGAGGAACAGGAAGTGAGGGCAGAAACCATGTGGTTGCGTTCTGCTTGTTGCCCAGAAGAGTTTTGTACAAACCAAGTACACCTCTTACCAGGAAATATTCCATGCAGCACAACTACACAGAATGGTGGGTTTGACCACAGTCCCACCGACAGCGCTTTGCACAACAGTGGTTAATAATGTATAAAATGTACCTTATTTTGTAGCTCACTGGGGGATGAGAATTTGACACAAAATTTTAAGGGACAGATTGACAGGTTTGTCTTTCTTGCCCTCCACAAAAAGGGCACCTTTTGGTAAGTCTTGGGTCCTCAGTTATGCTGAGTACTGACCTGGGAAATTAAACTTGTCATTGCAGTCTTATTATTAATCCTATATATTCTGCAGTTACTACATTTGTCCCTGGCAATCCCAAAGAACCATATAGGCTGCATTCAAAAAACCATGTGATATGTGAACCCAGCTGGCTCTTCTGACTGTGACCGGACCTGCAGACTATTTGTGCATCTGACGTAGGGCCTGGGGTGATGTGTTTGCAACAGTGTGTGAATTGGTTAGTGTGTCAAATGTCCTTCTGCAAAATTGAATTTTGTTGGAAATTCTGTGATTCCTTTATTCTGCCTAGGTACTTCTGTTTCTTCCTCTGTCTTTGTAGTCTGGTTTGCTGTCTTATCTGTACACACCCTTAAACAGATGAACAAACACTGGCTTGTTAATGGGAAGAGGTAGGATTTCTAATATATCTCTGAGGAAGAGAGGAAAAAGTACAGTTAAAGAGTTAAATTCTGTGTTATGTAAAGCTAGCATGGAGACGAAAAGGAACATGACAATGTTTTATTGCTATCCTCAAAATTATTATTATTTTTGTCTCAGAAATCTGATTTCAGATTGAGTTGAACAAATTGCCTTATGTTAGGCAACCCCACTGTAACAATATACTGTGAGTTAAGGCAAATAGACTTAACTGATCCAGCGACATGCGCTCAGATTCAGACATGCATGTCTTCTGACCTCTATTTGTGTCTTCTTGTACAATTTTCATTGTGCTTCCTTATTTTTCCCTTATCACAACTCGTTTTAACATAGCTGAGAACTTCTTTTGTGTATGATCTCTAGCATCCTGTTCTGATGATGAGGAGGCATTTGTGCCCAGAGCCAAACACGTGCCGAGACTGCTGCTGCCTAATGTAGTCACGAGGTGTAGGAACAGCTCAGTGTTTGGAAGGCACAAAAAAGTGTGCCAGAGCAATTTGCTTCCTGGCATGAAGGAATTCTCTAAGACTATTTTGATCTTGCATGAGACTTGTGAAATACTGAAGTCATGTCGCATTCTGAAGTGATTATAATTTGCCCCTGACTTTAGATATTTTTGATTTCTGGGATAGCATCACTCCATGCAAAAGATAGCTTAACAATTCGGTGTTTCAGTGGCTCTGAACGTGCCATTTTCTCTCTCTCTTCCTTCTTGCTGGAATCTGCAGTTTGTTGCAGATTTCAAACCTGTCAACACCCAAATGTGTGACGCCAAATCTCAATACATGTGAAAAACTAAGCTGAGGGACATGATAATATGTAGCAGGGGGAGAAGATAGAAGTTCTGCAGAATACATTTTGTGCAGTACAGAAAACTTTTCTGTACACTCCATTTTGAAGTTGTATAACTCTGTTATCAGCCTGCGTAGGACAGGAGTTTGGACCTCACGACTCTCCCTTGCACTTGAAGGTTAGAGGAAACTGTCAGTGCTTTCACTGCAGAGAGATTTACGAGCTGCTTAAATCACAAACCTGAAAGTATTAAAAATATGAGTAACTCCCAAGTTCAAGTGAAGGAAGTTGATGTTTTGAAAGTCCCCCCTGCTGTCAGAGAGCAGCGTCAGCCCGCAGCCTGGCTGAATCCGGCTAGCAGCGAGCCAGGCGGGAAGTGCAGCTGTGCACACGCTCGGCCGTTCCCTGTGCAGCTGGCCAGTTCCGTGCGCGCCCGCCCGGAGCCATGACACGGCTCTGCGCTGCTGCTCCGGCCCGCCTGCTCTGCGCCCTCGCTCTGCTGCTCACAGCCTCTCTGGCGGTGGATCATGTGCCGATGCTGCTTTGGTCAACTCAGAGGTAGGAAATCGAGTAAGGGTATCCCTGTTTATGCTACTGCTCTGCGTGTGTGTGCACAGAATATATTGTGTCATCGATTGTGGTAAATCAGCTCTGGGCAATAGAATTATCCAATAAATGAATTTGCACCTTGGCCACCAAACAAGCCAATAGATGATTTTACCCGCTTTTATGTATAATTTTAGTGTTCTACGTTGAGCAGAAAGAAGTAAATAAATTCTGTAAACTAAAAATCTGAAGTAGATGTGCTTTATTCACCCTAAGGTATCTTTGAACTCCACTGTTAGAGATGTTGTAACATAAATCCACAATGTAAGGCAGTGACACAAAAATCTGACCAAGAACTGTGTGGCAGTTTTTTAAGTCTTGGATTTCCTACTTCTGAACCCTGCCTTTTCACTTTAATGTTCTTTTTAATACAGGTTCTTAAATGCACTGCTGTATGTATATACATCAGTTGTTAGAAACAACTGCAGTCTTGACAGATCCAGAGACACATGAAATTCAGGGGTTTGCATATACTTATTAAATAGGACTTCAAAGCTGTCTTGAAAGAACCAGGTATAGACCTCTTTCTTTCCAACCAGGAATTTTATTCATGCTCACTTTAGGGATTTTGTACCATTACTTGGGATTTCCAGAAATATGGCAGGTTGGGCAATGCAGTAGTTTTAGGTGGATACCGCATAAGAAAAGTTGTCAGAAAACTATGGGTCATTTTTTTACCACCTTTGCCATGATGTTTACTCTTCTTTTATGTATTTCAAAAACCTGAAACTCTACATATAGCAATCTGCAAGTTTTAAAAAAGTTTGATTTTGTAGCTTTCACTTTTTTCTCCCCTGAAAGAAAAAAAATGGATGTCTCAATGTCAAAGCATTTTTATATTCAAAATACTTAGTGATTCACCACTATATAAGACAGACACATATATGAGTATTAACCCATGCATTTAAAAGCAAAATAAATGTTGGAAAGCACTGTTCTTAGGTTAGAAGTGATCCTAAGGACCTAAGAAAAGATCAGTGCTTATTTTGTCCTACTTCCTGGTTTATACAGAAAACACACCTGCTGTAAATATAAACGAGATCTTATCACTAAATTCCATGTGGTCATAAAAGCAAACTTTCCATCAAGATGCAATTAGCTGCTTGTTCTACCGCAGATTTTTCTGGTTTATACAAATCTAGAGCAAGAAAATCTGGATACTGGACTGGGTAAACAGTTCCGTGTTTCCAGGAATAGAACCTTTTGTGGAAGAAGTGTTCCTCCTACCATGATATTTGCATTTTGAAAGGAGAAGTTCTTGTGGGGCCAGAATTAGTTCTGGTGAAGGTCAATGAAGCAACTGAAAAGAAGGTTTTTGGTTTTTTATAAAATAAGGTAACACTAACAGCAAGTTTTGGTTGCTAACCCTTAACTCTGCTTTACATTTTGGTACTTCACGGAGATGCAAGGTTTGCAGTGTGTGTTCTACAGGCCTATGAAATTTGGAAACTATTGTTAAAGAGTTTTAGGAAACTACAGAATTGCAGCAGTTACCAGTAGATTTCTGTTCACTCCGTAGGAACATATCCCACTGGTTTAAAAGTTTGGTGGTTCGTTAATCAGCTGAAATTGCAATTCACTGATCTATCACCCTTTCCCAGGGTATCTGTTAGGATTTGATATCAAATAGTTGAAGGATACTACATTTTATTCTAATTTAGAACTAGTCAGTGTTTGCCAAGCTGTATCTCAGGACAGCTGTGTTAGAGAACTTAACACTTTAAAGTCTCTTTTATGCATTATTACTTTACTATAATCATGCTATTAAAAATAATGTTAGATGCCAGATAGAGATGAAACCTGCATCTGACAAACACACGCAGTGCACAACGCAAAGGGAAGTGTGATATCAGTTCTTACAGAGATATTAGTAAATCAAATAGTTCTTTCCTCTAGAAAGAAAAATGCAGATCCATACTTGGAGAAAAGTAAGTGTTTTTTTTAAAAAACAACATTCTTTCTCAATTTAACTAGGGAATAACTCAGTATGTCACACTGTCCTGTTTTTCACAACAGGATATATCACTGGATATATTTCAAATAACTTTGGTGTGTAAAATTGACCTTTATTTTAAATCAGCCTTTAAACTAATATTCCCTGGTTGGTTTTTTGAAGCAGGAAAGGTTAGGAGGCTCTTCTTGCATATGATACCCAGAAGAAATTTGATTTAGCCATTTGAACCAATATTCAGAGGAATTTTTTTCCCTCCATAGATAAAGAAAAGTAGTTTGAGGAAATAATTAATTTAAAATTAGCTTTTGTGATTGCCCCCTCATGTGTTTGTTTTAGGAATGATTTTCGCCTACAGTCTTTTAAAATATATTACTTCCTCCTTTTTTTTATGCTGTGCTTATATAGGGAAAATAATCCTTTTCTGGCAAACCCAGATTATAAGTGACTTTGAGAAGGTGTTAATGCCAATTAGTACATTTGCACTGTTTCCTAAACTACAAGGACTTCACTGAAAAATCTGCTGAAAGAAGGTGTAACATAAAAGGGAAATTTTTTTTTAGGTGTAATTTTATTGGATGCCTGTGGAGACGCTGTGTGCCAGCATGAATGCCAATTTACTTCTGCGGTGCAGGGGAAAATATGATTTCTTAGATGGTAATCGCAAGGTGATTGATAGAGACAACTGACAAGAAAACCTTGTAGGAAAGAGTTCCAAAGCCAGCTACAAAATACAAGGTCATGAGTTAGAGTGATACAAGTCTTGTTATCTTCTGGTGGGTTCAGATACAGGAAGTCTTGAAATCTTTGCTTCCATCAAACCTAATTGCTCAAATTCCAGAAAGAATACTGTTCAGGGAAGAATCTGTATGCTTAATGTTGCCATGTCAGAGCAGTGAGGTATAAGAAAGAAGCAAAATATCAAGCTAAGCTTGCTTTCCTCACTTTCTGTAGTGCACTGGTTGACTGTTGGAGGAAAGAGAGAGCCAGTTGAGTTTCAAGTTTCCTCAAACTTCCTTAAGATTCCTTAAACCTGTGTGGTCCTGCACACACATCAAAGCGCATCCATTAGCAGAGATGCTTGTCGTTTTGAGCCCCGATGGTGCAGTGGCAGGGAGTCCGATGCACTCGGCACGGGGATGACTGTACAAGGCGGTGCGTCTTCGGACACAAGGTTTTGTGTGAGCGATCGATAACAGCAGTCAGTATGTGACTGACGGTGCCGGCCTGCTGCCCTCACACCTCGATAACAGCAGTCAGTATGTGACTGACGGTGCCGGCCTGCTGCCCTCACACCTCGATAACAGCAGTCAGTATGTGACTGACGGTGCCGGCCTGCTGCTGCCCTCACACCTCGATAACAGCAGTCAGTATGTGACTGACAGTGCCGGCCTGCTGCCGCCCTCACACCTCCATAACAGCAGTCGGTATGTGTGCCGGCCTACTGCCGCTTCCACACCCTGCCGACTGTCACTGAGGTGACGAGTGCGGTGGGATGAGCTGGGCGATTGCGTTCAGGGGAGCACATCATCAGCGTATCCATGACCTGTGGCACTCACAGATCTCCATTTCACCCTGCACTTCACAAAAAAGCACCCGGTAAAACATCCTGACTGGGCAAGGAAGCTGGTGGGGGGCTGGAGCACAAGTCTTGTGAGGAGTGGCGGAGGGAGCTGGGCGTGTTTAGCCTGGAGAAAGGGGGGCTGAGGGGAGACCTTATTGCTGTCTACAACTCCCTGAAAGGAGGGTGTAGCCAGGAGGGGGCTGGTCTCTTCTCACAACTAGCAAGCGTGTGGATAAGAGGAAACAGCCGCAAGTTGCACCAGGAGAAGTTTGGGTTGGATATTAGGAAAAATTTCTTCACTGTAAGTGTGGTTAAGCACTGGAACAGGGAAGTGGTTGAGTCAACTGGAAATGTTCTAGAAACATGGGGATGTGGCACTTAGGCACATGGTTTAGAGGTGGACGTGGCAGTGCTGGACTGACGGTTGGACTTGATGGTTTTAGAGGTGTTTTCCAGCCTAAATGTTTCTACAGTTCTGTTTCCTGTCTGAACCACACTGAGAATGTTGTTGCACTGAGCGGACAGCAACAGCCCCCTCAGTGAAGGATGCAGCCTTCCCTACTGCCATGCATAGTGCTCACCAAACTGTTTAAAAGAAGCAAAATAAATGCATGCATAATATTGTGAATATAAGTATTAGGCAAATGCTGCATTGTACTAAAATTATTAACCAACTGATGCAGATTTTTTTATGATGATGAAGTTACTAAAGTTGACTTCTTGAAAGTTAAAAAGTGTCACAAAGAGTTTTTTCAAGGTTAGACAGCTAGCAAGAACTGCTTCAAGGAACAGGGAATTTCTTAGAAGCAAGTATGCTTTAAAAGAGGATCATTAAACTTCTGAGGTTTTGAGTTCACAGCAAAAGCCTTTACCATTGTGCTGCTGCAAATAATTTCATTTTGTTTGATGTGCTTTCTATTACCTTTTATTCTTAATTGCAAGTCCCCAAATCTCTCAAAAGCTTCATTTCTTCCCCCTAAGATTAGGTATGAAATGGATTTATTTAGTTATTTTTAAAAGAAATATACCAAGATATTCAGTGTTATTTTCTTTCCCACAAGCCTTTTTTTATCATGTCTTAACTTAATCTATCTGCTTTCCCTTTAATATCATTAGTATTTTGGTGTGGCCATGCAAGGCACAAAGTCAGTATGAAAGTCAGTTCCTGAAGAGTCATTCAAAATCTTTGGGACTTTCTGTGTTTGTAAATACATTCATTTTAAAGATTATACTTAATTCTTTGAAATTGTGAGGTTTGTCTTCTCTGAAAAGTTGAGGCATGCCTGTTACAATTTCTAAGTTGTTTATGTTCATAAATATGAGTTAATGTGGATTTCCAAGCACAAATTAACAAAGAAGTGAAGATGCTGAGTAAAACTAAGAAAATATCAAGTAATTTCAACCAATAAAAACCCATTTCGTTCATCTCAGCAAGATTTAATTCTAAAGCTTAAAAAGTGACAGGCAAAAGATCTACTAGAATTTAATTTTCACATCTGCAGCATGTTGTCCTGAAGGAGTCGTCCACATACAGAGTTTGCTCCAACACTTTCCCAAACCCCAGAGTCTGAAGTGAGATAGGTATCATCTAGTGCTGCAGGACTGCACTGGTTTTATCTCTGCCATGGGTGCAATTTGAGGCTTTCAATTCACTTTCAGCAATCTTCACTGGAATTACAGGCAAGACTTGGAGTGCAATATAGCTTTTCTTTATCCAAAAAACAACATTGAACCCCACCTATGTGTTCATTAACCCTGTTCTGCTTCCATCTTAAAGGACTGCAGAGGTTGTTCTCATTCATAAAAGCTTACTGTGCAAGGGTCATTTGCAAATTGCTTTGGGTTAGAAAATCTAATTTGTATCTCAACTTGATCAAATTGCAGTCATATAATAGCTGATGCTAGAGCACATAATAATTGCCTGTATTTGAGTCTTTGTAATTAGAACCAGTGAGAGTGTCTGGAATACCTGTTTTCTTAGGCTTTAGCAATTGATGCGTACCTGGGTAAAGATGGGAGATTATGCATCAAGTTCACGCTTTTCCACAAACAAATGTTTCATTAGTCAAAACACCTAGGATAAAAATGTTCATAAAAAGTTCCATCCCTATAGACCCATGTTGCATACTGTTAAAATCCCAATGAAAGAAATAATGAATAAATAATAAATATTATTGAAAGAATAATACCACCTCTTGTTTTGCCTATTTTCTGTAGCAGCAAAACTAAATAGATGAGTTATTTCTCTGTCCCGTCCTCATAGCGAGAGGTTGGCAAAAGAGTTGTAAGCTGAGTGCCTTGAGTCCTTCCACTCAGAAGAGCTCCTGCTGCTGGAAAGGTGGCTTTTCTGAGCGGCTTCTGTAGAATGGTTCCTTCATCATGAAAACCTTAGGAGAGAACTTGTGTACAATAGCACTGAAAAGACACTTACACTAACAAACGTTTTGTAAAAAAATACTACCTTATGACAACTTGTGATCTAGTCTGAGTTCTACTCCTCTTGAGCTCCATGTGCCAGCACTGCAAAGTGTTTTGGGAGTTGGGATGGAATTCTCTCTGAATGTCTTCAACGTATTCTTGTTCATTGCACTTAGAAGGTAACTTTTTTTGGAAAGTTGCAACTCTGCTGTTGTACACAAACAAGAAAATAGAGACAGATATTACCCCTATCCATTCTTGCTGTAACACAATCAATTTGATACAGGCATAAATGGGAAAGTTCTTTCTCTCTTGAGTGTAATGAAAGTAAACTGAACTGCGAAGTTGATCTTAAACTAGAGATGATGATTTCATTACCTGCCACTGCATTTTTGAAAAAAAGAAGAGGTGTCATCACTGGCAGCAGGTTTTACAGAAAAAGAAATTATTCCTTTGTAGATCTCAGTGGAATCCAGACACTGCTATGCACGAAGGACATGTTGTCTCAACACAGGAGCTGACGGAATTCTTGCAACCTCTTTTTACCCAGAACTCCAGAAACCTCGTCTTGTTCCTGCAAGATAGGGTACGTAAACCATTTTTTGTTCTCACCAGTACTGAGCACAAGTCTGTACCTAAACGAGATGCCATGGCTCCTTCTCACCAACCTACTCTCTTTGTTTTTCAGCTTAGCATAGATGATTTCACATACTTCAGTGAATCCTATGGCAACAAGACTCCGTTTCAAAATGTTCAGGCAAGCATTTATCTCTTTTATTTCTTTATGTGCAGTATTTAAAAAGAAAAAGAAAAAGCAAGATGTAAGAAAGATGCAAACAGACAATAACTGGGAAAAGGAAACTGAGTTGCAGAAGTTTTCTAATTTAAATTATTGAGATTATTCCAGTTTAAGCAGATGTGTTAAAGGAAATCTACTGAATTTGCAGATACGTGCTTTGTAGTTATTATATTTTTAAAGACTGAGTTTTCACAATTCATCATAACTGACAAAATTGTTCTTAAATATGCTGCAATTTTCTATCGTAAAGAACAATACAAACTTCAAGACCAACACCCCAAAATTCTGTTTTGAAGCCATAGGAAGAAAAGAAGTTATAGGAACCAATCTTTTCTTCTTTATTTTCAGAATTGAATACCTATTTTGTTTTTACAGGAATTGAATTTCATTTAGGGAGTTAACTGTCTTGTATTTGTATTAAGTTAATATATCACTAGATGCTGTATTGCCTTAATCTTCATGAAAAAAATGCTAGTTGATTAATTTGAAATAAACTCTAGGCACAGAATTTAAGATGGAATCCCCCTGAGTCAGTCAACAGCTTCAAATTTTGTCCTCACTGAGAAGGTTTATGGATTTTGTGCACAGCATCTATGGTTGTACTTACATGACAGTTTCTTGAAATGTAATTAGACAAAATGTTCACTTGTGGAAGTCATAAAGACATTCCTGGAGGCAGTGCAGGATGAACAGAACTATTACTAATGTAAATAGTATCAGAGCGTACAAGGAAGTGTAAATTCCCAAGCACCACTCAGCAAGCACTATATGTAATTAAATACATAAATATTCGCATATTACCTGTCTCTACATCTATACTAAGAACCTCACATCTTCCTTGTATCACTGGAACTGGAGATACTCATCTCTTTGTCATATAACAGCATCTTAACAGTGATGCTGGAAGAGAAACAATTATTCAGAGTATCTACATGGGTTTTCTGAGGAACAAATGGGAGTCATAATCATCTGTACTGTAAGGATCGCTGGTTGTGTCTGCGGGCAGATGCACTGGTTCTTCTCTGCTATGCCTTTATCTTCTCCGGGTTTAACATCTCTGCAAGGCTGTGTCTGGAGCAGAATTTTGTTGCTGCCTGACTACAAAACTGGTTTAATTTCGGAAGCTGTTTGAAATACATTGCAATGTGTGACATTGCAAGTTCCTAATAATGTGGTGGTCTTATTTAAGTAGGCCCTGGATGTTTAAGAGGAGGGATACCAAAGTATTTAACACATTCTTCTTTTGCCTTGTAATCAGGACTCCATCAGCACTGCAGATAGAGATTAAAGGCTTCAAAGTCTAGTGATGAGGCCAGAGACTGATGTGTTTAGAAATCAGGTGGTATACGAGGGGATTTGGGACCTAGTGAGGGCTGGTGAGGAGATCCTCAGCTAAACAAAAGGTCGTGTTTAAGTAAATCTGTGTCTGTATCTGGAAGGTCATTTATACCCAAGTTTTTAACAATCTGAATAAATGTCAGCAACTGTTTTCTTTCTGACCTTGCCTCTGTTCCCTCTCTATCTTGGAGCTGAGAAATTTTTCCTTATTATGGCTTCTTTAAAACTGGAAAGTTCCTTTTTACAAATTGCTCACCTTAACTACAGTACTTCCTACATTTTTTCTGTTGGATTTGGCAATCTTAATGCTTTTCTAGTGTAGTTTGATGGAGGTGAGGTGCTGTAACATGAGTGAAAGAAAATGAGATGTATAAATTACGTACTTCTTTTTCACCTAGATGCCCATAGAGAGAGTTTTATCAATATCTATTGCATAGGGTTTAGTTCTTAGGGCCAGAAAAGGAACTTTATAATAATCATCCATATTGGATGTAACAGAGTCTGCAAAAATTTGCTCAGTTGCTATCATATTACTTGAACTCCACTTGAGATAATTTGGGTAAGAAATCAATTCTTAAACATTCTATGAAAGATTGCAATAATATTCACACAACACAGGACAAAGTGAAGGTCAGGTCTGAATTTTCTCACTGGAGAAATTAGAATCTTTTATGTTGCATAATCACAAGTTTTTTACCTACACAGTCTATATTACACAAATGATCAGTGAAGCTGTAATAAATGTTCCATTGCTCTCAAGCATCCTCCTTATGAACTTCAGAAATGCAAACTTATTCATGAACCTAAGCTGGAGATTTCGTTTAGAATGTATAAGTGCATGTAGCAGCATGTGGACTACAAGAAGAAAGTGTTATTTGAAAAAGAGTTACAGGCTTGTAAACCCCAGAAAGATTTGCAGATATTAGATTTGTTCAGCTGCATTAGCAGCTGTTCTGAGCTTTTGGTATCAATGGGTTTGCATGCAATAAAAGAACCCTATTTCCAGTTAATACAAAAGGAATCTTACATAGGTAGATCATTTATCTTGAACTTTCAAACAACTTCTAAATTAAATAATAAAATACAAAGATTAGCATTTGGGGAACTTCTTTGTCAAGCAGTCACCTACCCTACCAACTATTTTTCTTTAATACTAGCTTTGGCTTTCCCCAGACAATGCTCAGCTCCTTAGAACTGCAGTGTATGTTAACACACTCCAATTAGTGGCCAGCTGTGCAGCCACATAATTATGACTGTAAGTCATTGCCGTTTGTGGTCTGATAACTCCATCCTATCTGCACTCAGTGGTCATAGACTGAGCAGTACTATTTAGTCACATGTGATACGGAGGTTCTAATAAAGTTTTGATTGTTCTTTATTTCTTTTAGTTTTATTATATTATTTTTTGACAAGGGAACATGCACAGAGCTGCATAATAATCAAGATAGCAGTTCATAGATTTATTCATTGACATGATGTTTTGTTCTCTAGCCTTTTCTAAAATATTATTAATATTTGATTTTTTCAATCTTAATCACCATCAGCCTCTGAATTTTTTCAAAGAGCTGTTGTAATTCTCAAGGTTTCATTACTGAAGGGTAACACTCAGTTCTGAGTCTATTACCTATTATTGTGTATGTACAATTACGTTTGTTTTTCTGTCACCCCATACTGTGCTAAAATCAATTTACATTGAATCTTACCAGTTACTCAGTTGCCCAAGAGGTTGTACCAGAAGCTGCTTCTGTGGTTCATCAGTCAGCCATTGCCTTTACTAACTTGAATAATTCAGCATAATGAGCAAGTTTCATTAGCTCAATATTTATCTTTTTATCAGATAGTTTAGGAGCATATGGAACAGAACGGACCCTAGTGCAGTAACAGATACTTTTTTCTGCCCCTTACTTGCTAAATCTTTACCTATCCTTTAGCTACCTTCATGTGAAGACTGCCTCTCTCGCCAAAGCAGCTTAGTTTCTTTAGTAGTACTTACCTCAAGACTGCCAAATGCCTTGTGTGGGTCCAAGCAGACTGTAGCATCTAGAGCTTCTTGTTGTACGTGCCTATTGACTGCTTCCGATACTTTCAGCAGAATTGTGAGGCAACACTTTATTGCAAAAGCCACATCAAGTTTTTCCCCCTGTATAGGCCTTCCTCATTGTTATAGTCTGTATTTTATTCTTTGGAATGCTTCCTCCTATTCAGGTTTTCTTCTCGACAGTCCCTTGGATCTGTCTGTAACCCTCAGAAAAAAAAAATTGGTGTCATGTTTCTCACTATACAGTACTGCAGGGAGGTTTGTTCAACAGTAATTCCTGTAGCTGCAACACACTTTATCCGGTAAAGTACGTAAGATCAGTGTCCATTAAAATTATAACTTACAGCTTTATGCATACATTTGACAGACACAGCTACAGTGTAAAAGTTTGTGGGACAGATAATAATTGGAAAGTGAAAATTAAACCTTCCCCTTCCTTTTCCCCTTCCTCTCTCTCCGTGTCCCACCCCTGTTCCTAGCTACTGTGTGCTTTGCTTTAGCAGAACACAAAATCAGGTGTTTCTCAATATCCTCTCAATTCTCCACCCCCTTTTGGAGTTTTTGTGTCTTGAACAAGCATGGTAGCTGAAATCCTAAAATGTGTAAAGCAACATATGGGTATTGTAAAGAAAAATGCACAATTGCCATATGGCAAGAAGGACAAAGCAGAGGCATGGGATCAGATTGCCTACCTGAAGCTAATGAATTGATATCCACCTGCATCTACCCTTCAGATGAAAAACAGCTGAATACCAGTGGCTGGAAGCTGAGACAGATGGCAGTGCAGCATTGGTTAGGAGCAGAGGCACAATTCAGATACTACTCAGTAATGATACACTTTATATCTTACTCTACATTAAATGAGTAGTCTGCTTAATACATCTCCTTGGACGAAGTGGCTGTTGGCATTCTGGCTGCTGCTATGGGACAAGGGATTAAAATATTGAAAATAAAACAAAATCATTGAATTGCTCAGTATTTCCGGTCTAAATGCAAATCTGTAAACAAATCAAAATGAAATGTTTCATCTTTTTCTTCCAGGAGGTGCTAAAAACACTACTGAAAGACATGTACACAAAATCAGTGCTTTCTGCTCTATTTTAATTTCTGCAATTACTTTTCTATCAGTCTGGAAAATCAGACAGTGCTGCATGATCCTCCCTTATGAGCATCTATAGAAATGTGAAAATACGTATAGCCTTTGCCTAGGAAGGAAAACATGAGCAATTAGAAAGAACCATAGCAGATCAGAAAAGTGGTAAGCAGTCGAAGAACAGACAAAAGGGAAAAAAGAAATAGTAGGAGAAAAGTGTTAGGAACACTGTAATGCTTTTGTTTGATTTTCTCTCCTTTGTATAATTGAAGGGAGCAATGATAAAGCCGCTTTAGTTGGCACCTGGCATCAGGCCAGGGTCAACCCACCACAACATTAAATATGGGCTACATTAATTTTGATCATTTTCAAATCTTCATCTTGCATTTTGTTCCCCCAAATATTTCAAGTTAATTTTATTATCAAGAAGAATGCTTAAAAAGATGTTTTTTGACTATGCAGGTTCCAAATTTTTAGAATGAGAATATTTTTCAATTCATTTCACTCAAGTATCTTTATCAGAAACTCAGCTATCAGAATTTTAAATAAAGTGAAAGATACCCTGATGCTTTATCTGAACTAATTCAGCCTGAGCTTTATAATTTGTACTTTGAGTATAAAGATGGAAAGTTTATGACATGAATTTTATTTGTGTTTTTCTGGAGGCTCTATAGATCCTGAGATCTGCAGCTTTCTTTAATTAATAGTTACAAATTAGACACTTTCCTGTACCACGTGCTGTACCACCAGGATGTACACAAATGCAGTGTGTTTATTGCGCAAAATATGACTCAACTGAATGGAGCTGCTGGAACTGGAGGTGTCTCACATTGATCTTTCTCACCTCCAAGGGCATTTAGTTAGAGAGTCATCTGAGCTTTGCTTCTGGCAACGTTCATAACCACTACACTCTTAGCTTGAGAAACTGAGACACGGACCCAGACCGGCAGGGAATCTGAATCATTTAGCTGGTTTTATACACTTTTCCAAGGCACAGTGTTTCCTTACACAGTAATTCTCACTACGTGACCACATCAGGAACGTGCTTTCTAAATGTCCTTCTATGGGGGGATCACGCGCTGTTCACCCGTCTGTCAGCTTCCGGCAGGCTCCTCTCCTGGAAGGCTCTGCTGCGTGATACCTCCTCCCCCCAGGGTCCGGCAGAGACAGGCCTCTCTGTGCCACCATGAGCTCCTTTGTGCTGCCGTGTGCTTCTGCAGGCGCATCCCACAGCCCGCAGTTCAATTCCACCCTATCTCTTCCCACTACATCATCTGTCTCTCCTCTTCCACCACACGTGTGGAAAGGACAGTAATAATTTGGTGTTACTGAGTGCTTTAAGCTTGCTGCAGGAAAGTTCAGGAGCAGCCTGCAGCCACCATCAGGCTGTGAGAATTCATGTTGTGAGAGATGGGTGATATTTTGCTGAAGCCAAAAGGTTACTAAGTTAAATAATGAAAGTTACTGGTTCTATGTGTTGTTGGTTTTGGTTTGGATCTGTTCTGGTGGGTTTGTTGGGTGTTGTTGTGAGCTGGGAGAGGGGCAGCGGGGTTGAAGGCTTGACTGAGAGGGAGGTGGGATGACAGGGGCATGATAGAAAAGTAGGCGGTGGGGAGAGAATGTAAGTTCCCGAGTACCCAGCCAAGGGGAAAAGGGACAGGGACTGCCCTGGCAGGGAAAGGGTATAAAATATAGCCATGTTGTTGAAGGGGATGTGTGTGCTCGGCTCTTGGGGAGGGAGATGCACACCAGACTCAGCTGACTCGTGACTAATAAATAGTTTGCTTTTGCTTTGACAACTTTGTCCTCATTAAATTGTATCAAAAAGTTAGTTCATTTCTAACAATGTGCTGTTTTTACTGTGGTGGTTCCTCACCTTGAATATTAAATTAAGGATACCTTAAAAAATGGTTGTGTTTAATTATTAAACAACTAAATATTAAGCAAGTAAATAAACTGTTCATAAATTTATTACAGGAAATTCTTCAGTCTTCTCCTTCATCTTTAGTTTTGCCAGCTGTTGACTGCAAGGCTACCAAATATCTCCTGAACTTTCTTCAAGAATCAGGAGACTGGAAGTTAACAAATGTAACTAATCTCAATGTCTCTCAGCTGGAAGTGAATGCATCTAACCCAAACTTACTGGTGGTTCAACTACAACCCCTTGCCAGGTAGGAGCTTATCACAAACAGAACTAACCCACATGTGTGCGTGATTTTTACAGCTTTTGAAAATGTCAGTTGTATTCAGGAAATTCAGAAAAACAAAGTGGAAGCTTGTAGGGCTATCAAAATTGTTTCTCTTGCAGGGATGAATTCTGTGTTTTTCAAAGTCCCCTGATGAGTTTACCAGGTGTAATAGATGAATTATGTTGAGTAAGGCAGTCAGGCATTCCTGTTTTGTCTGCCTCATTATATGAGAACAAAGGGGCAGCTAATAAAACTAAATGGCAACACACTTTTTAGCAGAAAGGCTCAATTATTTTACTCAACACATGATTAACCTGCAGAATTAATTGCTAGAAGGCATTCCAGGGGTCAAAAATATTGGCAGGATAAATAAGCAAGCAAATAAACATACAGACAAACCTGAAGCTAATAAAGGGCCTGATTCTCCATCACTATGGAAGGAAGAGAAGGGCTATAATTCTTCGTATTTCCAGCCATCTGAGGCCTGTGGTCTAAGAGAGATAGGGAGAGACTGTTCCTTCAGGTGAATGTGTATTTAGAAGATACAAGGCATGATTGCTCAGCTTCTTTTGCTTCCTCTTCTTCCCAGCCTGTTACTTGGTGTGCTATTTTGAAAAGCAAACTAGTGAGAGAGTCCAAGTCAGAAATACAGTTTAATAGGAAAAAATAAAATAAATGCAGTAGTGCAAAAAAACAATCCACTGACAAGGTCAGAGCACAAACCTGACCCCCTGATAATCGGGGGGTTGGTAACAGTCCAATCAAATGGTGACTGCCGTCCTCCTGGAGTGATGGTTCTGTTAAAGGGCCTGGTCTTCCTCTGAAGGTCCAGCAGTGTAGATCTTGTCCTCTGAGGTCCCAGTAGGTAAGTCTGCCTCTGCTGTTCCAGGCCCCAGATTTTTATCCTGGTGGGAACGCTTGGTTCCTTCCCCCTGGGCGGAGCATCTCACAATGGGATGGTGAGTCACAGGGCAAGGCACTGATGGGCCCGTTAACAGGAGACAGTCCAGAGGGAGGAGGCAAGGAACATTGCTACACCTGGTCTCAACAGCTCATGGTAATAGAATACATTGTAACCCAGGACACTTGGGCATTTGTATGTCGATGTAAGGGGCAGGTATCAATGTGTCCTGAAGAAATGCAATTCTAGCTGTCATGTCATTACACAAAAAGAGGCATGATAACTACTTTAAGGTCCTCCTGTACAAATGTTAAACAAGGGGCCAACACCAAATTTTAAAAAGCTTCCCAGAAACTGATCAAAATAGTGTCAGTAGTATGGCTTCTCTGCTACCTAGGAAGTTTGAGGGGTTTAAGAATCAGCTGAAGATATGGTCCTTGTATTTTTAATGTCTTTGCAGAAGAAAAGAGTCATTAGGACAAGATAAAAGAATAACAGAGGGACTGACAGTAATCTTTTATCAGTCAGTATCTTCATACATTTCTGATTCACATCATTCTTGCCAAGAAAAGATTTTTAATTATTTTTCTCCCTCTTATTCTCTAGTGGTTTAAAAGAGGTTTCCACCCTGGAAGCAATTGCTGAAAATGGTAAGTAATATTACCTACATATAACTAGCATTTCATCTTTTTTTTTTTTCTTGAGTAAGTTGTATTCTCTAGTTCCCAGGCTTTGCCTTGCTACTACTATTTAGAAGTTTTTATCCCACTCCCCTTCTACAGTTTTTATAAGCTGTGGTTGTCTTAGTGTTGGACACTAAGCGTCTGATGAAAAATCCATGTGGATACAGCTCTGTGACCTGAAATGTCATGATAATTCACCTGTGCTTCAGGCATGGGCCTTTGCTCATTCTCTGAGCCGGGACCCTGCATCTCTGTACAACTGCGCTGCATCCCTCGATCTCACCTTGCAGACTGGCAGCTGGAGGTGCCAGGCTCATCTGGCAATTCCAAGGCCTTGGTTTCAACAAAGGGTGTCTGTGTGAATAGGAAATGTTTTTCTAATCTTTATAAAACAATACTGATGGCCTTCTTTTGCCTTTGATATCAGTCTTTTATTGGTTTTGCAGTTTATTAAACACTACTTGTTGAAGTTGAATCTCTCTATATTACACTATAAAAAACTTTCCTTGCCTAACATCTGGTGAAAGAGAAGTGCCATACACAAAAATGGCACTGAGAGGCATCTCATTTCAGAGCTTTCACTTACTACTCTAAACTAGAATGGGGTTGTAAAATCAGAAACAGATTTGAAAATCAGGGGGAGATACCTTAGTACTGAAATCAGTTGTGCATCCTTTTCTCTTTGTTTTTGTACTTGTCCAAAATGAGTGGGTTTTATACTAAAACAAGCAGTTGGGTTTTCACCTCTGAATTGCAGAGGAGTTACTTTGTTCTCTTTTCTTGTCCCCAGAGCATACTGGATAGTTGAGACTTGACTTAATGTTGGTATTGGCTAAACAGCGGCTTTTTCTTTATGGGGCATTTCTTTCATCAGCTGCATGGATTCAAGAATAAGCTTCCCAAGCCCTAGAATCATAGTATCATAGAATATGCTGAGTTGGAAGGGACCCATTGGGATAACTGAGTCCATCCTGGCCTTGCACAGGACACCCCAAGAATCACATCATGTGCCTGACAGTGTTCTCCAAATGCTTCTTGAACTCTGTCAGGTTTGATCCTCTGCCATTTCTCTGGGGAGCCTGTTCCAGTGTTCTGGGTAGAAAACCTTTTCCTGATATCCCACCTAAACCTCCCCTGACTCAGTATCATGCCATTCCTTGAGTTCTGTCACTGGTCACGAGTGATGAGATCAGTGTCTGCCCCTTCTCTTCCCCTCACGAGGAAGTTGTAACTGCAATGAGGTCTCCCCTCAGCTTCCTCTTCTCCAGGCTGAACAGACCAAGTGATCTCAGCTGCTCCTCATAAGGCTCCCCCTTCAGACCCTTCATCATCCTTGTTGCCTCTTTGGATGGTCTTTAATTGCTTAATGTTGTTTTTATATCGTGGCACCCAAACCTGCCCCCAGCACTGGAGGTGAGGCCGCCCCAGTGCAGAGCAGAGCAGGACAATCCCCTCCCTTGCCCGGCTGGTGGTGCTGGGCCTGATGCCCCCAAGACACGCTTGGCCCTCCTGGCTGCCGGGGCACACTGTAGACTCATGCAGCTGTTGTCTCAGGCCACTTTGTTTTGGGAAAGCAAAGTTAACAAGGCAACCTGTGGGAGGATGGAAGAACTGGCTATGGCAACTTTTTGGTTAGTATCAGCTAGATGTTAAACAGGAAGGGTATGTGGATTAGGGAAGATATGCCACTTTGCAGGGCCAAGTACAAAATCTGCACTATTGTTCCCATGTAGGCACCTAATTTTAGATGCTCTAAAATATGGTGGACAATCTGGACAATCTTTTATTTGGAGAGTTTGAAAGTACTTCATAAGAAAGGTAGAGTTCTGATCATAGGCAAACAGGGATCTATATAAACTCTGTTGTCATAAGGATGTTCACAGAAGCTTCTCTGGATGAAGGAATTATCTCTAGAATCTTCCTGAAGGCAGGAGTTACAGATGTTACTGGTAACTATAGTTACATGTAGCTTCTTTCTGAAGGGAAATGCAAATAACATGTTATTTCAGAAAACTATTGGTTGCTTTAATGAAAGAAAACCCAAAGTCAGTCTCTGCATTTTTACATGTATTATTTTTTTTGTTCTGCAAATTTTTGCTAAGGCTGAGGAGAATTTCTGAAATCTCTGAATCCAGAATACAAAACCTACATTATATAATGCCTTGGATCTCCACAACCAGTGTAATTATGGCAGTAGTTTTTAGGCAGTTGTTTTTCTGAGTAAGTACATTTCTTACAGTAGATTCTCCTAGCAATAATTTTCAGAAGGAAACTTTACATGGCTGTGATTCTTGACTGGTATGAGGAAATCAGTTAAGTTGAAACCCTACAGGAAAAAACAATGCTTGCATTCTTACAAAAGCCAAACATCTTACTCAGCCAGGACACCATAATTATAGTAAGTAGAAATGGTCAAAGAGGATAATAATATAAACTCTTATTTTCAGCACATGCAAATAAAACACAATTTCTGTGGAGTATAACCTCAAAATCTGAGAAGTTTGTATGTCCAGGTTATAAAATATCCATCCACCAGTCTGGTACATGAATGAGACGTGGGAAGGCCCTGAAACAGTAAATGTGAGTCTGCTAGCTTGCTTCTCGAGCAGTCCCAGTAACAACACTAATAATGGTTCATGATTCACAACTATTATGCTCCTTATAAGCAGATGTTCATGTTTCTGCATAAAGCTTGAAAACATTTAGCAGTTGTAAGTATTTATTGCAACTGCCTGTGGTTTCAGAACTAGAGGAGGATCTTTTGTAGAGGCATATTTGGACCTCTTTGAAAAGTCGTCTCTTTCTTTTTCAGAAATATTCCACCATATTTCTCCTTTGGCCTCCAAAATAATCAACAGGAAAATTTTCTGTGTCCTGTTGGGGGTGCAGAAGCAGGATGTAAATCCACAGAAGGCAAAAGAAATATTGCTACCAGTGTTACGCATATCATGCCCCACACTAAACACTGTGTTTTGAGTGTTGTCTCTTAGTGATAGTTACATGTATTTTGTAATTCAAAGAATAATACTGCTTAAATTTTATTATTTACTTATTAACTGGTCACTTGACTAACAGGATATGCATCCTGCTCTGCTCTCTTAAGTGATTTCTTCTGCTCTTGCTTTTAATTGCCTAAAGTTCAAACCTTAGGTTATATTTTCCATGGTTTTACTTTTCAGTTTCAAAATCACCCCTTTTTCTGAACTGTTGTATTTTTTTAATATTATCTCACTGAAATTTTGAATTTTTCAAGAAGCTATGTCTTACCCATTTGTACCTATTGTACCTAGATGGAATAAGCACTTAAGTTGCTTGCATAGACTGAATAAGCTTAAACATCTAGCTCGTTACTTCTCCAACTACTGTAGGATTTTAGCTTTCTGAGCTTACAGAACTTGTTGAATTATACATGTTTCTGTTTACAGACAAAATAATTGGAAGAGTGACCATGGATCTGCAGGAACGAGGGATTCATTTTTCAGTAATTTATACTGCAGTGAGACCTTCAAGGGTGAGTAATCTTCAGTGCCTAGAACTGTCAGATTTTTATCATCCAACAACTTAATGTTTACAGAAGAACTCTGTAGATGATTTTCAAGATTATACAGGCAAGCAATCTATATTATATGAGGTTTTGACCAGAAATGATTGCATGAATTTTCATATACGATACCTAGATCACGTAACTATTGAAGTTTTACTGTTCTAGGAGACTATAAATCTCCCTTTGTCTGTAGAACTTTTTACTATATTTTTAAGAACTGTAAATTAATTTTTTTTTCAGTTTAACTTTAGTGGTTTTGTAGTGAGTTCTATGTGGAATGTTATCAAGCTTCCTAGTGTGGCTGGTTAGTATAGCCAGAGTATTATTAATTAACTGAAGGCTACTGAAGTATCCATTTTAAGATTAATTGGTTTAATTTCTTTTAATCAATACTTGATATTTACAACTGCAAGGTAAAGTTTTCACCCTTGCTGATGCTCAGAATATAATTTGTAGATCACATATCATGTTAACAGTAAGCAGCAACTCAGGATAGTTTTTTATGCAGAGTTATCTTTTTGTGTGACATACAGGTTGCAATCAAAAAATACGCAATTTTTAATTTTAATGTGAATAAATGGAAGATAGTCCTGCCTTGAGGAAAACAAAATAGTTTCCATTAAGAAGAGAAACATTTGAAACATTAGGGTGAATCCTAAAAATTCCAACTTTGAGAGAAACGTGTCTGTCTGTTTCAGAGGTGACACATCTGAGCTCCTAGTATGATAATAGAATCATACAATCATTAAGATTGGAAAAGACCTCCAGGATCATTGAGTCCAACCTTTGACTGATCACCACCATGTGAACTAAACCATAGCACTAAGTGCCACATCCAGTAATTTCTTGAACACTTCCAGGGATGGTGACTCCACCACCTCCCTGGGTAGTCTATTTCAATGCTTGACCACCCTTTCAGTGAAGAAATTTTTCCTGATGTCCAACTTGAACCTCCCCTGGTGCAGTTTAAGGCCATATCTGCTTGTCCTATTGCTGGTTGCCTGGAAGAAGAGGCTGACCCTCCACCTGGATACAACCTCCTTTCAGGAAGTTGTAGAGTGATAAGGTCCCCCCTGAGCCTCCTCCTCTCCTGGTTGAACACCACTGGCTCCCTCAGCCGTTCCTCACGTGAGTCACTCTTTAGACCCTTCACCAGCTCTGTTGCCCTTCTCTGGACTCGCTCCAGCCCCTCAATGTCTTTCTTACAGTGAGGGGCCCAGAGCTGACACAGCCCTCGAGGTGTGACCTCATCAGTGCTGAATAGAGGGGGACAATCGCTCTAGTCCTGCTGGCCACGCTGTTGCTAATACAGGCCGGGATGGCACTGGCCTTCTTGGCCACCTGGGCACACACTGGCTCATGCTCAGCTGCTGTTGACCAGCACCTCCAGGTCCTTTTTACTCACATAGACTTGAGAGTGTCCAGGTGGCACAGTGGTTCGCTAACTGCTTCCTCTTGGATTGCAGGGGTTCTATTTTGCTCCCAGTCCCTGTCTACCAGCTCAGGGGGCAGGTTGCCCTGAGGAGAACTGGTCTCGCTGTTAAAGACTGAGGCAAAGAAAGTATGAGTACCTCAGCCTTTTCCTTATCCTTGGTTACAATATTCCCCTCCTTCCCCGTATCCAAGGATAGAGATTTTCCTTAGCTCTCCTTTTGTTGTTAATTTATTTGTAAAAACATTTTTTATTATCTCTCACAGCAGTTGCCAGATTGAGTTTTAACTGAGTTTTTGCCTTTCTAATTTTCTGCCTATGTGACCTAATGACACCCTTATACTCTCCCTGAGTTGCTTGCCCCTTCTTGCAGAGGTCATCAACTCTTTTTTTTTTTTTTTCTCTGATTTCCAGTGAAAGCTCCCTATTCAGCCAGGCTGGTCTTCTCCCCTCGTCAACTCATCTTTTGGCACGTGGGGATGGCCTGCTTCTGTGCTTTTAAAGATTTCTTTCTTAAAGTATGTCTAGCTTTCCTGGACTCCTTTGTTACTAAGAACTGTCCAAGATAGAGGTTTTGTTGACCCCCTTCCTCACTTCACCAAGAATCAAAAATTCTATCCTTTTGGGGTCACTTTGCCCAAGACAGCCTCCGACCACCACATCTCCCACCAGCCTTTTTCTATTCATAAACAGCAGATCTAGCAGGGTACTGTCCCTGGTAGGCTCACTCACCAGCTGTGTTAGGAATTTATCTTCCTCATGCTCCAGGAACCTCCTAGACTGCCTCTTCACTGTGTTGAGTTTCCAGCAGGCACCTGACAAGTTAAAGTCTCCCACAAGAGAGAGCTAGCGGTCATGAAACATCAGCCAGTTGCTTATAGAATATTTCACCTGCCTTTCCTTGGTTTAGGCAACAGGAGGGACATTTGTGTGATTGTCTAGATCTAGCGTGAGAAATGCCAATAGGATCTTGAGAGGCTGGAAGGTTTTCAGGAGGGAGCATGATGAAAAATGCACTGCTATTCTTATCACAGGAATAAAACCTAGAAAACCTGTGTTCAGTGGGCATGGAGGGAAGTCCCTTTATCTTATCCAAAAGAAGAGTAGGAGGCCACATAAATGGACTTCATAAATGTTCTGTAAGCCAGTAGTGGATGAGCCCCTCAAAGGTGTTCTGTGTTCATTCAAAAGTAGTATGGGTTTTTGCACAGAGGTAGGATCTTAAACCTCTGACTGTCCAACAAGGTGATCACAATAGTTCCTTCAGGCTCTAGGACAAAGGCGAATTCTACTGAAGAAAAACGAGAACTTGCTTCAAAAATTCAGCCTGTGAAATTCATTTCCAGAGACGGGAGTTTGAACACCAAACTTAGAATAAAAAACAGTAGCATGAGGAGGCAAGCTTACATTGATATTCTGTGTACTGTGTGTTTTTGTGGCAAAGGACAGAATATTAGTCCAGAACTTGTGTTCTGGCTTTTTTTCTATTTCTTTTTTTAACAACGATCCAAAACAAAAATAAAAATTACTTAGTTATTGTGGCTCTTTACTGTTTGAAATCAAAGGCTCATGGGCATTATTAGCTGAAAATTGCATTTAGAACAATTGGAATGAAAAATATTTTTAATAAATGAAAGAATTGGAATTAAGGAATTTTTTGATCAATTTTAGAAGTTTTTTGAATTTTAAATCTATGCATATTTCAACAAGCTTTCTAAATTAAAGTAACTTTGTTTGAGCAGCTGAAGCACTTTTAAATAATTAAAGCAATGTATTTTAAGATGTTCTACATTTTTAAAATACAAGCAATTTAAACTTTTCTCAGTTGCATAAATTCAATACTATATAAAACCATTTGAAGCGGTTTTTGTCCCCTCACAATAACTTTATTTCAGTGCATTCAAGGTTATCAGCTTCTGTACAGAGCTAGAAAAGGCAAAGCAGAATGTACTTTTGAGGGTTCATCACTCTGTATATTTGCATATAACCTCTCCTTGGTATGTATTGCATATCTTTGGCTGTGCTTGAACTGCGGAAGGTATGAACTGTTTCATAATCATAAGTGAAAGTACTAACTCCCTTCACTTAAACTATAAAGACTATATTGCATGATCTACAAGTTACAGGATCACTCCCCAGTGATAGCCAAGATCAATATATATAGGAAGTAAAAGGCTTTAATCATGTTGAGAATGATTGTCAAATGCACTGTGTAAACTCTATAGCCATCATTCACTATGGAAGATTTGCCTTTACTAGTGGCTTTATTCTCAGTGATGAAGGAAATTAGCTTTAGGTATTACACTTAAAAAAAAAAAAAAGGTAATCTCTTTCTAGTTAGGTAAATTAATTTTACACAGTGAAGCTCCCAAAAAACTGGTGGTTTTGGGATGCTTCTCTTCTGAAAGCTCTACCTCTGCTCTTGGGCTGTTTGTGGCTTAATAACATGGCCATGTTATATTCATTTGTTTTTCCATTGCCTCAAGCAGAGAGAAACAAATGTGAGAAATGCATATATGGGAAAAGGTTCCAGGCTGGTACTGGCTTCACAGAAAGTGAATTAATGAGGAAAACTCACCTATGACTGAGCAGCTTTTTTGATTTGATGAGCAAGAGCTGTTTAGTTTAGTCAGTGCAGACACAGATGCCTTTAGGCTATCATAATTATCAGTTCATTACCCCAGTGCATGATGGAGATTTGTTCAGGCTGGTTCTCGTTCTGTTCCAGTTTCAGCATGACTGGAGGGCTAGAGCAACTTTTCTATGAGGAAAGGCTGAGGGAATTGGGATTGTTCAGCCTGGGGAAGGGAAAGCTTCAGGGTGAACTAATTGCTGGCCTTACAGTACCTGAAGGGAAGCTACAGGAAAGCTGGAGAGAGACTTTTTTACAAGAGCATGTAGTTATAGGACAAAGGGGAATGGTTTAAAAGTGAAAGATTGTACATTTAGATTCGGTATTAGGAAGAAATTCTTTACTGTGAGGGTGGTGAGGCACTGGAACAAGCTGATGCCCCATCCCTGGAAATGTTCAAGGCCAGGCTGGATGGGACCCTTAGCAACCTGCCCTAGTAGAAGGTGTCCCTGCCCATGGCAAGGGGCTTGGAACTAGATGATCTTTGATGTGCCTTTCAATTCAAGACATTCTACGATTCTATGATTTGAAGCTGGAAGACAGAATTAGACTCTGAATGAGACACCACTTGGTGACCTACTTGAAATGGTTTCAATAACCAGTTGATGATTCCTCCCACCATCTCATAAAGGAGCTGCCTTCTTCCAACAAGGCAACCGCTGACTCTTGTGGCTCTTGTTCTCAAATGTTTTGCCTTGCAGATCTGGCTGAGTTGGGATCTCTCTGGCTGAAAGAGAGATTTGTATCACCTAATTCTGGGCAAGTGAAGTCTATGTGTCTACCTCTGAAGTCATCAGCCAGGGTTCTCTTAACAATCAAGGACTTTTTAGGGTATGATCCTTCTGACTGTTTTGTAGGGATGAGATTAAACTCACCCTTAAAGGTAGTCATCATGCTTAGGTTAGATCTTGACATGTACGTATAGTCAGACAACACTCACTCAACAATTCTCATATTTTTTCCATTAAAAACCAGAAACTTACCCCAAGATATGAGGAGTGTCCAGCCAAGGCTTTTCTTCCTTTTGAAAATCATTTGGTAGCTTATTTTTCTTCATGAGAACCAAACCCCTCTGCAGTCCTTTTTCTACTCTTTCATCAGGAGTTCTCATGAATATATACATTTCTGTGTTCTTGGGGAGTTTGATCAAGGTCACCCCGCTACTTGTGCTTTCTTCTGGTTAGTTGTTTGGCTTATGGTTGTGATGCAGAGTTTTACCTTGCTGTTGTAATTGGAGAGGTTAAAAAGGCTGCAGTGATTGAAAGACAGATATGCTTCAAATCATAAATCTCGTCAAGTTCCTCATACTTCCGATCCTCCTAGGTGTCCCTATAACGTTTTTACTAGTTTTCTTCTGAAACTGCAAGACAGTTTTATAGTTGTTATCTTTTCCCAGTGAGATTGAATGCTGAGGGACCACATATTGCTAAAAGGAGATTTATGGCTACATCCCAGCTGGTACTCATTTTGTTGACTCCACTTTTTACAGATGCATTGTGAAATGCTGTTTAAATTTTCTGTACTGCCTCCACATTTTCAGAGAGCTTCAGTTACCATCAGCTTTGGACTCCTTCATTCTACAAGCTGTCTGCTCTGGTTGGTGTTTCTGTGTGTTGAGTCTTTGATACCACTCAGAGCCAAGCAGCATGAGTTATGGGAACTTTATACAGCCAGAAGTAACATTGGAATATGTCACACGAGTGGTTACTTTTGATACTTAAAAAGTGTCTCTTGGAGGTATCCTCGGGTGCTATTGATGTGCACCCCAGCTGAAAAGAGTATGGAAAGTTTTTATCTGCTTTGACAAGTGCTTGTGGTTGTTTTCTTTGTTTCTGCCTTCTATCTAACGCATTTTTTAAAATGCATCATATTTTGCTGTACTGCATCTTCCACTTACATCCAGCTCCCCTCTGTTTTGTTGACTATTCAGTTTACCACTCTGAGGAGACTAAACACTGCAACAGCCACCCCACTGACTTCACAGCTTCTGGCTAATGGAATGCTTTTGACCATTTAATATACTCAAACATTACATAACATGAGCTTTCTCGTGAATAAAACATTAGAAAAATGCTTATAATGCCATTTCAGGAGTTTGGGTGTAGATTAAATATCCTCACACATCCTTGAATACAGGAATTGCCTTATTCATTTAGTCCTGTATTTTTACATTTGAAGGAGCAACTGTAGTTTGATATAGTATAATAAAGCATCAGTGTTTCCAGCCTAAGAGAAGAAACAAAATGAATTCCTCATCCTTTGGTCCTCTCCTCTCCCCACTTAATGAATGGCATTATAATCAAACAGAAACTTTTAACTTGTAGATGGAGAATGTACACTTGATTATTTCCTAGCTAACTTAGTTTTGAGAATTTATTTCTGACACAGGTAGAGTATTTTTAAATAACTACAAAAGAACTGCTTAAGGCAGGTTGAAGCTAGTTAATTCTCACTCTAGATGAACAAACATTTAGCTAAATTACTTTCAAAATTGAATGATAAAGATGTGAGAGATGCTTGTTAGCAATTCCAAATGATTCATTCCATTTGTTAGTGGGGAATTCAGAGAAATAACTGAAAATGAGTGTTTTACCTTTAACTCTAGACTTTGCTCCAGGGTGAGTTAAGATTCACTTACTTTAAACATTTTACAACTTTAGCTTACATTTTATATTATAGTTATATATATATATTTATGCACTTCACTGCTAAATGAAGGGCAGCATGGAACTAAGCTATTATTTTTATATGATCAGAACAGTTTTGTTATTTTCAAATGCTTAGTTTTTAAGGCATAGGTGAAACCTGTAGATCAAATTAGAAAGTTGTATTTATTTTGCATTTAAAACTAAGGACCAAGAAAACTGGGATGGAGGAGTGGGATGGTAGAGAAGGACACAGGCGAGGATGAATTTTGTCTTATGAAAAAACCCAGAAACTGTTAAAATGTAGGTATAAAAATTGCGATGAGTGTTCTAGAAGTTACAGTCATATATAAGCAGAGGTAATAAATGTAATCATGCAGAGTGAGATTAAGGTATAACGGTAAAATAGAATAAATGGAATGTGTAACTGTAAACAAGCATATTTATATGATACGTTGGTAGGCATGCTGAACACTTTCTGGAAGGAAAATGCCTAGGTGAAAAAAGTATTGGAGCGACAGAATGGAGCTTTAAAGGACTGATGTTGTGTGTTGAAGCAACTTTGGATTCCAGGAGATAAAGATAAATATTCTGAGAATTCTGGAGACCTATTCTAAGAACAGTCTTTGGGTAAAAAGGCTGAACACAGCATCCAAGTGATATGTCTTTAACATAAGGATTAAAAAAATCCATCTATCTGTAATTTGATAAATTGCCCAATAATCTCCACTAATTATGTTGACTGATGCTGTTTATCTGGAATACAAACTGTTTCAACACAACATATTGAAAGGCCAAACTACGTGTCAAAAAAGCATTTTTCCCCTCACCTTCCGCCCCACATGGAAACAACCCAAACTGTGTTATAATTAAGAGTGAGAGAGGTGAGGCTATTAAAAGTAACAAGTCATGCTTCAAAAAGCATGGTCCTGTATGATGGGGAAAATTAAAAGGAATATAAATTCTTGCAAATTTAGTGTAATATCATATGGCAGACCTAAAGAAATTCAGAGGAATAATGTGCACAAGACCCAAAAACTATTCATAAAAACACATTAGACGGGAATTCTTTCAGAGACCACTGGATCTAATAAAAAAGAGGAACTCAGAAAAATGAATGACAATGCAAAGCCAAATGACCTGTGTGTTGATCATTGCTGTGGCAGAACATAGAGAAGTTCTCACTTCAAACACTTTCTCGATGGTCACTGAGCCTCAAAACATTTTGCTGCTACTTGGCAATAGAAGAGATTTCAGAATAGATAGTAAAATTAATAGTGTCATATCATCAAGGTCATATATTATTCACCTAAGTTTAAACTAAAATAAGAAACTGCTAAACTGTCAGCATGATTTCTAATGTACAATTTTTGAATTACACTTTTTATAATATATATGAAAATTATGAAATAGTTTGGCCTTCATCGCAGAGGAGCAGGATGTTTCAAGTGTGACATGGGGCTTGAAAAGAGGCTCCATGTGTCTAGAGAAATACAACCAGGAAACCTACCTTCCATACTGACAAAAATGTTTAGAACAGTAGTCATAAATATGTGGAAGAAAACACAGTGTGGTTTCAGTGTTCTCTAAGAGGCGTAAGATGTGCAAGTAAAAGTGACCGTGTTGCTAGAGTAAAAAGGATAAAAAAGTAGAATTATTTGGTAACAGAAGTAAAAAATTTAAAGGTAGGGAAGAAAGGATTAAAATAAAGGATTCATAGTCACAGTGGGGAGTATTTGCCAGTGGGATTCTGTGGAGCATGGTGTTGATGCCTATGCTGTTCAGCAGAGTCATTAGTACGGAAAGGGGGCTGAAATCCAAAGGTGCCAAAGTTTGCTGATGTACTGACTAGTTGGAGAAACTGCTCACAGCACTGCATTACTGGGTGATAAAAAGATACAATCCAGTCTGAAGAAAAAGTAACATGTAAGGAAAACCTTAAATTTACATATTACACTGTAGTGAGTGGCTGCAGTTTCTCAGAAGAGGGATTGCAGTACAAATGTGGGTAGATCTCTTAGAACATCCCAGCAGTCAGCAGTAGGATGAATAGCAAGCAGAGTGCTACCCACCATTTGGAAAGAAGGAAAGCAAAGCAGCAAATGTCAGTTCACTAAGCCCTTGGTGAGTGCAGGTTTGCCAGTGGAATAGTGCATGCGGTTCTGGCCACCCCATCTCCAAAGGATACATTAAAGCTAAAAGATTAAAACATTTCAGCTAGGAAAAGTGAAGAAAATTCAAGAGGGAAATAATAAATAAAAATACAAATTACATGGACAGGCTGAACAGGAAATATTACTCATTTTCTCTGGGAAATATTCATGACAATCACCACTCAGACCATAACATGGGAATTTAGGGTCAGCAAATTCCTTTAAAGAAAAAAATGAACTTTTTTTGAATGACAAAAGCACACAGACTTCAGTGATTACATAAACTAATGGAAGAAAGGAAAGATGGATGAAAAGAAGATCCTATTACATGTGTTGGTTTGAATGCAACCTTCAGCCTGGAAGGTTTCTAACTCAAAGATTACAGAAATCAAAGAGGGCATCCTAGGACAAGTATTGTTTGTATTTACCCTTTCCTTATTTCAGCTGCCAGTTACTCAGGAGCTCTGGCTGTGAGCTAGGTGGACCTTTGCCCTCACACAGCTTAGCTGGTCTCGTGTCTTGGCAGTGGAAGGTTGTGATATTGACATAGCATTTCTCTGGGACAGGAGTGTGAAAGGTAATATGTAACTTATTTAACTAAAGGCCAAGAGCCAGAAGAGGCAGCCAGCAGAATAAGCAAAGCTCCACTGTAAGAAGCTCATGGACTTTCCTCCTCATGCTTGCCTATTAGGTTGTTGTAGAATTGCCACCTCTGGAAATGAAAATACTTGCCACATCATAAAAAAAAGCCTGCTGCACGTAAATAATTGTTCTGCTGGCAACCAGGAAATCCGTAAGGAGAAGTGACTGTGTCAGCTGAAAATTGGGTTAGGTGGTAGCTCAGGCTTGGTGCATGCTTCCCTACTTTCAGTGTAGTTTCGAAATGGGCTGGATTCTCAAGATCCTTGTGATTAAGCATCTGAAAATTGCCTCTAGGAGCTCTGAATCCTTTCTCCATTCACTGCTTCTGGTGAGCACAGAGACTTGTGTCTTCAGTGCCTTCTCCAGACACCAAAGCCCATAGGCATGATCTTTTCCACAGGGAGATATATGTTCCCATTCTAGGGAAGCACAGGGTTAGAAATGGAAAACTATTACATCTGCCCAGAGGATCACAGTGTATGTGCATCCACCCATGAGATACCTGGGGCTGAAAAGCCAGGAGCTGAGATGTGTATCTTTATGATTGGATGGCTTCTTCATGTGGTCAGAGCAGCCTTACCCTAAATATCTACCTGCAGTACTTCTTGTCTTCCTTCCCTTCATAGGCAGCTAAACTAAAGCTTGTAAGAGAACGAGCTGGTGCAATCGCAGGGATGCCCTGTGCACTGAAAAAAACGTTTGTATCCTGTATCATTTGTTTTGTACTGCAGCCTCTGTTGTCTGTGCTAGAGAAATAGCTGTTAGGGGAACAAAGACTCTTTACCAACACATGACACAAAAATTTGCTCTTAATCAGTAAATGCAGATCACATATCCTGGGAATTGTGAGATCTGATGGCAGAATAACAAAACCCTAAGTTTTAGTGCATCCAGTCTGTAATACAGTTGGGACTAGTTAGAAGAAACCTGGATTATTTCATTTTAGTTTTAAGTAAAATTTCATCTTCTGTCTTTCTTTTCACTTTACAAAACTTTTTGAAAAAAAATTATCTTCTTTATGTAGTGTCACAGAAAGTTTTGATTTTGGAAATTCAGTGTTTTGTAGTAGAAAGACATTTTGTTGTGCTGTTTTAGATCTGCTATATTGATGTGTGTAGTGACTGTGTTTTTCTCTACTTTTTAACTCTTACCCTGGATGTGATCCCCTGAAGTATTAGACTGTTCAAAGCCTTCAACTACTGATTTCCTGCCATTTGAAAGAGTAAAGAGTGGCCATCATTATTCATACATAGCCACTGTGTGTACAAAACCGCAGAATCATTAAGGTTGGAAAAGACCAATAAGATCACTGAGCTGCTGTCAGTCTATGCAGCCATTTAAACTCCTAAGTGCAGCATACATGCCTCTAAAGTTAGGATAAGGTATGATAATTTCTTAACGGAATTTTCAAACGTGTTTATGATTTTAGCAGAGGATGGAAATTGAAATGTTCTCTCTAGAAGTTACTTTTATTAAATCCTAAAGGCTTTTCCATAAAAATCTATGAACTTGGAATTGCACGCAAGTCTCTTTTCAAAGTTTGTACATTAGAGTTCTAAGCATAGAAAGCTAAGAAATAGCCAGGGTGTTAATAAAAGGTTAACAGACTGTTAATGCAGTGTTTTGGTATTGAAACACAGAGCTTGTTTCTTTCTGAGGAGTGTATTACCCATTCCTGCTAGCTGACAACTTTAAATTGAAACTGATTTCAGTCGACTAATACATGGTATCTTTCTTTTTAGAAAGCTGTCTAATTAGAAAATTGACTGATAAAAGAAAGCTGTGGTATTAATATCCTTTGAGAAAGTAGTCCTGTATGGTCAGACCCCTGTACAGTCACCTGTGCCAGCAGCATTAAAGTACAGCAGAGCTAGAGGCAATGGTGGGAAAGCTCTGGGACTTGCCAGTGCACCCCTGGACTGTTAGCTGGGGATGCTGTGAGAGAAGAGGCAAATTTGCCCTGCATGAGGTTGTCAAGTCATTGTTTCTTCTGGGATCCAGCCTAGAACTGTAGCACTGTTCTGAACCATGCTGGCCTGCCAACTCACTCCAGCCTTGCACGGGAATTTTTGTTACTGAGTTGCTGTGTGACATATGTCCTTAGTGTCACTGGTAGACCAGAAAAAAGGCAAGAAACTAATCCCTTTCCTGACAAAATGCCACAGGCATATTTTTTAATTTGTTGATGGAAGCATTACTTTAAAAGCTGTACATAAAGTGATGCCTGACATCAAATTGATATTACATGGCATATTTTGTTCTTGTTCTTTTCTGTTTTATGAAAACCTCAATGTTTACAATTTTATTGAAACACTGCAGCTATTATTCTGTTACGTGATTTCTGATTTAGACCAAGTAATTGAGTGATTTCCTAGATTGATATTTAATGAATCAGAAGAAGGACATCCTACTCTTTAGTGCAGTACAGTATGAAAGTTAAACCTCAGTTATTTTAACAGCTAGGTATCTCTTCTTCTGGGGCTTTCAGCCAAATCACTTGCAAAATTCTGCAACAGAACAGGGAGGGTGTCTTGCCTTATGTTGAGCAGAAATATTGGAAGGTGAATGTTGAATTCTGCTGTGCCTCCTCACTGTTAAAAACTTCTTCCTTCTCCCCAGTACATGATTTCCTTATGACCCTAAAAATATTCCTTGCTCCTGATCCACATTCTCAGAATGTGAACTTCCAGCAGGAGTAACTGACTGTGGTTGAACCAAATCCCCAGCCAGGCTTGCCATTACCTGGCATCGAAGCTTGGATATGATACAGGAACAGCAATGGGCATCAGGCTGCTAAAGCAATCCCACAAGAAAGCTGGAAGGACGCTGGTGTTTGTTTTTTAATAAGCCTTACCTTATAAATTTCTATTTTCCAAAGTTTCATATCAAAGCATCGTGACAAGGATCCATAACTAGCAGACATAGAGGTGGTAGTTCCACCTAACTTGTGGGAATGATTGCCTGCTTTGGTCTCATTTTGGTTTAGTTGATGGGCTAGAGACAGGTAGGAGATGAAGGAAGTTATGAAATTGAGGTTGATGACATTGGCTGGTGTTAACTGGGAGGTTTAACTAGGTTTTGGTGGAAACATGCCTATTTTGAGAAAAACTTGAAAGAGGAAGAAAGGTTTATCAAGAGAAACAAAAGCATGCAAATCTTTAAAAAAGCATGGATATTATTTCTGAGACTAGCTTTGCCTGGACTTTCTGATGTGGATTTCATTTATATATATATACCTTCTAGCTTACGTACCCTACTGTCAGAAAAATTATATGGATATTAAAGCACAAGAAAGCACAGTAGAAGTTAAAAACATTTTTATAGATTTTCTGGGGAAAAAATGCTTGTTGTAACTTCCCTGTGAAAGAGATCCAATTTTTTCTAGATTTATTGGCCAGTTTTGCAGATTAGTCCTCCTAAGTCCTGCAGGATCAAAATATTAAGTAGAAAAAGGGAGAATTTTAAGGGTCTTCATATTTTTAATTTCCCTGTGACTAGCCTACATCTGGGACAAACAGTGCTGGCAACGCTCCCAGCACTATGAGTAACACATTTTGGCTCCTGTCTGCATTTTTCAATTAAGTAACCCACCAGACCCCTGTGTAACCTCTGTCCAACTCTCGCTGCATATCTCACTGCATATCCATTTTATTGCAGCAGACACTCCTCCATCCTTTTTCACATCTCCCATAGCAACTTGAATTCTACATATGGACATAAGAAAAGTGGGGAAAACAACCAGTTGGAAGTGGGTATTCCCCTAGCAGTCTAAAAATTAAGCAAAATCTGTAGCTTCTCTTATCCCTATGGAAGAATTGCCCGAAACGGGGCCCAAAATCTAATGCTCAACCTGGGGACATTGGCATCAGCAAATATTCCTTGAATGATATATCTGGTAGATTCCTTTCAGGATTAATTCTCTTTTACAGTGCAAGTTCTTAATAAATTTTTTTTTCTCTCTTTTGTGTATTGCTTACAAAATCTGATTTACTAAAAAGGTGTAAGTTAGTTTTAACACTTTCAAAGATGACCTTCACTGAAATAATTGTGTTTGGGTTATTTGTCCTAACTGAAATTTAAGGTGGCAAATTAAATGTAGTAGCTCCTTCCAGCTGCTATTCCAGCTTATACATATTCTGGTTTACTTTCTAAAACTGGGATATTTTTATAGATAAATTCCTGCTCTTTCTTAAGTTAGATAAAAAAGTTTGGTAGAAAAAGCCGTTGAAAGTTGTAGCAAGAAAATAACAGGAAGTAGACATTTCTTCAGAAAATTTGGACTACATTTACAGACATGCAGGTATGTGCCACAGATTGTCTTATTTTGAAACCTTTCAAGTGGAATGGTTTTCACAAGTGCCACATCACAACAGCTTGCTCTGCTCTGGGTTCTGTTGCTTGCATGGTCCCTGCTAGCTCTCTTGTCAGTGGCACAGAGTAGTTCATTCTCTGTGAATGACAGTCTTTTATCCAGCCCACTGCTGCTAAGGGACAGGCCTGTGAAGAAGCACATCTAGCCATAAATACGTGAGCTGATACTGCAGATTGTGTTTATGCAGGCCACTGAACTGAGCAGCATAGTAAATACTGCAGTTTTATTGTCTCTTCTTGAAGTGCTTCCTCATGACTTGGGTGCTCTCCACAAGTCACAGCAATTCTATCAATTATAAACCAGAACATTGTGTTTTACAGTGATATCATTATCTCTTACTGTAAGACGTGCATTTTGACTTTAACATTCATGTCCCAGCCTTGCTCTTGTGAAAAACCCAAAGTGATGCAGCACACCAGGTACGAGCTGAGTGTCACAGTGGCCAAGCCATTTGGCTTGCTGGTGGAAGTGTGCATGATTCAACTGGGAAGCCATCAGATACTAACATGAGACAGTAAGGTTGGTCATATGTCCTGCAAGGCACCAGAATGATAGTAATCATTGTTAATGAATGAACGCACATTTCTGTGCATTCTTTTTCTCCTGATTTATCAGAGTATTAATAGAGATGGGAAATAGAGGTCAAGGATTCTTCTGGGAAAAATATGCTATTGAAATTTATTCTGAGGTCTTGCTTAGGCTTACAGCTGCTGTACAAATACGTGAAATAGGGCTGTAAGGTACCCTAAAGATCATCCAGTTCCAACCCCCATGCCATGAGCAGAGACACCTGCAGCTAGACCAGGTTGCTCTAAGCCCTGTCCAACCTGTCCTTAAACAGTTCCAGGCCTGGGGCAGCCACAAGTCAGCCTAGAGGGGAATTAAAAAACAAAACCCCAAAACATTAGAAATCATAAAAATGTAAACAGTTAAAACTTTCAGAAATAGAGATAATTGGTAACTCTGCCTTATGTTCTAGATTTTGACAGTTTAAAACACTATTATGCTACAGTCTTCCACTGACAGGTGAATTAAATAAGTCCAATCAAATGTATTTCTGTTTGCTGTGTGTGTGATTTTGTAAACTTGACACCACAAAGAACATTTTTACAGTTATACCAAATTCTAATGCTTGCCTTTCAAAGTGCTGACCTTTAGCAGTGAGGTTGCCTGCATCACAGATTCGTGATACACTGTCCTTCAGGAAAATCAATGTATTAGCAGGGGTGGTGGTGATGCTATCCATAGTGAGACCATAATGCCACATCAAATAGAAAAACATGGAGGAAAAGTGATCTGTTTGTGTGGGAGGGAATATGAAATGATAATTTCAGGAAAAGCATTTGAAATGTGCAGATACTTGGCTGGGATGTGTGTGCTGAGTGACTTCTGATATGGCACAGCCAAACCCCAGAAAGAAGCATGATCTGCCCTGCTGCAGTACCCCTGCACTGAGCACATGGCAGCCTCCTAGTGTCATTTTTTAAAGGACATCTTGCAAAAAAAAGATTTTGATGGTCCCTGTTAAAGCAAATTGAGAAAATGCAAGCATGCAGTTCTTTTGGTATCCTGTCAAAAGAATGACAGTTGGTACATGATACGTAGATGCAGTTCCATCTACCAACCCCAAAATCCAGTTCAGATAAAAGGTATTTGTCTTTGGGGTGTTATTGTAGCAGTTGCACTGCCTGCCCTCCCCTCCTTGGACCTTGCACTTCATCATTTAGGCCATCATATGTAACCCAAGAAGATTCTTTGTCCTCATTTTTACAGTGTATTTTGAGCTTGTCTCTACATGCATTCCCTGAATACTTTCAGGTTCTTTTCTTCATTTGCGCTACGCTGTGTAATGCTAATAAGCAATATCTGGTTCTGATACTGCACTTTTCTTTTTTTAGTAGAACCTAGGATTCTTATGTAGTTTTGCCATACTAACAACTGGTTTAATCATGTTATGACTAAAATTGGAAAAATTACCATTTGCTGTCTAAGTCAGGTATATACAGAGAATGCACTGTAGTGCACAATGCAGTATGGGTGTATGGACTAAACAAAGGTACAACCTAAAAAGAGAAAGGGAGTAGACCCTTCTGCCTACTCACCTTCCTCCTTGAAAGTACAGAAATACCTTTTCAATAAGAGCAGCAATCCCACAGAGAGAGTGTGGTCATAAATCTATGCTGTTAGAAATTAAGAGGAGCAGCAAGCACCACCAGGAAAGTTTTCTTATTCTTGATATGCACACCGTAACACAGCAATAAGAAGTCAAGAAACACAAGATTGAAACAGAAGACACAATAATCTGTTGAACTGATATTCAAAAATCCCACGTTGTAACCAGCGTAAAATGCAGTCTGTTTCTGTTGTTCATTACCATTCATCATTTCAGCAAATGAAAGTTTCATTTTCACACTATTTTGTATGGTTCTCATATGTGTTTACAACTATTTGATTTATATTTGTTTTCAACTGTAATTTCAAATGTATAAAATGGCACCAAATCTTTTTTCTTGTCTCCAGCCACTCTGTGTTGGAAGAGCCAACAAAAATGTGGCAACAACAACAAGACAAATGAATAATTTTGGATGTAAGGTCTGTTTGCTTTGAAAAAGATTAGTATGTTTGTGTATCAAAATGTTGCCAGATCTGTTTCCTTCCTCCTTTCCAAGGGAGATGAATTTGAATTAGGAGGCTTGAAAAACAGATCAAAGGGAAGAATTTTGTTCAGGCTACCTCTGTTGCAAGTTCAGTTAGTAATTACAGCGTTCAGTTCTGGTCTAGGAAAATATAAGTGGCACCCTTTCTTTTTCTTTATGTTATTTAATCAGGTCTTGCTGTTGTTCACTGCACGACTGAGATCAAAAATGCCATTGATAAATTCAGAAAACAGACAGTGACTCACACATACCTCAGTTCAGATTAGGTGAAGGAGAAGGGCACACTAAACAACAGAATTAAATATGGTTTAATGATTGGCAACACTTCCACGATGTATTGTTCCTAAATAATCTAATTTGATTTACAGTAATTCAGTGTGAATATAATCCATTTGTCAAGGAAGTGTCTTGTAATTTATAGTTTAGCATGAAATATATATCATTGGAGAATGATTTTAATTCAATAAGTTTGTGTTTTTGCAGCAACAAAAGAAAATGTTCCTTGAACAGAGAAGCAGGGACATAGTGGGGAAGCTCTCAGCTTCTCACTGCAGTCACCTGGAAGAAGCAACTGCTGTCCTTTGGTCTCCAGTGGGTCCCAGGCTGGGCTGTTTCAGAGGTCCTCCTTCCAGCCTGAAGACTAAATTTTTATAAATCTCCTTCTGATTTTGAGTGTGCTTAATTCACAGAATCATGGAATATGCTGAGTTGGACGCAGGTTGAGGGATCTCATTAGTGCTCATTTCCCCAAATTTTGGCACACCATCTCATTGCTCATCACTGGACTGCCTGGTTTTGTTCCTTTCTCCCTTCCAAGCTCGTTTAAAGCTTTGTCATCAAGCCCCAGTAGCTCCTGTGCTAGAGCTCCTTTTCCCCTCTGAGAGAGGTGCGTCCCGTCAGGTGTCAGCGGACCACATATTGAGTAGATCATCCCATGGTCAACAAACGCAACATTTTTCCACTGACACCAGCCTCGGAGCCCTGCATTGACCTGATGGACCTGCCTATTCCTATCAAACTAGTGGATTTTTTTTGTTCCTGAAAGCCCTTCTTTCCATGTTTACACTCCTTTGATTCATATGCTTTCTGAGAGAGAGGGGGGAATCTCTATGTAAGAGCCTCATGGCAAAGTACTGCTCAGAGAGCAACAGAAATAAAGCTGTAGTCTTATGATTATATTTTAATAGCATTCTTTTTATTTTAAGGTGCTTCAACCTAATCCCCCAAGTTATCCCAATCACAGTATCCAATGTAGCATTCTTTTCAGCTGTTAGCAGGTGGTTTTTAAAGCCCTCTTTAGATGATACATTGGGCCCACATAGTGAAGCCAGTAGTTAGACAGGATATAATTTAGACTTCAGCTTTTCCTCTCAGTTTGAAATAAAATGATTACATTTCAGGAAAGCCTAAGGCAAGATTTAAAGTTTTATATCAAAAGTTGAATATTTTCTTTTGTTGTACCTTGTTCTTTTAAAGAAAATGGTATTCTTTTAAAATAATGCTTGTTCGGATGTATTTGAATAGGCCCTACTCTGAATTAAAAAGAAATTAATAAAGTATTCATGTATGGGAGGGGAAGATTGCATTCTTTACTGGAGCATTTAGGCAGAGGGTTTTAATGCAGCCCATTCTGCTGAACTGATAGAATGAACTACCTTCAAAGACAAGCTGTGAATGACAGATGGCCAGTGGTGTTTACAGAGCAGCTGTTAAGGTGACAGAATCTTCTGGGGCTCCTCTCTGCAGGCAGGTTATAAAGCAATATTATAGTCTCTGTTTCAGACCAGAAAATGGTCCTTTGCTGTCTTTAAACCCATGAAAAGTAGTTCTGGGAAACAGCTCCACAAAATTACAGTTCTGGTAACCCTTGTGATGCCTTTCATTTCTTGTACGGTAAAGCTATACAAGGGTAGAGGCCACTTGTTGCATACAAAGTTGTAAAGCTGACATGGGACTCAAAAATAGGTGGAATATCCCAGATATGAATTGAGTAAGAAGTGAGGAGTAAGATAAGAACAGGATAAAGTTGTTGTGTGATAAGGTAAGGTTGCTTTAACTGTTGATTTCAGTGGGGCTGTTTTACCAAGGATGCCCTGGGCACATTTTTAAAAAGCATTACCTACCAAATGGAATTCCTGGAAATACCCTAAAAGCAGATGTGTCTCTTGTAGGAGTTCTGCACATCAGCCAAATGAGCAAAGGTCTTCTTTTTCCAGAAGCCATCAGAAGAGTCTAAAAATAAGCTTGCTGTAGCTAAGTAGACAGCTCTCATGCTTGTTAAAATGAAGACTGCAAAAACTGTTATTGTTACTTAAGGGGAGAGTGTCACTGAACTAGCAAGTTGAAATTTTCTTATGATTGTATTGCAGAAAAAAAAAGTTAATTTCTTTCAGTATATTATTCTGGGGAAAAAAAAATTCTACCTGTTAGCACAGATGAATAATACTGTCTTAAGGCAACACTACCAACATGGTTTTACATTCATTTTCCTGAATTCTGTGGTGCTTGTTTTCACATGTGGACACCTGGCCATGGGAACCTAGGTTAACATTGCCTCATTAGCTTTCACACTGCCAGTTAAGTAGACAGACAATATCAAATATTGAGGTTGATTGAGGATTTAAGAATGGGTGCTCATGGTACAGAATGGCAAAGGGCTGTTTTCAATTGAAATTACTCTTACAAAGGGATGAATTGTTAATATGCTGTTGTTCCAGATTTCTAGAAGAACTGATGTGGTGGCAGAATTAAGACGACAATTAATGGCTGCCGAGGAAGAAGACAGTTTATCATATCCTCCTCTGAATGTGACCATTGGAAATCATACATGCATCCTTTTTTATGCTAGTAATTTCAGCCTCAAAGCCAGCAGTTCAGTTTTAATAGATTTGACAAATGCAACATTTGTAACACAGAATGTGGATATTTCTGCCTCGGAGTGCTCAGACAGCAACACAACGTGAGTAGCACAAGAAACTTCATATCATAATACATGTAATTCTGAAAACTATCAGAAATACTACAATGTAAAATTAGTGCTATTTTAATTTTCTTCTTCTTAAAAAAAAATAAATTGTATTCTTAGAAGAAAAAAGTTAAGTCAAGACCTCAAAAATTGTTCAGATGAGGCCTCTTATTTTCACAGTTTTTTTCTTCTTATGTTCCTTACTTCCTTGTTTGTTTGTATTTGGTCCAAACAGGTCTCTCTGTGCCTGATCTTACAGTCACAAAAATCACCACTGGCATTAATGAGATCGTAATTTCACTCCCTTGAAGGGGAGTATTGCCAGTTAGGAGGTAGTAATTCAGCTAGAAGTACATTAATGAAACATGATCTCTGTTTTCCTTTACTTTGAAGCACCTGCTCTTGGGTAAATAAAACTCTAGACATATTTAGTCATATTTTTCTGTGTACTGAACCTTTGCTATATGACTTTTGTAATTGCCTACTGATTTAGAATATTCCCTCAAATTGAAATGTCACAATGATCTGATTAAAGCTGACTACTCTAATATTAAAAATCTGTTTCTTATTCTTAGACTGTCATTAAAATACACAAAACCAGTGAATGGAATCAGCAGCCTAGAGATAAGGTAACTTATGATTTTTTTAAAAATAGATCTTTTGTGGTTACAATGCCTGTTAATAAATTAGAAGCAAGAAAAAGGGGAGGAGTTAAAATATTTTTGAATTTGTTAGTTGCTTTCTCTTTTGAGGAGTCACTGTGCAGGAAAACAATAATACAGTCTTTATACAGAGAATACATTAATATGCTCTGGGAAAGTTCTGAAAAAATATTGTAGGGAAACATCCATACTGTAAGGTACTGGTATATGCAGCTTCCTGTTTTACTGATAGGATTGATCCACAGTTCTCTCTCAGGTAAATCTAATTGTGATTTGTAAAAACCTCTAGCAGTTGAAGTCTACCTGCATGACCAGGGCTGTATTGAGTACTAATATGGATTGCCAGTGCAATGTATTAGTGCTAGCTTGTGGTTAATGAGGGGTGCAAAAAGTCTTAAAAAGTCCTTTCTGCTCTATGGATGGTGAAAAGACCGGATTTCTCCTACCATGACAAGAAGGAAGAAAAGCCAGGAAATTGGAAGGCCTGGGAAGAAAAATCAAAGGGAGAATCATAGAATCATTTACATTGAAAAAGATCTCTGTGATCACTGAATCCAATCTTTAACCCAGTGCTGCCAAGTCCTCCACTAAACCATGTCCTAAGTGCCACATCTTTTAGGTATCTTCAGGGATGGAGACTAAGCCACTTTCCTGGGCAGCCTATTCCAAGGCTTGGCAACCCTTCAGCTGAAGAACTTTTTCCTAATATCCAACCTAAACCTCCCTGGTTGAATTTGAGGCCATTTCCTCTTGTCCTATGGCTTCTTACTGGGGAGACAAAACTAACCCCCACCTCACTACAACCTCCTGTCATGTTGTTGTAGAGAGTGATGAGGCCCCCCATGAGCTTCCTCATCTCCAGGCTAAACACCCCCAGCTCCCTCAGCCCCTCCTCATAGGACTTGTGCTCCAGACGCCTCCCCAGCTCCATTGTCTTTCTCTGGACAAGCTCCAGCCCCTCAATGTCCTTCTTGTAGTGAGGGGCCCAGAACTGGACACAGGATTTGAGGTGCAGCCTCACCAGTGCCAAGTACAGAGGGACAATCACTGCCCTGGTCCTGCTGGCCACACTATTGCTGATACAGGCCAGGATGTCATTGGCTTTCTTGGCCACTTGGGCACACACTGGGTCACGTTCAGCTGCTGTTGATCAGCACCCCCAGGTCCTTTTCCACTGGGCATCTTTGCAGCCACTGTGCCCCGAGCCTGTAGTGCTGCCTGCATTTGTTGTGAACGAAGTGCAGGACTTGGCACTTGGCCTTGTTGAACCTCATACCATTGGCCCTGGCGCATCAATCCAGCCTGTCCAGATGAATGCTCAGATGAATAAATACCATTATTTACAGTGAGACAGAAGGACATTCTGTGTTTAGCTAAAAGGACCCCAGAAGAACTTGTGTTGAGGAGAGTCAATGATGTGTTTGGAGTGGTATTCAGAGTGCACAGAGACACCTACAGTCATTATCAGAGATCATGACAGGTGGCAAAAAAACAGGCTTATACTGTTATTTAGCATCTCCCTTCTCCCTCAAACATCTAGAGCTTTGTGAAAGAACATAATGTACAGATTAGATTGCTGTTAGTATAGTATTTTAACTTCTTTTACTGTTGAAGTTAGCTGTGTATAGGATCCTTGAGACTTGTCCTTGGTGATGGTGTCAAGCATGCCTTGGTCTCAATAATGTAAATTATCAAAGGGACATGTATTTCCCTAAACACCATGGGGAATTAAAAAATATTTTCCTTGGATCCCATTCAAAAGATACTGATCTCAAACCAAGGGTATACCCAAGTTGTATTTTTCCTTTTACTGCAAGTCCCAAAATAATCACTTTCTCTGGTGCTGCCCTGATGCTCTTCTGTCTGCTCTTGAGTGCTCCTATGCCACTCTGATAGAGACAGACCCTCCAAAACACTGCTCTGATTTTTGTTCATCTTTGCACATCCTAGCACAAGTCTTAGCTGCTCTGCTGTAATTTCTTTCTCTAGGAAGGAATCTGGTCGTTTCCTACATTTGTCCTGAATATGGCTATCCTCAGCATGATACCATCCTTTCTCGTAAAATTACAGTTCTAAGAATATAGTACAAATCACAAAGCATCCTATGGAGCACGGCACTGTGCTTCAAAACTAGTTAACTGCTAGATCTTAAAGGTGTTGTTTTCTTTAGTAGTCAACAGGCTTCATTTAACTGTACAGCAGCAAATTGCAAACCTTGAGACACTGCTATAGAAACAAAATTCTTTGTCAGTTGAAACATTTATCTTAGATTTTGTTTGCTGCAGCCGGCAGAAGATCAAATGTGATATTAGTGCACACATGGATTTAGTGGGGATTATTTCGGTTTATGCTTAGCTATCTGTTATTAAAAACTTATAATTTTAATTAGTTTTTGGATGAAAAATTTAATGTGGTCATGAATCCGAGTTGCATCTGGAGAGAAGAAATTTGAAGCAACTCTGCAGACAGACTAACTGTAATTTAAAGGAAAATGTCAGTACAAAAGGCGAATGGTTCATGTTTTCTTTCTTTTTCAGGAAAAATTTTTATATCATTTGAGCCTGTTGTAGTAGAGGCAGAAATACTCACAAAGTCTTTCTTGACCTGTGCTTCTACTTGAACACATTATAACTAAATACCAAAGTGCATAAACAGCCCTCGAAGCTGGAATAAGAAACTCATGCTCCACGATAGGTGGAGGATTTGAAAGGATAGCTCAGGTAAGGTTCTGAATGTTGTCATGCCCAGCAAGTAAGAGTAGCATAGGTTGGCTATGTTTTGCAGGAGAATTTGAGTTATTCCACTGGGCCATGTGTAATCCAGGTTTTTAATAGGCCTTCAGGGCATTTAAACACAAATACGTCTAAATTGATCCATTTTTATGTATGACACAGGTGCTTAGAAATATAAACTGGAATAGAGTAAGAATGTAGGGAGTAGCTTGCAGGGTAACCATTTCTTGAACCTTCACGCCTGTGTGTGGGAGGTAGAGAGTGACTGCTTCTGTATTACTTTTTTCCCCTCTTCCCTTAATTTATTAAGCTGTCTTTATCTTGACCTACAAGTTTCCTCATGTTTGCTCTTTCTATTCTCTGCCCTATCCTGTTGAAGATGGGGAGTGAGCAAACAGCTAAATGTGTGCTTGGCTGCTGGCTGGTATCAATCCCTAACACCTCAGAGCCTTTATAAATTAAAAATAGTTCTAAAGACTCACCTGTTTATTAGTAGTTTTATGTTGGATTGTCACTTGATGGGACAATGGTGTCATTTTAGGCCTCTGTTAGCTACCATAATACGTAATACAGTATTGCATGATATATAATGCAAATAATAAGATACAGGGAACAGAACCAGAACAAGCCATTGACCTTTTTCATGATTCGCTAACACTTAATTCACCTGTGTATCTCAGCATGTCTCTTGTCAAGAGCTTCTAAAAGCCATAGAGATACATTACAACCTCTGTTTTCCCCTTCTGGTTCATTCTGATTACATTTCTTGTTCAAGATTACACCTTGGTAAGATCATGGTCTGTCTTAACAGGACACAAGCAGGGCAAAGAGGTGGAAGGAACAGAGCTGAGAGCCATGACTGCACTTTTTGCCTCTATAAAGGCCATTTACTTAAGTGTAGGAGAGCATATCTTGAAGACAGAAAGTGACTCCAGAGAACCATGTTCAAGTACTCAGTTTATTCATCAGTAAAAGAGGTTCTAACTTCAGCAGCATTAGCAGGATCCAGAGCCTGCCCTCCTTATCAAAACCAGTCCATGCCCACGTATGAGCAGCTGGTCACATCCCACCTCCCACTAACAGCTGCAACTGCTGCTTCATCCTGTACGCACACACAGCTGTCACCTCCCTCTCCCTCTCTCTAGCAAGAGCTACAGTCTCACTAATCCTCCTGCACTTGCACTGGGAGATGAGCTGTTAGGGAGTGGTTGTAGAGTGTTGTTGTGATAGTGTTAGAAAAGGAAGCCGCTGCTGCAGCAGGAGTGGGAGCAGTGGGCAGTAGTTCTTTGCTGGAAGAAGCTCCATCTCAGGTCTCTCATAAACTGATCCAGCTGTTCAAGCAATTGCCTGTCATTTTCTCTGGGAAAAAGTGTCCAAGTGAATGGAAGTGCGGAGCATTAGTATTCCAAACTTACATTGATATGTATTTCACTGCTGTTGTTGCTCAAGGTATACGACAGAATAGAGCTGACCCAAAAAACCATGTTTTAAATTCTTCTGCTTAACAGTTGTGTTTCTCTTTGAATCTTTGAAACACTGATTCTAGCTATCTTCCGCTTCAGAAATACCTCTGCTTGTAATGATTAGCCACATGAGACATGATCAGTGGTGGTGGCATTCAGAGTTCATACAGTTATCTGGCACAAAGGCAGCCTGGCCCATGACCAGGAATTTTCTGTCACCATACATAGAGTACATAATGTCTCTAATGTACCTAATTGTCTCTAATGTTTAATACGAACGTAACATTTCCTTGAAAAGCAAGGTACTTTCAGTTCTGCAGATAAAACCTTTGTTCTCTCTCTGCCCTGTATCATTAATTTGCTATAATGTGCTCTTTCTAGTTGCTATCTACTCATTTGAGAAAATGTTAAACTAAATGAAGTAATTCTATAGTTTTTTGTTGTTTGAATGTCTTTTTTTCTTATAATTTAATGAACTATAGTTACATCAGTTATCAGTTAAGTGTGTGCTTGTTGGAGGCTATTCACTGTTAGTTGTTTGGAAAAATGCTAAAAATAAGAGCCTGTATTACTAAGTTAACTGCTCAGCTAGTTAACCGATTAGAATATTAATTCTCATAAGTCTGCAAGTAACACAACATTTTAGTCTGGTGTAATGTGAAGAGACAGCTTTCCCTTGCAAGTCACTTTAGACTGCACTCACATACATGGCCTTATAAAACTTTTTGTTCATATGGTCAGTTTACAAGGAATTTCCTTCTTCACCACTTTTCTCGTCTTATCAGCAAAAGTACAGACCACACCCAGCCTCTGTGGTTGGCATAAACATTTAAGTAAGCTCCTCTGGGTTTATAACTGGCTTTCAGCTAGTGCCTGTAGCATTGCTGCTGGGCCACCATGGAAATTCTGTTCAGATTGTACTGTACATCAGGAAAAGGTTCCTTTCTTATAGCAATAATACCAAGGTTTTAATTTAGTAACTGTGTAAGAATAGAATATTTTCTATATATATTTGTGAATGTGGACTGGATGGAATTAAATTCTTTTTTCTTTTTCACTGATGCTTGCAGCTGAATGTTTTATGGATAGAACTATTCAGGCTTAAAACATAAGGAATGCCATAAGACAAAACATCCTTTTCTCACTTCAGTGACACTGTGTTCTGGAATTCCTTCTGAGCATTTTGAACTCTTGAGGATTCTGAAGTTAAATGAATCAAAAGCCACAGATTATTAATAATTATTTTAAAAAGCATAATTTGTGGTTAGATTCTATGTTGTGTAGATGACATGATGTTGAAAGTAACTAATTTGAACAAACAAGCAATATTCTACAGAGAGAATATTCTCTCTATATACATATACCCTATAGAACATAAAATAGTCTATATTGTGCCAAATTTAAGATGACTATACTTTTTTTTCAAACCAATCATAATTGTATCTAAGTTATTACTTCATATTTTAAAGTCAACATACAGTGTTACCCATTGTGGATAGACATATTTTGTAGCAAGTCTCATTTATTGCTAAATAGATTTCTCTTCTAAATCTTTTGTGGCTACCAATAATCAAAAGAAATCATCAGCAAACTACATAGAGGTACACATACATTGACCAAATAGGATTAAAGTATTAAACAATGTACACTAAGGAGAAAGGTTTATAATTTCCTTATGGAACAGCTTGAATGCCTAAAAGCAACAGTATAAAAAGTGGTAAAGAGTAGCATATAGTCCTGCTCTGTAAAGGATCAGGATGTACTTCTGGATGTCTGGATGTTCTCAGTTATTTCTGTTGGGAGCTGTTCAGACTGCATTGGTAGTAACATACCTATAAATTCTATGATTATAAACTGCTAGAAACTGCTGCAATACCACACATACACAAATGCTTTCAAAATAAGAAAATACTTTTTTGTGCCTAGCCTACTTCAAATTGTGAAACCAGAGCTGACAATCCCTCCCAACCCTCCAGTGAGAGAAAACTCTGTCTTCTACGTCAAATTCAGACCTTTGCAAAGGAAATTGCCATTTAGGCATTTGAGCCAAGAAAGAATTGCAGTGATAAATTAGAACGGCTATCATGCTTGCACCTATCATAAAAGCAATTTTCCAAAAATCCCGTAAAATGTTTATTCAGAGCCACTGCAGTCTTACTGACACTTTCTCAGCTTCTCCTCCACTGATTACAAACTGTTGGTAACTGATGAAATATGGCACTGGCAGAGGCCCTTGAGGAATGAAATTGCATTTGCTTCTTGCCTGCCACAGCTATAGAAAGCTGTGCTTGTGAGATGAAACTCTAAGAAGTAGTAAATACATTCAGAGAACCTCTTCACTTGTGAACAATCCTAATGACATGGAAGGCCATGTCATCATCAGCTGTGATGTTTGCAGCCAGCAGTAGTGAACCTTTATCTGCCTTTAGCAAATGTATATTAATTTTTTCCTTCTAACCTTTTGACTTTTTTTTGTCCTCTGTTGTGTTCCTAGGTTTTTAATGACCAGCAAGTTCTATGGAGGCTCGGCTAGAAAATGGTCCACTTTAGATTCAGTTGAGATTGTACAAGATGGAGAAAAGTTTGCTAAATTTACTGTTCCTGCTATCTCTGCTCCTGCAGAGTATTCATTTCATTGTCAGCTGGTGGGAACGAGCAATCTCTATCCTGCAAGGCTGGTTCCATTCGACGGGGAGGCAAAAAATTGGGATGTTTTCATTTCTGAGTTGCAAGTGAGTATGCATTGCCATTTCAGAGATAACTCCAAGAACTATTTCTTGCTATTGTAGGTGCTGAATGGCACACATTCATAATGCCCTTACCTTCATTTCAGCCTGAGGGAAAATGTAAAAGAAAAACTGATCCCCTAGGTGAGCTATTCAATAGAGGGGTAAAAAAGATGCCAGTTGCTGAACAAGGAGAACATGAAAGCACAGCTTTGAAAAACAAAACCATGAAGTTGTCCACAGAAAAGAAAAACCAATTAAACCAAATGCGCTTAATCAGGCAAAGAATGGCTAAATCCTCATGCCTGTTTAATGAATTGGGCTACACTTGGAAACAGGGCCTCTTAGGTGGGTGGCTTTATGCTGCTTACTTTGTTTTTATTTGATTTCTTGGCACTGTTTACCTAGGAAAGTACAGTTTAACGTGGCTGCTGTTTTCAGTGACATGGACAGTCTGAACTCCTGCAGGTAGAAACAAAGCCCAGTGCAATTAAATTTAATGGGAGGTTTGCCATGCACTTCAGTCAGGAATGGTACTAGGTCCTGCATGGCCCAGAAGGAAAGCAGCTGGCTTTTTTCGAATGACACAAAGTTTTTTGGCATATTTATTACAGTGGTACAGACTACATATGTGAGATGTAGATGATTACAGCTTTACTATTTTGAACTTTGTTCTTGACTTGAGAGAAACAACAACATTTATATCTTAAAACAATATTGCACTAAGGGATCTCTTTGATGAAAGAGATCATGAAAATAATAGGAATAATTCCAAACTGTACTCTATTTGTAAAACATGCGCTAACCTCGTGATAACTGGATACAATTGCTGATATAATTGTATTTATAATGCTGATAACAAACCAAATCTCAATAATCTGACTCTAGACTTGACATTTCTGCTTGGGAATCACAAAGAAAGAGCATTGGTGCTTAGATTTATTTTCCACAAATTCCAGTATCAAGTCTCACCATTTTTTGAGAAACAATGTTGGAATACATACTAATGTTGTGAAGGTTCCTTATGATGGTATTTTTTATGTAAAGGCCTGAAAATACCATAGTTCATGCAACTGTACTTTGCCTAGTCAACTCTTTGGAGTTAGGCTTTTACATCACTAAGATGTGAAAGGACATGACCCATGAAATTACAAAGTGTTCACTTACCACCTATCTTTTCCTTGAATTTCTATATTACTGCCTTCTTAAAGCTTCTTAAATAGGCCTTGCTCCAACCTTGGTAGGCATCCTCTCATTGTGGTCTTAACCAAGAGGAGAAGTAGCAGGTTTCCCACCTTCCTTATTGATTTGGAACGGCAGCTGCTTCCACTGTCTAGACAACAGAACTTCAGTTCCTCTTGAGAAAGGGCTTTTTCTCTGATCAATTCCTAAATATGGAACACAACCTGAAAACTCCCGGTCTGATTTTTTTCTGTTGTGTGAGAAAACAGAAGGTCACCATTCTGGGCTCATTTCCAAGTTCTAGCTGACCTAGCTCATACTTTTCCAGGTATCTTCCACCAATACATACTGAAAGGTGATCTCAATATAAGTCTTTGTTATTGCGTAAGGTTTAGAAACCCCCGAAATCTGTTGCATGGTGAAAAAAGCACGTGGGATGTGCTCAGTAGTTGCAGCCAGCACAGAATCTTGTTGCTGAAATTGAAGAACATGATTTTCATGTCAATGTTATGCAATGAATTAGAAACCAGGATGCAGTGCCAATCAGGCTGGCACAATTGCACTTTGCAACGCTGGCTCCTGGAAGCTGAATTACAGTAATAGAGGGACAATGGCAGCTACACAGGGAAGCCTTGCACAGCTTGTTCCAAGGCAAGGTTGAAGTCGTGTAGCCTTTTACTTCAGTTCTGGAGCTGCCTCACGCACTAGCATCTAAAGAAGCTCTGTGGGATGCTGTCTAGGCGTGCTCACAGCCTAGGATGTCACCACTCCTCTGTCACCATACCTGTACAGAGCACCAAAACTGCTCTGGGTTTGGTGGGGTTTTGTTGGTTGTTGTTGCTACAGGAATGGTTGTTCTACCATGACACCTTTTGTCCTTTCGAGGATCTCATATTTGTCAATGAAGTTAAAGAGGAGGCTGCCACCAAAAGCACTGCTTTTCTTTAATGTATGTAGTTCAGAAGCACTTTGAAACCTATGAAAAACTGCCAAAACTTTAAAATCAAGAATATTTGGGTTTTATGTAGATAAAATATCTCAAAGTTCAAAAATTAGAAGTTTGGTGTGCACTTAAGTGCCATAAACCCAGCATATTTAATTTGAACATTTTTTTATGATGAGAAGTTGCTATTCAAATATATTGAAAAATAAACAGTAAATACAGACTTGTATAAGCCAGACAAATGACTGGTCCAAACACTAAAATTATACAAAAGGCTCTTGCATTCATAAATATTAGACAACCACACGTAAGTATTTTTAACTTTTCTATATATGCTGCTAAGAGTCTCATTTTTATCTCCTGCCTGGTATCTAACACCCCCACAGAAATGATGAAGCTTCAGAAAAACAATAAAATAACCCTGCATATTCTTCATCTCCTGCCTAAAAGTAGAGGTATCATTTTAGGAATGTAAAATTGAATCTTTCACCTAGATGGTTCAAGAAGCATAATGCTGTTAAAAAAATAAAAGAAGACCACTAGGATTGAAATAATAAATTTCAGTATTTCTGGCTCTAAATCAGGAGTGGCAAAGCCCTTCTAAACTGAATATACCTGTTAAGTACTTCAGAGAGTTCTTGTAATGTGGTAAGCAGTATGTATCGTTTTCCAGAATTTCAATCCATTTTTTTGAGCACAAATGACCTAAATCATCACCTGCTTTCTGGTTTTATTGTCAGTAAGTCTTTCAGGCTACATTTAATGACTCCTATTTACATTCTCACTTGTGGTCGAAGCAGTGGCTTAACAAGAGAAGGCTTTTGCAATCACATGTATTCTCTAAAACTGTGCAAACAGTTGTCCAGCCCTGGAGCTTATTTTCACTAATCCTGCTTTAATCAGAAGTCTGAGAACCTTTGGTGAAAGCAGACAGTTTTTGTGAGTTAGCTACCATGCTCATGTCGCTGCTGTACCGGGGACAGCAAGAAACGAGATGGGCCGATTCAGGAAGAAATGGAATTATTTATTCATTTACAGACGGGTTTATGTATCTTAGTTTGCTTGAATGGCATAAGGTTATTGGTCCTTGGCCATCCACCTCTTAGAATGATTGGTTAAACTCTACAACACCCATTTCAAAATATTTCTCCAGTCAGTATCACAACAAACTGCATAACAGCTTTGCACCTGCAAGATAAAGGGACTGGTTTACAAAAACCTCTGACTGTTTTCGGCCAGCATCCATGTGAAAGCAAGAACTTTCACATGGACGCTGGCAGAAAGCTGGAAAATCTCTCTGCGACCAAACCTTCAGCATCTACATGATCTGACTTGGAAAGATTATTCTAAGAGGCCTGGAAAAGGTTGAATTGCTAATATTGTCTTCACCTCTACATTATCTAAAGAGCCCTTAGTTCTTCACGTAGTAACAGTTCTATTAGTCAGCATTCTGGAAGGTGCAGACATTGCTCATAACACACATATTACATGAACATTAACTTTAAGCACCTGAGCCGTGGCTGAATGTGCAAACCCAGAGTGTTTACTGGTATAGCATGGTAGATTTGTTCAGTTTGTACCAACACCTTTCCTAGGAAGTACAAACTCTTTTATTACCAAAAATAAACTCAAGCTTTCCATTTATTTTATTGCAAATCAGAGAATAATCATGGTATGGGGAATACATAAAAATAGAAATCCATGATCTTCTGCTTTCTTGTTTACTGCCTGGTGAGAGAAGTGTTTTAAATAAAATAATCATTTTTTTATTTGATTTGGTAATATTTTATAGAAAACAGTCATTTTTAACATGTTGTTTCTTTACCAGTGGGTTTATGATATTTGGTGCTTTCCTTACACACCCATTTCTGTAAATGCATAAGAATCTCAGTTTTCATTTTTCTTTATAAAATTATTTAAGAATGAATCAAAATGAGATCAGATTAATTCTTTCCTTCCTCTTCTTCCACCAGTTATGTTCCCTTCCTTCTGAAGGAATCAGTGCTTCATGCCATTATGTGCATGTTTGTAGAGGGGGGATTGTCTTCCCTTACTTCATAGTTTCCTAATCCTTTGATTGATTTGAACAAAATTTCTAGAAAGTTAGTGGTCTCAAAGGCATTCAGTTTGTTGATATTTTTGTACAATTGGGATCTAGGCAGAGAATACATCTCCAAATTTCTTGATTTTTCTGAGGAGAATAATATGGTAGGAGGTCAGTCAGTGGCAAACATTGAGAATTCAGTCAAAGCAGAGATATTACAAACTTTAATAACTGCTGGAAAAGTTTATATGGGTTTTGTAAGTTAATAGACAACATGTATCCCATACCTCAATAAAGCAAGGCTTTCCTTCTGTTTTGAGTCTTTGATGTCTAAGGAGGGAGGAAGAAAGATTTCACAACTTTTTTCTCCTTGAACTTCTACTAAAACTCAGCCAAAAAAGGTCATCTTTATTAGATGCATTTTAAAGTAGGTTCCAGGAATTTTGTTTGTCCAGGAGCTATTAGCTAAAACTCTCAGACTATTTCAGCAAATCTCATGATCTGAGCAGCCTTAACGCTCATGCCTTTGAGTGCTTTGAGCTTCCTGATTCTGAAGTGGTCATTGAGCTGATGATCAATGAATACTGATACACTGATTATGTGAATACAGAATACTGATCAGAATACAGTGAATGCAGAATGCTGATCACATGTCCCCTCTGGGACTTTACTTCTAAAAGTAATACAAATGTCTGAAGTGGGAAACATACTTCTTACCAAAGAAATGGATTCTGCATCTTTGATTTCCTGTGTGAAAAGGAGACTCTGGAAGATTGTTTTGCAGAGGATTTTGTTCTCACTCCTTTTTTTAATGGGCAGAGTATAATTGATAGTTAAAGGGTGTGGTTTTTTGTAATTACCATGTATATGCTGAAAGTAGGGACTCCACCCCATGCTTAATTGCACTCATCTATCTACCTTTCTTCGTTTTCAGATTCAAGGCTTCAACATTATAAACAACCAGTTTTCCTATGCAAGTGACTGTACAGGTTTCTTCACTCCTGGAATCTGGATGGGCTTGGTAACATCTATAATTCTACTGTGGATCCTGACCTATGGAATCCATATGATCATGCAGCTTACAACAAACAACAGATTTGATGATCCCAAAGGTCCAGCTCTGTCAGTTCCTCAGACAGAATAGCCATGGATTGACTTAATGCCACTGTGGCTTTTCCTGGTCTGATGTTTATGATTTTTATAACCTTTTTACTTTGTAATACATATAACTTAAAAACATATCATAGGAAAAACAGCTAATTAAACTACATATAAAAGTGATCCTTGTGCTTGGCAACAATAATAATTCTATTTGTTATTGCGATCATTCGTTAACAGCTTTTAGTGTTAAGGTTCTGAAGTGAGACTGTAGAGGTTATTACTGTCTATTAGAAAGGCCATTAAAAACTTCCTTCAGATTAACTTTTATTGGCAAAGAAAACATACCACAACATAGATAAACTGGGAAGGATAAAATATTGTTGATGGAAAACTATATATTGAAAATATTGGTCTCTCTAAAGGTTCTTTAGTAAGTATGTCATGATGATGCTACATCTTAAGAAATTTTAACTGTGTTTTGAAATTTTTTCTCTTGAGTAAAACATCCAGAAATGTACAGAACTAATAAAGTGTAAATCACTAAATAAATGGTCCTGAGAAGTCTTTTCAAAATACATTACTTTGTTCAGATGTGGTATCACAAAGGAGAAGGGCTAGATTAAGGTTTAGCTTCCATCTAATGTTATCTTATGCTTGTGAGAATTTTGTTGAGTAACACTGACTTGTGTTTGCTTTAGCCTTGGACAGCTGATGGGGTTATAGGCAAGATAGGTCCTTGTCCAAACTGATCATAAAATTAGATTTGGTGTTGTGGCAATGAATGCAGATTTCAAGTTCAGAACCTATTCAATGTGCTGGTGAGGAGAGCAGCTTAACAGAGATAAGGTAGTTTTCTTAGCCTCCTCCATTTTCCAGGCATCTTTGGAGAAGTTATGAAGTTCATACCAAAAAAAAAAAAAAAAAAAATTGTTAGAAGCACTGTGCTAATGTACTGTTTAAGTCTGAGCATTTTATGGTCATCTCAGTGCTTCTAGAAGCCTGAAAACATAAACAGTATGCTGTGTTCTTCTGCAATTAATAGAAACACTGTATCTTCTAATTGGGTAATCTGACTATGGAGTGCATTACTAAATTTTATGAAGAAGTAGGAAACAGTAAAAGAGCAATGGTAAAATGGCAAAAAATGATAAAAATGAGACTTTTATTCTTTCTTCTGGAATGTTTTGTTATGACTGGGCATGTTCAATTAGTAGTTAAAAAAACCAAAAATGACATTTTGACAAAACTACATTTGTGAAATGAGAAAAATCCTAACTTTTCTGATCTTGATCCATATATGATGATACAGAGGAAAGACAGTTGGAATCAACTATTTAACTAGACAGATAATAGTTTCTGTCCATCATTTCTGGGTGTCACACTTCTATTATGCAGTCTAAAAAGTAAATTAAATGCTGTCTGAAGCTATTCCTTCTGAATGATTCAATCCTGACCTAGAAAACAAAAGGAAGGTGTCACATAACTAGCAGAGGTGTCTCCTGTGCGGTAATATTTTTCCCAAATGCTTTTCAGAACCTCAAAGAATGCATTTGATCTACAGGAAACCTCTGTGTTAGAAAGGCATATTTTCTTTGCACAAATTAGTTACCAGGAGATAACTGGACTTGTTTTATTAATTCTCCCTTTGAAGCAAGTTTATGAATGCAACAAGGGAAAATTGACATAATAGTCATGTAACTATCGCTAGAAGAGGGAAAAGCTATTACAAAGGACTTGGTTCATAGAAGACAGCTTTCTTAGGACTTTTATCTAGCTGCAGTAAAATTTGGAACAGATTTTGTTCAACAATAGTGATAAAAAGAACTGAAGAACAGCTTTACCAGGCCCCCTTCATACCAAAAATATCTCCAGCGGTATGAGTATCTCCAGTGGTATGAGTATGGTGAGCATCTAGTACTGCTCCCTGCAGATGTTCTCCCATTCTCCACCATTTAGCTCAGGCACTTCCTCAACCAGAAGTGTTGCCTTTGTATTTAATAACTCTGGGTATAGCTATAGCCCATGAATTTGTCCGGCCTTCTCTTGAGCCTGTGGACTCTCTTACAGCTCACAGTGTCCTGATTATAGTATGGCACTGGGAATGCTTATATCCTCTCTTGCTTGCCTAGGATGGACTCTGGAGAAGAGGGAGAGGAAGGAGTCTTATATTGACTGTACCATGAGGAAAAGATAAGCCTCTTTCAGAAGAGCTCTTTGCTGTGTTTGATATTACACATTCCAGGGTAAAGACAAAGGCATTTTTAATGGAGAAAAGCTTTTTCTTTCTACCTTCTCTCACAGCAGTGATACCATGCTTTGGCAGGTAGGGCCTGTTGGGGCATTTAGTCTGTTTCTATAGCGACTTGGGATATCTTTGTAATGGAAAAATCAAACCACAAGCTTATCCTTGTGACGTCTGTGCTGGGAAACACATCACTAAAAGAAAGGAACTATTTACAGCTCTGGCTCTCATGGGGGCCAGGTGGACTGGGCTCTGGGGACAATGGCCAGTCTGTTGTGGAAAGGAACTGCTCTCTGTCCACATGGGATGGGTTCACCTTGGCTGGCTGGCAAATGCCCACCCTGGTGCTCGGGCCTCTTCTCATAGGGGCCACCCCTGCTGACAACACCTGGACACAGACATCCAAAACCCCACCTCAGAGGGCCATGCAGGCTGCTGGAGTCCCCATGCCCTCTGAAACCCCCACAGCTGCGCATCACACTGCCCTGTGGCTGGAGACAAAGACAACTGATCACTTAGTTCAGCAGGGCTGGCTTCCTTCTTTGTAAATAAGAATGCCTCAGGAAATTCTAGGAGGATTTTGCACCTGTCTCTGTTTGTTTCCCTTTCTGAATAAAGTTAAAACCCTGTCAGGGGCCTTCCAGTTCTGCGTACTTCTCATTTCACAATTCAGCTTAATCATAAATGTACTTGTTAAAACATGCCTGTTTTGGGAGCTGTTCCAGACAGAATATTAGCTCTGTCTGAAAAAGTGTGAGCCTTTAGGACTTCTACCAGAGTTTGCTGAATTTATCAGAAGTACTGACTTCTGTGTGTGCTAGCTCATTTCTCTACCAATTAAAAAAATATGTAGTAAAGATGAAGGGGATGATGGGTAAGAGTATCGTTAGAAAAGTAAAAGCTTTTTTTTCATTATATATATATAGATATAAATTAAATTTTATGAAAAATAACCAGGAACTTTAAAAAAACTGGCAAAACTAGGAAAAAAATCAGTTTAAGTCTGAGGATTAAAACTAGAGAAACCCCAAAACTAAACACCAAAGTCCTGAAGAAAAAAGGTGTTTCATCAGAAAATTCACTAATAATCATTTGTTGGAAGGGATAGATGAGGTGGAGATAGAATTGGAACCTCCTGGTTTGTGTCCTGGTCTGTTGTTTCTCTGCCTGTAAAATTACTTATTTCACAAATCATAGAGAAACCCAGCAATGACTTCAAATGATACAGAATTATAACAGAGATAGTCCAAGGATAGTATGTAGGCAATAAAGGAAGACAGGTTATTCTATCTGCAAGGAAAAACTCAATGAAGTAATTAGCTCCACCTTTCTTTCTGTGTGACTAATAAATTATCTGCAAATCTAAATTGGCTGGATTATTAGGCAGTGGCCAGGCATTAAAGAGTTCTGTACTTATTTCAGCATAAACTGAGGTCAAACAGGAGAAGCTATGGAGGCTGGAAACAAGGAGTGACCTCGCAAAACAAATTCCTAAGATAATCAGAGACACAAGAAGGATTCTGAATGTTGGATACTGGTCACTGCTGGCAAAACAATTAGCAGTAGTGGTGATGACTTTCGGGGCAAGTGTGGTGACAATCTTACCATTACACCAAACAAGAGGAAGAAGAGACAATGCACACAAGGGGGGGCTCCTTTTCCTGAAGGCTGTTTTTTAATCTTGCATTCTGTTAGGGTTTGACCTTGGTTGGCTGCCAGACACCCACTTGGCTATTCTCTCCCTCCTCCTCCTCAACAAGAAGAGGGAAGAAAATATGATGGAGAATCTTGTAGGTCAAGATAAACACAGTGATACCATTTAGCAGTTACCATTATGGGCTGAACAGATTTATGGAAGATTAATTTATTTCCAGTTAAAATAGGTTGGGTAGTAAGAAACCAAAACAAAACTAAAACAATGCGTTCAGTCTGCACAAATGCCAAAAAATCCCATGGTGTCTAATACCTTCAGTAAAAAACCCTGATCTTCAGTTTGCTAATAAAGATTCTGTTCTCAGGTTAGTTCATTAGCTATCAAAAAGTAATGCAAAATGAAGGAGAAAAGAACAGTTTCTTCAGAACTCCGATTTCTAAAGGCTTAAAATTTTTGAAGCACAAGGGGGTGGGGCCAGGAAAAAAAAAGGGATCTTACCAAGGGGTGGTTCCTTAAGCAAGCAGTCTCTCCTTGCCAGAATGTGGGCCAGTGTCTTTCTTAATCTTCCTAATTGTGTAGGTGGAAAGGGGACTTACAAATGTGACTGAGCCCAAGAGCAAATTAGCTGCTACTGATGTCCCACAAATGAAGTGGCCTCCTTCTCTCCACCACAACTCTTTGTATGCCTCCTGTGGGAACACAGGTTCCCTGCTCCAGATTGTCTGGATTTCTATAGAACCCCTGGAGCTGGTATGTTCTTGAATTATTATAGTTGAGCTTCACTTTAGATTGGTTTTTATATCATTCATTATTGCCATAATAGAAGATAGTTTACTGAATGATTGTGTATTTTCTGCTTTGCAAAGAGCAATATAAGTGTCCAGTAGAAGACTGAGAAACCCATTTTTAGTCTTAGTATTTCTTTAACCAGTTGTGTAAAAGTGACCCAGGATGAATGGTGTACAGTCATATACAGTCACCACAATATCATATGCAACTAACTTTAGTTAATGAAAATGCAAAAATAATGTTTGTAATGTAAAAAAAAACCCCTAACAAATGCTTTTATAAAAGTGACTTAGGAAGGTGGATAAGTTAAGGACTTTCTGATGTAATGTTTGAATTATAATTTTGTGTATCCTATTTATTCTGTGTAAATATGGATGCATATGGATAGCAGAGTGATCAATTTAGTTATTTAAAAGATAACTTCCACTGAAGTGTACTGGCATGATTTAAGATATTGCTGTCCCTGCCTACTCTGCCTTTCATTCGTGTATATCTGTGTCTCAGTGTGCAGACTGCTGCGCTCTCCTTTCCCACCAGAGATGTAATGTATCAGATTTTGCACTAGAGTAGCAGAGATGCAGGTTCTTGTCTGGGTCTGCCGTTCCTGCTGCTGAGTAATAAAATCCTGGCAGAGGAGCAAAGCAGATAGCTGCAAACACTGATGTCTTAACATGTTACAGCAATACTGGGGAAAGACTTTTACTATAGTTGTCAAAAGGGGAAATATAAAGGATGCAAATAGCCAAGTGCCTTGGTAGGAGCAACATTACTGATAGCCTGAGAGGCGGGACCAGCTCCAGTTCAGGGAATGTGTTTTCTGTCTCTGCCTGCCTCAACACACTTCAGCTAATAACCTATGTCAGGGCAAGTTCAGGAGTGCTCTGTTTCATATCCTGCTATGAAGACCCCTAAAGGCTGTCTATGGCAGAAGATAGCTAGAGAGCATCAAGATCCAGCTGTGGACACCTTCTCTCATTCTGTATCTTCAGACTGCAACAGAACAGGGATGGTCCAGGCCCCCAACAAGTCTCAGCCCTTCTCTTCAGTAAAAAAGGAAAAACAAATGTGGAAGAGGAAGGGCAATACAGATCATCATCTTTTCCTCAGTAGTGAGAATCCTTGCACTTCTGAGGGGTTTCCAGAGTCCTTGCCTGGAAAAGAAAGGCTGAAAACAAAGGACCTAGCCCCTTCCAGTGGAGGCGTGCACACCTGTGTGATGCTGGGCTGTCTTGGAATATTGTTCAACTCGTCAGCTTTCTCTCCCAGAGCCACTCTTTGGGGCTATCTGCAAACTAAGGCAGGAGTCACTACTTTTGCTGCTCTCGAGAAATTCTGAGGTAGCTGAAAGGGAGTGTAAGGAGCGTACCGTGCAGCTATATCACATTTATCTTACCACCTTCATGAAGCATCAGAATTGTACCCCAGAATGCTTGAAACAGAATGTTAACTTCTGAGTAGAAAAATCTGAGGTTTCATCTATCTTTTTATAACTAATTAGTATTACAATACCAAAATAGTGTGCTTTTGCTTGTAGAGCTTTCACGGATATGTACTTACACTGCACGAGTGGAGCAATTCCATCAGTTTTCACTGATTTAGGTTTTCACAGGAGTTTTTGCCCGTGTACTGATTAGTTTTGACATCAGAATTTACACCTTAATGGCTTACTGCTACCAGTTTCTGTGGTCTAATAGTGATTAATGGAAACCTAAATGGAGATAAATTAGTATGGTGGGGTTTTTGTCTGGGTTTTTTTTCCCCCCTTAAATAACACAAAAATTCTTTACTGGATATATCGGGGAATTTATGGTTCACTCATGTTTTGGCATAATTTGAACCCATATCTGCTACAAGTGCTTTTATAGCACTCAGAAGTTCAAGGGGACAAAAAGCATTTATTGGGCTAAGCATGCTTCTGGCAATGGGTAAATGAGCTAAAGATTAATGATGACTTTTCTGAATTGTAAAATCTGAAACTCTCCTCTGTATAACACTGGTGTCTAAGACTTAAGAAAGACATAGATTTTTGCCTAATGAATTACTATCTTCTGTTTGTTATGAAACTCTTGGTTAACACTTGATCTAGTTACTTTTACCACCTTACTTTATCAGAAAGCTGAGGGCCTTTTTCAGTAGGATCACTGTTTTCATCTGGAACAGCTGGTGGTTTCACTTCAAAGATTCAGTAAGATTGCATGTTACTCAGGAAGTAAATCTGCCCCTTGTCTAATCAGGAGTACATGCATCTGCTGCAAATCCAGGGCCAGATTCAGCTGTTCTGCAATGGGGCTCTTGTTCCAGAAGCTCTTCATGTTGTATCTTACGTAGTGATCAAAATTACAGCTTGTGTGCTCCTCCGATAGTGTAATGTATAGGGCCTCCTGTCTCAAAGTGTCAGCACAGTTCAACTGCAATAGAATCTCTGCTCCAGCACTTTTGCACCCTAAAGGGCACTTGCAACAGAGGAGATAATGCCTGCCATTAGTGTTCAAAGTGAAATAATTTCATTATTGTCATTACATATCATTGTTTTAATGTATTTGGAAGGAGGATGATCTTTCCCCCTTTAAACACTAAGGCCAATGTTGAACAATTTCCTATTGGATACTTCTTTTAAGGAACCTTGTATCTTCACTCTACTGGTGGTGCTGTGTTGGTAGTCATTTCATACCAGATACTAATACAAGCTTCTGATACAGAAAGGGTCTCCAAATCAAGATGTATTAATGGAAATCAGTTCATGAATACGTAAAATCTGCAGCTTTTTGTCAGAATACAGCCTCTTTTTTCTGGTGTGCTACAGCATGTTGTCATGTATAAGCTACAGCTTATACCTGATATAACACTGCTTGTGTAGGCCCTATGGTTTGTCCAAGACCATAATATTAGCAGTTCTCCCCCCAAACCTGAGGGGTTGATGCAAAGATTATACAGATTTACATCTTCCTCCTCTGCAGTGTGGTGCTCCTGCCACGTCTTCTCCAAACAGACAAAGTATTATCGTGCTCGCTAACAGGCAAAAGTGGTTTGACATTTTAATATTGCACCTTCATTTGCTTCATCATTTTTGTTCATGGGGCTCTGCTGTCAATCTGGACATCTGGCTTTAAGCTTTGCCCGAGTTGAAACTTACGTAGTTTCTCCGCTTCTCAGTGTTTGCAATGAACCTTCCCTGCCAGTAAGCAGCAGAAGTGAGGGTTGACCTGATCTGATTGGAAATATTGTGAAGTGTGAAATTTGAGATCTCTTCTGCCCACATGAGGCAACACCTTCTAGCTGGTCCTTCCTGTTAGGTGACCTGATTGCTTAAAGCTGAGCTCTGTGCTTAAAAGCATTTGGCAAGTGCAATGCACACCTGAGAGTAGCACAAGGCCTGCTTACAGCCCTTTGCAGAAGGAAATTGCTTATTTATTTAGAAAATAGTGGCTATTGCTTAACTAGCGATATTTCAGTCACTTCCATGGCAACAGGCTCTGAGAGACAAAGCAGGTCTTCACCAGAACACACAGCAGCTTGAAAACAGAATAGAGAAAATTTTACATAGCAACAATATGAAGTTTCCATTAACCTTTGAATTTTACCTGTCAGTTAACTGATGATTTAATCAGTGAAGTAATGGCTATTCTGCTAACCAGTTATGAGCAAATTGGCATTGATTTCTTTCAGTTGTCAGGCATCCCTTGTTTTTGTAATGACTGGGGATGTGCCAGCACAGTGTGGTGTCCCCTTCCCTCCTCTGCCGACACACTCTGGCAGGTGCCTTGCAATGATAACTGTATTTAAGGGGCAGCAACATTTGGAAATTAGGGCCTAGTTCTGGAATTCCTGGTACTGGAATTTTTCTATCTATTCCCAGAAGTCAGAGGAATCTGTAGCAAGTTACATCCATGTTTGTGACTGAATATGAAAAAATACGAAAGTACTTGGAAGTAATTAAACATGGTTGATGCGGCCTTTTTGTTGTCCTCTCCCCCAGATTTTTTTAACTGGTTCTTGAGAAGCAGAGCTAAGCCTCAGTAGATCTTCACAAAATTATAGTTCTGTCTGCTTTTGCTCATGGGTGTTTGTGTCCAATATTCCTAGAAAACATCTGGGAAGGACAAGTGTCCTGGTATTCAAATCGTGGGCAAATGCTGACTTTTTATCCTCTTATTTTATCGTTGCATCCTATTTTGCCTAATGAGTGCATCAAGATGGTAAGAACATAAAGTAGCAAATTCATAATCTCCTGTCATTCATGCTTTCATATGATATGGTATTTTTTTAACAGTTAATGTTGAGAGCTAAAAAGGAATCCAATTTTAGAGCAGAAACCCCACAATACTGTTGTAGTCCTATTAAGGACTACTTAGCCAAAAGGTAGCTGCATAAAATCCTGGATTTTGGACTGAAAACAAGGTGTTCTTGAAAACTACTCTGTCAATTATATTCTTTCAGTTAAATATGTAGGCTACTTTACATAAATTTTTGGCAAACTAAAGACTGCTATAGAAGCCACTGGCTCAGCAAACAACAGGAAATGTTCTAGCTAGCTATCTACACATCTATATATCTCACAGAATCACAGAGTGGGTTAGGTTGGAAGGAACCCCAGTGGGTCATCTGGTCCACCCTCCCTGCTCAAGCAGCTCACCCCAGAGCACACGGCACAGGATTGTGTCCAGATGGTTCTTGAGTATCTCCAGTGAGGGAGACTCCACAGCCTCTCTGGGCAACCTGCTCCTGTGGATGGTCACTGCACAGTAAAGAAGTTCTTCCTCATGTTCAGGTAGAACTTCCACCCACACACCTTGTTGTTGCTTAGACATGGAAACACCACCTCTGCTTTGCCATTGCTGCACCCAGACACACACAGAGCCACAGCAAGAGCTCCAGGTGTCATCATCACTTGTAAGGAGTCTTATCACCATTTAGTCTGTCCTCAGACCTTGCTTCCACCTAGCACTCCCATGAACTTCCCTGAATGTCTGCTCTGCTATCTCATTAGTTTCTGTGTTAGGAACAATTTTCGTAATTCCACATGTTCAGAACATTGTATGTCCTTCAACTCTTTCACTGTGGTTTTTCTTGGCAGTAAGAAAATCAGGTCCTTAGACATCTAATATTATTTCCTTATACAATTTCCCGAGATAAAACATTCTAACTTTTTAATTGTACATCAACTGAAAAAAATTAGGAGAAGTTCTGTAAAGAGTCCTGTATTTAAAAGATTTTTTTGGAAGTTCGAAGCGGAAAAGGTCAGACACATTTAATCCCTTACTCTTCCTGCAGGAGAAGTTTGTCCTTCTCATTTACCCTTTAAAGTAATCCCTCAAGCCTGGGAAACTTTAGAATATCAGGACCACAGTACTAATTGTTATATTTCATTATCTGAAGAATGAATGAAAGTTATTAGGGCATTTTTGTAGCTAGATTAGAGACATATGGCACGGAGCATTCAATTTTTGTGAAGCTTGGGTATTTTCAACAAGTCAGTGGAGCAGAGTCCTTTGAAAAGCCAGTGTTGAAAACTTTTCCCTTTCTCCTGAGGTAATACTCTTTGCCTGACTGTGACAAGATTCTCACTGAGGTGAAATGAATTGTGAGGATTCTGTTAAGCAGGGAAAGGAACCATTTTTAATTAAAATTTTTCTGTAGTTTAGCCTACCAGCAAGTCCACTGAGAAGCAGAGAAAAGAAGGAGAGCAGAGAGACAGAAATGACAGGATATACCAAAAGTGAGATGAAAAAAGGAAACACTGGAAAATTAAATTCTTTCTGTGAAAAAGTTGGTTCTGATACTGCAAACAAGGCTCAGCTCCACTGTCCAGAGGCAGGATGAATGTATATGAATGAAAGCTGAATGTATATAATAATTACAACTGCATGAATACCATGAATAGTCATTCACATTCTAAATGGATTTATTTATGTCATCCTTTTTGTTTCTTTTGATGGATATTCTATTGAGCTTGTGGTAGACAGTGGATAACAGTTGATTAATGTAAACTCCTTGGATATACATTTGAGCTTTAACAATATAGTACTAATAATTCAGAATCTTTATCAAAAGAGATATAAATAAACATAAGGTACTTCCCCTCCCTACCATTCTGCCTCCCCCCCCAAAAAAAAAAAAAATTCCTTCTTCTTTCTTTCCTTTGGGGTGTGATAAGACACACAAAAATATATATTAGTGAAGATTACTGAGAATTTTTAACAAAGAAATCTTTCTTTTTATGTACTAAGTGTAGCCCCTAAATAATCCTAGCAAATCCTCCCTAAGTGATAAATGTTTTATACTTATAAAGGTTTGAAAGTTTACTACCCTTAGAATTCTACTGACCTTTGCAACAGCAGAGCTTACAAGAAACTTAAAAGTTTTAAAAATAGTTGCTCTTGTTGCTTTGTTGTAAGTTTGAATTTGGCACACGCTTAAGTTACAAATACTGCATGTGCTTTCTATAAAATATAGTTCTACTGCAATGTGTTCATAGCCAGTTTTCTCCTGTTTTCTGTGAGATACTTTTGTCAAATCATGTTACAGAAAACAATGGAGAACCACTGCAAAAAGAAAACTTCCCAAAAAAAATGTAAATGCATAGTTAGTTAGAATTAAGTGAGTAAGTAGGAAATTAGGGAATCCTGTATACAGACTTTTGAAACTCAGAAGAAGAGCACAATGTGTGTTTTGGGTTATACTCAGCTGTAACTCACCCTGCCTGAATTTGACATAGCCACTGTTTGCAACACATCAGTCATTAGCTGTAAACCAAAAATGTTCAGCTATAGAGATTAGTCAATATTAAATTGCATTAGGTAAAGAGTTTCCTCACTAATTATTATATTTATAGTCCCATTGCTTGCAGTATCTATAACAGAGGGCATGGACTTAACAAGAATGTTGTTTTGCAACTTAGTCTATTCTTATTGTGAGTTTTAATTGGGTTTTCTTTTTTTTTTCTTTTTTTTTTTAAAGAGATGGGCCTTAATTGCAATGGCCATTTCCACAATACCCCTGACTTCCTCCACAGGTCTGCATGTGCCGCTCTCAGAGTTTGATGATGCCATTCAAATTCAGGGGATACTACCAGCCCTTCTGCAGTCTGTTTGCAGGGAACAGGGCGGATGTGTGTCACCTCAGGCTTGGAGAAGGCAGCCAGGGTGCAGAGCAGACTGCTGAAGTGACTGAAATGCGGCAGTAACAGCATAGCCCTGGTGATGCTGCCAGGTCTTTCTGTGCAAGTGTCTGAGTTTGCTGAATTTGCTGTGTGGCCTGTCAAGAGACAAGACAGGCGAGGAAGATATTAACAGAATTAATGGCTTTTAACAAGGCTATGGACAGCACAGTTCCCTTTGCCTCCAAGGCTGAGCAGCAGGGCCTAACTAATCTTACCCCAAGTGCTGGCCACCAAAAAGCCAGTTGGTCCACACAATTGAGAAATTTTGACCCAGGCAAATTTAACACTTAATTTGTTGCTACAGGTGTATTCATGGTGATCACTTAAATAGAAGCTTAATTGGCTGCAGCCATCCGGAAAGAAGGCGAGATGTGGGAACTTGCTCTTGAGGGAGTGTGCTTGAGGGGCAGGTTCAAGAACTGTCAGGGAGGGGTAGCAAAGGATCAGGGCACAGAGATGGGAAATGCTGCAAGGACCAGAGAGCAGCTGGCCAGCCCTGACAGGGACAGAGGGAAAACTGTTCACATCAGGGGTGGCTGTGCAGAAATTGCTCTGGGCAGGAAGCCACAAAACTAGCTAAACCAACATCAGAATAAAGGACTGTTTTGGAGATGGAGAGGTCTGTATAAAAAGGTAATATTTATTTATTTAATTTTCTTAGCATATTAAGCAGTTGATTTTTTTCTATTTAAAATGTTAGTTGACTCACTTTATATTATCATAAAGCCTCTTTGGTTTAGGGAGTTGTTTGTTTGTTTGTTAAAGCTTTCAAGCCATTCAGTTTGTTTTAGAGGAGACTTGTAAGAAAGTGGTTTACTGAGGATACTTGAATACTGTGGAAATCTTGCAGTCATATCACACAGCTGTGATCAGCTATTCCCTGGCCCCACCACTACTAACTTGAGCCTGGTTGAAGACCAAATTGTTGTGATACGGATTATTTCTCTCCTTGGTTGCTCTGCAACCAGCAGCAGCAGGTTTCCTGTTGTTAGATCACCCTGACACTCTGCGAAGGAATGTGGAGGCATTGAACCTTGTGACAGAGGAATTTGCAGACTGCTTGAGTAGCCAGGAGAGTTTTCAGAATCTGACAGAAATTCTCATTAACCTCCCATTGTCAATTGTTCAGAATGCTTGGGGAAAGTGGTGTTTATCTGCATAGCCACACAACATATTTAAGAGACATTATGGCCCACTCTGCATACTTGGCTGCAGTGGGTTAAGCAGTACTTACTGTCTGCACACAGCTACTGCACAAGGACCCGAAGTGAAATGGGAGCCCATTGATGGGGCTGTTAGTACACATGGCAGAGGTCTCTATTCCAAGCTGTCTTGACCTTAGCAGCCAGAAGAGACCGGTCTGGTTTTGAAGGTCAAGCTATCAGCCCTGCTGTGGACCACGGCTGCAGAGCTGGCCTCTGCTCCCCGCTGGCAGCTCTGGGCAGGCAGGAGGAATGTGCCTGCTTGCCAATGATTGCTGTTAACTAGCAGCTGCCTTTTCTCAGGGGAAAGCAACAAGCCTGGTGATGCTGTCCCATAGGAAAAGCTGATGTTTGGGATGAGCCAGCATTGAGTTGTGCCAGAGACAGAAAAAGGGAGTTTGTATTGCCCTCATCAGGGGTTGAAACAGAGAGAGCCCAAACAGTTGGTTCTGTATCAGTCTGGTCTTGAGTACCACAGCTGGGAATGTAATTTGTTTTCAAGAAGTATTTCCTTTGTATTGATGAATAATTGTGTTCTAAAGAGATCTTAAACTGCTGAATCAAGTAGAAAACAACAATTTTCGTAGCATAAGGGATGTTGACCAGGAGTGTTATGGGTGGTTTTTTCCATTAAAGTTACTGTGTCACACATCAGGAAAGTAAAGGAAAGGATAATTTTGTTGAAATGTTGACAATTTGTTTAAAGTGTATTCAAGAGTTGGCCAGGAAGCTAATTTGAGCTACTGCTGTTGAGTTTGCTCTGTTAAGAATCCAGCCCTTGGGAGCCCAGTGCTGCTGTGCTGTGCTACCCAGCAGTACACAAAAACATCTTTACCCCTGAACTGTATTCCTCTGCCTTCTTCTTAAGTAAAGTTATAATCACTAAGGATATTTTTTCAAAAAAAAATGACCCTGTTCTGAAAAAGTCAGAAGAAAATACAAATTTTTGGTATTATTTTTAGTTATTGTTCCACTGTGTTTGGATGAATTTCATTTTATTTTGGGAAAGAGGGGTGGTGGGGAAGAGAACATATACTGGGATTTGACTCGGAAGAGCCATGAAGATAGGAAGTTTGCCAGCATATCTGAAGCTCATTCCTACCGTTTGAACCTGTAAATCTTTTACAGAGCTATATATATGTAAATTGGCTGATTGTTAATCTTTGTAAAGATTAAGAATAAAGGTAGTGACCTGAAGCCAGGTTGGAGGGAACCGTGACTGATGTCTCTCCGTAACAAAATTCAGTAAGGAATTCCAGATTGCTACACTTTACATATTTGTGGTGTTGTATCTCTACCCTCCTTGTCCTTCATATTTTCTTGGGAATTGGAAATGTACAGCTAATGAGGCCTTTCAGATAATTGAAAAGAAATACTGTTGATTTGTAAGGCAAAAAAGATGTTTCAGTTTTTTGACACATAAAGTATGTTTTTGCCACTGTCTTCCTGGTTTACACCCACTGGATCTGGTGATTTGACCTCCCAGATGTAAGCAGATCCTTCAGGGAAGTGGGTCAGTAGAGCTGGCAAAGGCTCTGTGTTTCCAGGTCACAGGAGCTATTAATATACAAACTTACCTTTGTTTTTCATCAGATTGAAACCAGACTAAAGGCAAAACAATCTTGTATGTTAGAAATTTAAGGGAGGGGGAACACGTATTTCTGAGGCATGAGCTGTTTCCAAAATTAAATTGTTCAGCTGGTCTTGGCTTTGGCAGCAGATGCTGGGAATGTAGGCTGGCCACCTGAACAAGTGTCACTGTTACAAGCGACATTGCTGTCACTGATATGACACAATCTATGGGCATTTATTCCTGCTTCTTATCTGCCACACAAGGCTAATAGCTGACATATTGTAAATCCATCTCCTAAATTTTTGTTGAAATCTCTTGTTGAAGAGGCCTTGCCCGCCACTGATGTAAACTTGCATGAGCCCATTAACCCTGGAGGCTGGGAGCTCAGCCTCGTGTGACTGAGCTGGCTGGCATGGAACCAGGGTGCTCCAGGGATCTGTGGGAGGCTCAGAATTTCAACTAATAACAGAGTAATAGCATCTTTATGCATTTTTCATATATCCTCTTCAGTTCAATTAAGAAGGATTCTGATTCTTTCCACCAAAATGGCATGGCCATACAATATTAATTTAGAGCTTGCTTTGAACCTGAAATGAGTAATTACTTCAGAATAAGGGAGAAGGGGATGGTGATAGTCAAACCTCATGATTACTGCTCCCTGATCTTTCATGCTGTTAGACTTTAATACTGAATCAGATTCAAATGAAGCAAATTAGAAGAGCCCTAAAATATGGTTGAGTGCAACTCTGGACCTGATCTCTGAGCTTGGTCTATTTTACAAGAAAATATTAATGGTAAAGAAATTACTGATGAATATTTTTCTCTTCTGTATTTAATAAACACGTTACGGAAATCTAAGTGGGATTTATAGTGTGATTTCACATCTGAATTTTAGTCTTTATTTGCTGGAATTTATTTTCCTTGAAATACATGTTTTCCTTTACTGTTGATTAAATGACAGATACCAATATGCTCTCTTGCTAAGAGGCTGATCTTGCATCCCAGAAGAAATCCATTTTTTTCAAGAAAAAAAACATTTGCAGCATGGGATATAAGTCTCGTGTTGCCTAAATCAAGAGACTTTAAGGGGATTGCTCCCCAGTTCAATGAAACCTCCTTATCTAAATTAAGAAAGATGCATGCTAATTTGTACAGATTAATTCTGTGGAAATGAGAGAATTTGCACTTGGTCAGTTTTCATCTCATAAGCATTAACCTTTTTCAAAAATAATAACTTTTCAGGTGATTTTTTTCCTGCCTCTCCCTTACTCACTCAGAAAATTCCTGTGATAATAAAAGAAGTAATCCATGAAAATACATCCTTATCAAGCAGAATTTACTCTTCAAAATTGAGCTGCCTTTTTTTAACATGACAGCAGTAGGCCTTTGGGCAGGGGCAGTGTAAACACTGGGACAATGAGCATGCAGATAGAAACACCCCAGCACTGCTGCTGAATTTTGGACTGTTCTTAAGACATGCTATTAATGACACAGCTACCCTAATATTCTATTAATTAATTTTGGTAGGTACTAGAAAAAGTACACATGGATATAGGCATGAAGAGGAGAGCAGAGACTGTCTTCACCCACTTCTACTCCACCCTGGTGGAGGTTATTTGGCTGCAGACTCCTCTCATTGCTGCGGTTTCAGCCTGAAATTTAACTTTGATAAGAGGAAATTTCCTCAGCCGTGCTGAATGGGGCTGGAGATGTGAAATGTGTACTAGTACCTTATTCTCTTATTCAAGCAGAAGCTTTCTCCTTGAGCCTGGCCCATTTTGCTTGCACTGCTTGGCTTGGGGCATGTTATGAGGCCACACTTGCTACCTGGCAGCATAGGAGACACTCTGCCAACCCAAGTTTGGGGAGCGTTTGTTGTGTCTTGGCAGAATGAGGAAAAAGAGGAATGTGTACAGCTAACTCCAACACTTCACAAGTCAATTTTATTGCAAGATGAATTTGTTTGCAGCAGCAAGGGGCAATGGGAGTACTTGTGTGGTTTGTTTTGGTGGTAGACATCACAGAAATTTTTTCTGAGAAAGTCAAGATTACAAAGAATCCCTGAGTAAATACATTTGTGCCTTTATTGTCCAAAATTAGTGTAACATTAGGAAGTATTGTCTTGAATAAGATAAACCCAGCTTTGATTTGGCTATGAAATATTCTCAGGACCTTACAGACATAAAGGACTGAAACAATTCTATTGTTGATGATAAACTGATCACTGAAAGTTCCAAGAGAGACAAAGAATGACTGAAAATTTAAGAAAGGAACAAGGAAAACGGAAGGTTGGTTAAATACATTACTGTCAATGTGAAAACTGTGGATGAGGTCATCTAGCAGTTTGGTAAACTTTATAAAGACAAAGAGTACATAAGAAGACTGACAGAAAAGATTTTCCCCTAAACTCAAAAGTATTATGAAGTCAAACATTTACACATTATAAGATGCATTTATTCATATGTTTTTACCTCTGGACATTTATGAAAAACAGATATTATTCGAAAGAACAAAGTATTAATGTGAAGTTTTAGGTCAAAGTGGGAGAAGACCTAATAAAGAATTCTAAAAATCTCAAAAAGATAAAATAAAATTATGCAAAAACTTGATTAACAAAATATCACCTGGGGAAAAAACGTGAGAACTTATTAAGTGTGTTAATAAAATGGAAATATAAATGTCTTTTATTGAAAGGAAGAAAACGGTTAAAATCAGTAATTTAAAAAAGAAAAAAAAGTAAGATTAAGTCTAGGAATGATCAGTTTAAAATAATTATGCCACTGAGAAATTTCATATAGTTACATCTATCAATTAGAAGTTCCTACATAGTTTCAAAAAACTATCTTTATTCAGTTTTGTGTTTCACCAGAATAAATTTATCCAAGGAAGTGAATTTGAACTTGCTCTGAGTGTAAGTCAAACATAATAGTTAATGGTTTTGGCTGATTAACATCTTTTCCTCAAAAATAACACAACTGATCAAACATCTTAGATAAAAGCCAGCATGATGATGAATGAAATTAGCATGTCATCAACACACATCAATTACAAGAAGTACAATTCTACCATGTCATCAAGACACATCAATTACAAGAAGTACAATTCTACCACTTCCTCTTACCTGTCATCACTTGGAATAATTAAAAATGAAAAAACTAGCAAACAATTGGTGAAAGGATTTAAATATTTTTCGTTCTCATGTTGCATCTCAGCAGACATTATTATGTTACTACTGACTCACATTTTATTTAATAAAAGTCCACATAAAAGCTTTTGCTGTCATGAAGAGAAATCCCCTGCAAACAAAGACACTTTTTATAGTGCCACTGTAGGCGGAATTTTTCTTGTTCTTTTTGCATTCTGTATAAAAGCAAACATAGAATATTTTGGGTTGGAAAGGACCTTTAAAGAACTTCAAGTCCATCTCCTGCTGTGGGCAGGGATATCTTTCACTAGACCAGGTTGTTCAAAGCCCATCCAACCTGGCCTTGAACGTACAGACTTCTAAAAATTAAACCCCTGATCTCGGAGTTATATTGTGCAACTAATTTTAAAACAAAATTCCTCCTCCAAAGTGATAAAAATCAAAAGGATAGTATGGGGTGTTATCAGAGGATATCTGCTTTTTTTGCAGCTCAGATTTTTTGCGGACAATTGTGGACTATTTTCAGGCATAAATTTTGGAATTCACTACCAAGCCTATGTTTTGTAAGTTTGAGGAATATTATTAGCACTTCATGAAATGAAGTCTTAAAAACCTGTGTTAACTCTACCAAATTCTCTATCCTTTTATGAGGAATGTGCACATTTCAGTAGGAAGAAGTCTGAAAACTCTGTGCTAAACTCTGTGCTAGTAGAGAATTAGACCATGGTGCAAGACAAACAGTTGTGCCTTTATAGCTGCTCTGATGTGCACGTGGACTCTCCCAGGCTGTGAGGGTGTCTCTTTTGGTTAGAAGACTCGTCCATGCAGATCCACTGCAGGTTAAATCTTTTGGTGCACACAGTAGCCTTGGGTTCACAACGTGTCATTCAACAAGAATAAACATGGAGATGTATTTTAAGGAGGCAAAAATTTATTAAATGATAAATTAGGCCTATAAATGCTTCAAGGTTTGTGTTTTGATTTTTTATGAGGGGCACATGACAGCAGCCCAGAGGACATGTCTCTTAAAGAATGGTATTATTGCCTGTTCAGTCGATGAGCAGAATGTGCAGGAAGATCAAAAGCTCTTGAAGGCTTCAGGGTTTTTTCATCCCATACTGATTATTGGCAAGGGAAGTTTGTCAGAATATGACAAGGGTCAGTTGCCAAAAGGCATAAGTCTGTTGTCCTTAAAAGGAGCACGCTGGACAACCATGTACAGGAGTCAGGCATTCAGTGAAGCCTCTGGAATGAGGGTGGAGCAAATCATTGGACAAACTCCAAGCAGGGCAGCTCCTTCATCAAGAGGACTGTACTCACAGAGAGATCCTGGCCAAGTAAATAACATGCTGAGTTGCAGGCTTGTCTGACAAGTATCCAGGATGGGTTCTGAGTATGTGGAATTTGAGTCACCTGGTTAATGTCATGCTCCATCCAGGAAAAACTCTCAGCAGAACTTGTTTGCTGTAGCACTGTATCTCATTGATGAAGCTAAATTGCTTTCAGTTCTGAAGTTAAACTGCTTACAGGTACTTCAGAGGTGAAGAGAAGCATTGTCAAGGAGCTGTTTGAGAGAAGCAGATTGATATAGAGACAGAGTTAGTATAATGAATCTCAAGTAACTTGGACTTCTTAAGCTTTCAAGGTGTGCTTCACATATAGGAGACCCATATATAGGCTCCTTATTGTTTTAAAATCCCATTATTTCTTTGTATTTTACATTTCTACATGAACAGGATGTTTACATGTAGTTTATGTCTTGGAAATACTTTTTTGTGTCACTGGGCAGTGATTCCAGCAAGAAGTACCACAGGAATGAAGCACCCAGGATAAATGAGTATATTGGAGAAGCTCTCTGCTATTTAGCATCATCGGAAGAGAGTCTTCTGCTTCAGAAACTTGGAAGAATACATAGCAATTTCTGAAGCACTTGAACTGATTCTAAGAAAATGGCTCTAAGTACAGGTCATCTTGAAAAATCACAACACTAAAGTCCTTTAGCTACAGTGGGTTTCTATTCAAAATTAAAAGGAGCGTGTTTACAATGCATAGTGAACTTTTTAGTCATTAAAATTTTCAATGTCAAGTAACTGGGTTTTGTTTCTTTTCAGTTTGTTTGCTTTTATGCAGTAAGGAGTGTGGAAGTGTATTCAACGTGTCAGATTTCTTCCATTCAAAAATACAGTCTGAATGTAGGTATAAAATGTGTTTCTTCTCTCATCACATGATGAAAATTGATTTAATCTGATTTCTGTGAACTTTTTCTCCAGAAGGTATCAATGATCTCTTTCAGAGAGAACTTTCTCAGCTGTTCTGTAGTGTAGAAATAGAAATGCAAGGAATCTTATGAAAATAAATGGAGTTTAGTGGGGTTTTTTTCTACAGCTGCTTAACATGGCAGGCCAAGAACACAGGAATAAAACACCCAAATTATTTCAGAAGTCTCCACCTTCAGTCTGGAGATAAATATCACGTGTTGTTCAGAATTTCATGCTATTGCAATTCCAGAAAGGTACTTTTGTTTTGATTGTTAACCTCCTTTTCCATACAAATCCCATTGTCCCTAACAGCATTCTGTTAAGCGTAGAAGAGACTGTTCCTTAGGAGATACTTTAAAAAAAGAAAACCAGTGGAAAAAAGAAAAACCACAGTTTAAAATACAATTACATTTCCATAAAGATTTACTAACCTAGTTTTTGGAGCACTTAGAGTTGTTGGAGCAGTTGTCTCTTGGCTATGTACTTAGAAATTGGAAAACTTCAGGATGGGACACGTGACCATACATCCAATTCCAGCACTGTGGAAATGCACTCAGTGCAGTTCTGCTTTCACTTCTGCAATAAGAAAAAGGGAAGGAGAAGGAGAGTTTAATTCTCTCTATGTGTTTTAGAGGGATGTTAATAGAATTTTCAGTCCCAGAAGCTTTTATGTTTTTGAAGAAAAATAATAAGCAGCAACAATGGGAAACAGACAGGCAAAATTTCCTGTGCTTGTTAAAAGCCTTGCAGAATTTGCAAGATCTTGGGGAATTAGTGCTTGTGGCTTAATTTCCATGCTTTCTATTTGGTGAAAATTTATTCTCAATGGCATTGTTCTAAAGGTGGAGATCAGTATTGGATTTGTACTAAAGATATTTAATTTTTCTTTGGCAATAGTGAACCCCTTTGATACCAGCCACTGGCAATTTAATACACAAATAAAATTAGAGATGGTTTCCATTTTTTTAAATGATAAGGAGTGAAAGCTACTTATTCAACAAAAATAACGAACTTTAAAATTCTGATAAAATCTTGTTTAATGATGGGTACATGCTATATCCATTTGCTTAAACCCTAAGACCAAAGGAAAGAAGATTGTTTCTTTGCTCAGTGCTCCAGATCTTTTGCAGCTATTCTTGACTTCAGAGAGCTTCTTAAGACTTTACCCCAAACAAGCAAGGATAAAACAAGTCTGTCCTACCACAGACATCTAAAAGTTAGATGTCTTGCGTAAGGCTTTGTAGTTGGTGAAGAGAAACACTCTGTAATTCACCTCAGCCTGGTTAAAGCACCTCAGCTGAGCAGGGTGAGAGTACCTATATCTATCTGTAGATTGTGAAACAAAGGTTATGGTGACCAGTTTAGATACGGATGTGTAAAATCAGAAGGAAATCCCACCACAGTGCTTACCCAGGCCATTTCTGGAGCTTTCCTCTCTGTCCTCTACTTAGTAGAACCATATATACTAGCTTCAGAATTCAAGTTCTTTTTATATAAAAACTTAATATTTTTGGTAATGCTTCTCATTTTTGTTATCAATAAATATAATTTTGAGAATCAGTAATATAATTTTGTACAAGCATAAATCCTTCAAATGTATTTGAGAAGCTGCTTTTATAACATTCCTTTGCCCTGTTTTTCTACCAATTTATTCCCTTTGGGTAATACCTTACTCACAGTTCTTGTAGTGATATATAGCACTTCTGTTACTATAATTAGTCATATATTGATGTAAAAAAACTTCCCTTCTAGATTTGTGTGCTACTCTAAAATAGTACTTATCTCATTCTATAAAGGTATCCTGCTGATCCTGCATAATTAACCTTTGACAAGGAAATACTGATTTTTTTCCTCTTCACATTTCCATGGATCCTGCCCTGCTGCACGTTGTACTAAATTCTGCATACTTTGAAATTCTCAGGAAGTATTGCTTAACTGAAACATTCTTCTTGGTTTATTTACAATTGTATTATTACTATATTACTATTGTTTCTGTGATGATCAGAAGGTTTTAAAGTGCGTGTTAAGATAGAGAGTGGTACTGTAACTTAAAAGGCCATTGACAAGGTGTGGTGGGTTGACTCGGTTCCCCAGCTAAGCACCACCCAGCTACTCAGCTGCTCTGACTCCAGTGGGACAGGAGAGACAATAGGAAGAGCAAAGGTGAGAAAAACGGGTTAAAAACATTTAATAAGCAAAATAAATAGGAATAATAAAATGGAATAATTAATACAAAAGTAAACACTGGCCACCTCCCGCAAATAGGTCAATGTCCAGCCAGGCTCTGAGCAATGTCTCTCATCCCAGAATACCTCCTCCCCTCAGTTTTTGTCAATAAACATGTTTTTAAATGGCAGAAAATATCCTGTTTAATCAGTTTGTGTCAGTTGCTTTTGTTGTGTCCCCTCCTAACTTCTTACACACCCCCAGCCTACTCTGGGAGGGCAGAGTGGGACTATCTTGATGCTGTGGAAGGATTTCTCAGCAATAACCAAAACACAGGTGTGTTATCTACATTTTTAGTCACATTTTCAAAACATCACGTGGTCCAAACCAGCACCATACAGACTGCCATGAACAAAATCCATCCATCCCAACTCAATCTCTAGTCATGCTCAAGTTTTAAACTATCCAATACAACCTTACTAAGCACGACTCTCTCTCCTGTCATGTGATACATATATATACAGATATGATTCCCACAGTCTCTGGATTGTCCCTGTAAAACATTCATAAAATGTCCATTGAGTTGTTTGATGCATGACTTGGCCTTCCTCTGTCACGGTGGTTGCTGAGGACAAGAGAGATGGCATATTGTGTTAAATTATTCGCTCATGCTGGGTCATCACTGTGCTTGCCTCTCTTCTTGCAAGGCTTGTTCTCCATTGGTTCAGGTGATTCTCGACATAGTATTTCCTATAATATGCAAATCAAATCACCTTTTATCTTCCCCCAGGGTTTAATGTCCTTGGGACATACAATAGATATCCCCATTCTTCCACATTACCCATGAGTTGTACCCAGGTCTTTGAGCAAATTGCCCTATAGCCCTGGCTCCAACACCCGTGATGCTGCTGACCTGGGGTGTCACCTGGCAGGTGCCTTCTGCCAGAGACTCCAGTGGAGTCATGCTTCCTGGCAGTAGCATAGAGAATATTTCTGTCATCTGGTCCCGTCATGGGGACTGCATGAACTATTTGCTGCTTGATCAGTGCAACAGTTTATTGCTCAGGGCTTCAGTCAAAACAGTTCTTTTGGATCACTCAAGAGAGAGAACTCACAAGTTGACTACGAGTCCTGGAATATGCATTCTACAGAATCTCATAGTGCCCAGCAAAGTTTGAGCTTATTTTTTTTTCTCTGCTAAGAGAAAGTGGGGACACGACTGCTGTCTCTTTCATTGATTGTATCTGTTGGGGTGTGATGATGCCCCTCTTGCCATCTCATTCCCCATAACTGGATCTCTCATACAAGTCTTTGAGTCTTCCTTTGTTTTATTGAAAAATCAGCTTTTGGAAGAACCCAATTTTTTCTTTTCTCTTTCTCAAACATTTCTGCTTTGTTGTCCCACACAATTATGTTTTTGAGCACACAAGGCCTTCTTCAAGTGTGAAAGAGAAACAGCAGTCTTCAACCAACCTGCAAATACAGATATCTACACAAAACTTCAGCATAAAAGGACCATTCCCACAGGCTTTCCTGAAGGCTGAAAAAATGAACCAGAAAACTCAGTTCAGCTATCGAGAAAATACACAAGGTTTGTCCACACTTTACTCAAGACATAACAAAAATAAATCAAGTATTCCAAGAAGGCTAGGGATTAAGGGATCAATACTGACCCAGATCAGCTAACACTGGGTAGCATAACTAGAAATATTCTTTCTCTGTAGAAACTCTGCCTCTTTTTTAACTTTTTTCAGTGTTGCAAATACATCCTTATTTATTTTTCAAACTGAATTTATAATTTTTTTCATAATTGTTCAGTAACACCTCAAATCACATTAAAACCACTTGTCTTCACATGCAGAGCTGTGTGTTTAAAGTTCTCGTAAGCAGGATTGCATATCCACTCTTGTTCCTCTGTCCTGCTTGTAAGAAAAGTTTTGCCCCAAATTCCATTCTTTCAGAAAGCCTTCAGCCCTCCTCCACTAAACTTACTCCACTGCAAATTCATTCTCTCCCTGAGCATCTATCTGTCAGTCCATTCTCAGGTTACCTGTAGAAGCTTGACTGCTCCAGAAACATCTCAGCCTAAGTTTGGAAGGAAACCTCCTTAGTGTAACTCCTTGTTCTGCCCTGACTGTCTCTGATAGCTGACCAGGGACCTGCAGACAGGCTTGAGAATTTCAATGTTAGTTATGCAGGACAATTTCTACTCTTCATCAGCAATATTTTACTTGAATCAGTACTAGAAGTCTCTTTCCCTTTTTTCTTTTGATCTGGACTCCTATCTCCACACCACACGGCATTTTTTTTCTATAGCTGTGATTATCTAAGAATGCTGAAAAAGCAGATTTAATGGTCTTGTATCAGCTAGAGGGTATTATCTTTGTCCTGCTGGTTACTAGCTTATGATTCAAAACCATTAACAAAAATATGGGCTAGAAAACTAAGCAGAATAGACCTCTTCAGGATCCCATTTGAAATATCTTCAAAGTATGATGTAAAACAATTGCAACTGCTCTTCAAGAACACTTTTAAGAAACAATTTGTACACACAGGCATAATTTCCCCTAGAGCATTTATTTTATGCTTACCTCTGACTTGCTCTTATTTTATCTAAAAAATTTATTAAAGTAAAATGAAATTAATATAGTTTACATCTTTGGTCACTAAGTGAGTTGCCCCATAAAAAAAGAAAACTAAATTGAGTTCATGTGACATATTTAATTTCCATTTATATCTGACCAGTTTTCTAGAAACTTGTAATACTCCACAGTTTTTCAAATATTTGGCATAACAGAATATTTTCAAATATAATCTAAAATAGTTCTCAGATTACTGCATGAATTATCACCCATGAATTATGGTTGCATTTCACCTGGAACTGTTGATTTGAGTACATATATTAAATCTAAATATTCACTACTCCCACCAGCACTGTCCCCACAGTGCATTCCCTTTTTCATATTAAAAGTAATTTAACTGACTGCCATTTACCTTTGTGAAGACTCAAGCAAAGAAAGTGTTGAATACTCCAGCACTGTCTGCAGTTTGTTTACTTACCTTTTTGTTTACTAAATCTCTCTACTCTCCTCTCATTTGCTCTTAGTTATGATACTTTAATAAAAATTTTCTGTGACTTCTCCAACTGAAATATATTTCATATCACAATCCTTCTGAATTTATCAGTCTAAATGTTTGTTACTCCTTTATAGCACAGATTTTTCCAGATCTCACACAATTCTTTTTTGGTTTTTGGATATGTGAAGATTTCCTAATGCTGTCTCTGAATTCTTTAAACAAGTTTGTCGTTATATATGTAGAACCCTTTCAAAAGTTACCAGTTCGCTTGAACATCTTTAATCCCTTAAATTATCTTCCCAGGAAGTCTCAGTTTCAGCTCCCTAAGTTGTGTCAAAGCTGTTTTCCCAATTCTCCGGTAGCAAGGCTGTTATTTCATACTTTCCCAGTTTATTTCCCACCTTTGGGTTTTCAGTCAATTGCTTTCTGAGAATTAGATATGAGGTACTGCTTTCCTGTAGCCAAAGTCCTACCTTCCTGGAACCAGAAGTGTGTACTCAACACTGACAATCTGATCACCTAGTTTGCCTGCACCGTGACACATCGGATTCTTATAATCAAAAGGTTATATGGATAGCGAAATCTACCTTTATTACCTGTCCTTTGGATGGTTCTGATGGCAGCTCAAACACTCCTTCATCTGTCTCCTCTTCCAATTTTCTGCTTCATGTAAGATCCCACGCACAAAACAATGTGCTATTCTCCCTTTTAATCTTCACCTGCAGACGGTGTACAAGCCTCTTTCCTATCTTTTCCTGTTCTTTATTTGATGCTATTTTGTTGTATTACAAAGACAGCACCAAGTTTTCTTTCTACTGAAAAAGAGGAAAATTCAGGCAAAAGGATTTATTTATTCTTGACTTTTGTCTCAAAAAGTCTCCTACTCTTAGACTTCCTCAAAACTTTATATGAAGTACGTAAAAAACCTTATCCTGTTGCTGTATGAGAAGAGAAAATGAGCTATTCCCTTCATGGCGAGGCAGAAAAAAATCCCTGTTTTTCTCATATACTTTAGATTCTAGACAGATCAAAGCAACAGAAAGGCTGAGGCTGGAAGTGACTTCTGCAAGTCATCTAGTCCAACCTTTTACTCAAAGCAGAGCAAAGTTAAGGTCAGGTTGCTCAGGATCTTATCAAGTTCTGAATATGTCCACAGATGGAGATGACTGTGAAGAGTTTTTAATTCTGTTCAATAAAATTATCTTGCTTATGATTTCACATAAATGCCCCAACTGGTTTTGATCATATATTCTATGTATGTTATATGTTTTGACTTCCTATGTAAGTCAACAGTGACTGGGAGAGCACCCAAGGGTTTTATTTTCCTAGCTGTCTAAAACCTCTTGTAATTACATAAACTTGTTATGAGGAAGGGCAGGGAGAGAAAGTCCTGAGAGGGCTGACATCTAGCCTTGGTTTAAGGCTAACACTTATCTTATCAACCTACTGTTAATAAACTCACTAAAACAATAAAGACCCAGATTTAATTTTAACTTGCTTTACTGGCCTGCTTTAGCAATGGCTAAAGGTGATAGCTTGGAAAAATATTAATCAGAGTCAGCTATTTAAAGTCAGACATGTTTTTTTGGCAGTTTCTTCAGGAAAGTTCATCTAACAGCCATCAACCATGAAGATTCTTAGCTACCTCCTGGTTTACCGAAGGTTCCTGCTCATTGTCCTCACCCCACTGCTTTTACTTCCTCTTCCACTTATCATCAAAACCAAAGTAAGTGACCTGCTTGGGGCGATAATTATTTTGCACCTGTATGTAAAGACTGAGATTCCCAGACCTTTTTAGATTACCAGAATCACAGATAGTTTGAGTTGGAAGGGACCTTAAGTGAATAATGATGTTTCCATTGTGGTTTTTTTTTGTCAACTCAAGGTATTTGCACAGAAATGCAGAGAAGACAGCTTCAATGTAAAATTCTATACTGGATGCTTGAAGCTCTGAACCACGTATTTGTTTTCTAACAACATCTGGACTATACTGAAAATCTTGTTCTCATTATTACTTTTTGGACACTTTCAAACAGCTCTGTACGATTGACAGTGGACATGAATTGTCAGAAAAGAGCTGCAATTACTTTTTTGTTTAATGAAGGATTTTAAGTTCATCACATTTTATGTTGTCTGATAGGAAATGACTGAAATCAATGATCTGATAAATTCCCTCTGGTTCCCAAATAGAGCAAAATCTATGACAGGACATCATAGTTTTATTTTACTTGAAGTAAATTCTGGCATTCACTAACTCTTGTGACAACTCCAAGCTGATGAAACAGCTATCTAACAATGTCATTAGTGACTCTATTTGGTAAAGCTCTGATGGCAGCAGAATGAAATTGAATTCTGTGATGTGTTATCATGTTTGCATTATACATATCATGTATGACAAGACTTGAAAGTTTGGTTCAGAAATCCTTGCATCACAGATAGATAGTAGTTACAGAGCAATGTGCTTCACACTCTCACATCACAGTTCCAATATTTCAGTTTCCTTTCTGGGAGGAAACTCATGGGAAATTCTTAATGTGGTAGGACTTAAGTGAGATGAACATTTGCTAGGTGAATGGATATTTTCAAATTGTTTCATACATAACACAAACTTCTTCCCCAAAATAAATGATAGCCACAGCTGACTGACTTAGATTTAATATTGTTGTTTTCCAGTCAAAGATTCCAAGAGTCACATCATTAACGCACTAGTACAAACCATCTCTGCTGCTGTTGAGTAATTTCATACCCTAACCAGGGGCACTAAGGGTTCCAAACCATTTTCCTTAAAAGCAGAAATATAAATTAAAAACTACACAAAAGAGATTTCTAATACTCTGGAAGAAACTAGGTTTCCTTCACCTCATTATATTTGTCTGGGGCTGCACTTTACAGGCAGCACTGAAAACGGTTCTCCCAGGGGAAAAAAAAAAAAAAGAGAAAAAAAGAAGAAGCTCCTGGTTTTCAGGAGCTGAAACAAAAGACACTCGCTAAAATTACAAGCCTTAAAAACAACAGCGGTGTTTCTTGTCAGTCTTGCACGATACCTTTTTTGTTAGATTATATCTTCGCCTTATTGATATTGATGACAAAACTTCAGGAGAGGAAAAATTTGACCTGTTATTGATGGTGAGTACTCCTAGAAGCTTAAAGATTTGCTTACAGAGGTAGAATGCTTTTGATTTACAGGGAATTCATGGCCTGAGAATGCTCCAGATGACCTAGATGATTAATTGTCCTTGAAGGAATAAGCAGTTGACTTTTTTTCCCACCTTTCCTGAGTGGTAGAATGTAAATAACTTTACTATCTCTTAGGAAAAAACTCACTAGAACTATTTCAAAGACTCTGTCTCATATCTTAGCAGGATTGTCGGTAGCACACGAAAAGTACCCTAAATTCAGGTCCTTTGACTCCTACCTTTTCCAGGTGTGGGGAATCTCTCTACTGATGTAGCTGTACTTTTTGAATTGTGATTTATTTTTTCCCCTGGATGATCAACTCATGTTTTTATTGGTGCCTTTTTTATTCTAGGAAGCAGAATGTGCATACACATTGTTTGTAGTTGCCATCTTTTGGCTCACAGAAGCTTTGCCACTGGCTGTTTCAGCTTTGCTCCCTGCCTTTATGTTCCCATTGTTTGGTATAATGGGATCCAAGCAGGTAACCCTTATTTTTCTCTCTTTTACATTGTGCATATCAGGAATCGAAACTCCAAGGAATGAAACACATAATGTTGAAAACTGTCAGGCAAATCCATGGATTTGCTGAGTGCCAATCACAATAGTTCTGCCTCAAGACTTGCTTACATGCTTTGTCTTCAGGACTTAGATGTCAGTTGGTGAGAAAATGCGAGATAGTTATGAAATATCCTTAATATTACAGAGGCAGAATGTCACAATAATTACCCCATGTGTAAACTGCTGAATATACACCTTCATGCCAAAGAGATGACATCACAGATAATCATACTCTAAGTCTATGCTTAAAGCTGCTATTTTATCTGTTGGATAGATAAAAAAGTAACAAAAACAACATTTCATTGGTGATTTAGTATGTATGAGAGATGTGACTGATGATTTTAGGTTGTTCTATCCTAAGCTTTATTTTTTATTTTATTTTAACCATATGCACTTTGGTGCATTTATTCTTGAACCATTTGGTTAAATGAATTTAACAGTTCCAATGAACTTAAAAATTTAATTTTAAGCCAAAAATTGTTTTCTTTATTTATTTCTGATATAATCTTACTGTATTTTTTCATTAAAATGCTAATACCAAATGCTAAGAGAAAGTCACCATTTAATTAAAAGAAAGGGATTTATTTTCCTTTTTATTCTTTGTTTTTTCTTTTATTTCAGGTAGCATCTGCTTATTTTAAAGACTTTCATCTGCTGCTGATTGGAGTAATTTGTTTGGCAACGTCAATAGAAAAATGGAATCTCCACAAAAGAGTGGCTTTAAAAATGGTGATGCTGGTGGGTGTCAACCCTGCATGGTATGTGCTAAACAATGTATTGAAGGACAACAATACTTGTGGAAAGCTATGTATTCAAGAAATAATTCCCTACTGGTTTTCCTACAGTAGAAATCCAGCCTTTCTTTTCTACTCAAACAAAGTAGATATTTAAACTGATATGTTTGGTTTGGAGGTGACACTTCATTATTTCGTGGAAATCCTAATTAGAAGTTCCCTGAAGTGACTCTGTTCATAATAAGGATCCTTCTGAACATAAAGAATGATTAGTTTGTGAACAATATAGGGGTCCCATTCCTTGATGGTCGTTGGAACATTCCCACCCAATGCCTACAACATAACATCTGTTCTGTGCTGATTATTTTTATTTCAATAGTGTTTTCAAAATTCTGGGCATTCCCAAACCTACAAAGAGTTCAAATACACAGTGAGGGGGGAAGAATCATAAAACTAAGCAGGTGGTGGGGAAGGAAAAACACATTAACACCATGTCTTTACTTATGGTGTTTTCCTCTGTCTACATATGAAAAAAATATCAAAGGATAGGAACTTCCTCAGCTGGATGAGGTGATAAGGGAAAAGAAATCACACTCTCTGCTTACTCACTATCAATATATATCTTATGAAGAGAAAAATTTTTCTTTGCTTGCTTTGCAAACTTGCAGAAAAGGTTTAGGCTGACAGATGCATCTGTCAGCGTACCAGTAAGGCTGCAGATAAGATCTACAGAGCAAGTTCAGCTTCCCAGAATACATCATGCTCATGACTCCTTGCCAGGAAGCAGAAAGGAAGCAAATGGTCAGAAAACCAGGAACTCCAGGTCTAAAAAATAAGATGCCTCTTAGGTGATTTAACTAATGACACTTCACGGGAATGCTGGATTATTTCTATTCCTCAGTAATTTGACGGATCTAATTTTAAATATCACATGTATTTGATTTAGTTCTGCCTCTTTTGATAGCTGGTAGCTTTCTGTTTGGAAAAAATTCTCCTTACATTCTGGTTCTACTGCCTCTCATTATCGTAAGCTGTATTCTTGTGCTATGCAGGTTTAGTCATTTCAACTTCACTTTTGATCACTCCTAAATTCTCAACTTTTAGCTGAAAAGTTGAAAGGGAGAACACAAGTGGATGATGTGCATTGCTAAGCTGAACATTGCTTGGGAACTTGCTGTGGACAGTCAAACCTGCAGCCAGCTGCTGAGGATACCTAGAGCAGCTCCACAGAGAGAGATGTAGCCCTGAGGAAGCATCCTTCATAACTCACTCATCTCTATCATATTTCGATCATGACAAAGGGATGATAAGATTATGATGAGGTGATCTGTGAAGGAGAGGATCTACCCACCTCTCAGCATCTGCTGCTCACCAGCTGTGCCCATGGCAGGGATGGTTCTGCTCTCTGCACCTTCCCTCCTCAGCCGCTCGCAGCAGACCCCGGGCAGCCTGTGCACACTGGAGCCTCATCCAGCCCAAGGCACAGGCATCACAGCAGGAGACCTCTGCATTAGAGGTCATAAAAGGTGAAGAAGTGAAAGTAAAATAGCAGGAGACTTCTGGATTCTGCATTATGTATTCTTCTGGAGAAACTGATGTGTATCAGAAATAAGTGCCAGCAGGACCAGGACAGTGATAGTCTCCCANTGGATTCTGCATTATGTATTCTTCTGGAGAAACTGATGTGTATCAGAAATATGTGGCCAGCAGGACCAGGACAGTGATAGTCTCCCAGTACTTGACACTGGTGAGGCCACACCTCAAATCCTGTGTTCAGTTTTGGGCCCCTCACTACAAGAAGGACATTGAGGGGCACTGCAAGTCCAGAGAAGGGCGATGGAGCTTGTGAAGAGTCTGAAGCATGAGTCTTATGAGGAGCAGTGAGGGAGCTGGGGTTGTTTAGTCTCAGGGGGGACTTCATCACCGTCTACAACTCCCTGAAAGGAGGCTGTAGCCAGGGGAAGCCTCGTCTCCTAGGTGAAAAGCGACAAGACAAGAGGAAATGGCTTCAAGTGGGGCCAGAGGAGGATTGGATTAGATTAGATAATAGGAAAAATTTAATCAGTGAATGGTTGGTCAGGCACTGGAACTCAATTCCAAGGGAAGTGATTGAGTCATCATTCTGGGAGGTATTTGAAGATGAGTAGATGTGGCATTTAAGAACAGAGTTTAATGGTGGACTTGGCGGTGTTATGTTTGAGGTTGGACTTGATGATCTTAAGGGTCTTTCAAAGCCCAGATTATTCTATGAGCCTGTAAAGGCCTCCTGTCACTTGAGCCATGCAGTGTAGTCTGCAGACTAGCAGGGAGAGGTGAATATGTCTATGCAACCTGCAAGGACTAGAAAGGGTAATAAAATACCGAGTGCGCACTGCAAAGCAGAGTGACTTTGTAGCTGGATATAATGAAATAATTATCCAAGGTTACATGCATAATATTTCCTTAACAACACCACAGGGAAAATAATGCAGAAAAACTGGGGCTGAACAGGATAGGATATAGTTTATTATTTTGTAATCACTTTTAGAGTCTCTCGATATAGCCCCCCACATTGTACCAAATGGTCACCTGACCATCTATTATACCTGATCATCAATCCATCTAATGCTAGAAATTTATGATGAATAGTTTTGAAATACATTAGTGAGTGTCTTCATTTGTTTTTATTTTTAAATACATTTACAAGTTCTACTAAAATGGCATTTCTCTACAGTGTGAAAATTCATATTCAGTGTTCTTATTCTGACCCATATTTTCTGCATAAGAAACACAATTCTTCCTCAACTTCTGTCTGAGGACCTAATCAAAAACTGCCTAAATTAATGGGTTTCACACTACTTATTGATGAAAATTTGTGTTGAGTCAGGTCTGTGACTTGCTGGTCTACAGATCATTTCATCACTATGCAATTAAAAATGCACAGGGAAAGACAAGGTTCCCCTACTGAGAAAAAATCCAGTTTGAAATGTTGCTATTAGCTGAAATGAAAGGCTGTGAGAGATATTTTGATGGTATTTTTACATCATCATATAATGTTCACATGATTTTTATATAATTTCTATGTTGGCTTTATGTGCTAAGTTAACCTGACATTTTTTGTGAAGCTTCTGATCAAGTGTGGGCAAAGAACTTTACCAATTGCACAGACGTCTTCTGAGAGAAAGGGGCAACCCCACCATCCCTCCACTCAGTTCTCTCGCTGTGATGATGTACGGCAGGTGTTTAATGACAGTGACAGCACCTTGGAACAGAGAGTCAAGAGGACTGTTCACATTTCCAACTCCAAGAAATGCATTAAAAATTACATTGTGACCTGTATTCTAAATTTACAGTCCAACTTCACCAGATATGACATGGAATGTTTGATTTTTTCAGTCATTGATGCAACTGCATAAGTATTGGTAATAAACTTAGAAAAGTTGAGCCAAGACCAGATTAAGGCGTTATAATGACCTTCCCTTTCTCATTTAATATCAAAGATGATGTTTATTGAAGCCCAAATAATGCCTACACTTGCCTCGGTGCTCTGATTAAGAACTAAGTTAACAACCATTTACTAAATTGTTAATATTTCTTCCTATAGCAAATGAACTGATATATCTAGAGCCTAAGTGATAACTGCATGGTTTTGACCTAGACTGTACAATAGAAGATTAATAACATAAGCAGTGTAGGCATTTTAACTCTCATTCGAATTTGTGACATGCATGGTGCTCTTTCTTCAAAGATGGTTCAAATAAAGTATAATTCTGCAAATAAACATTATTGCTTCTGCTTCACTTTATAACGTACTTGAACCTCTAAAATATGATAATTTCAGTGTCTTAGATCGAGACAATTTTAATTCAAAAATGTTCTCAAAACTACAAGCTTTAAATTTTCAAAGTTTCAACTTTTCTGTTGAAAAAGTTCTTTATATTAAATAGACTGATGATAGGAGGTGTTACTGTAGCAGTCATAGACTTTTCTCTCCTATTCCAGGCTTACGCTGGGTTTCATGGTTAGCTGTGCTTTCTTGTCAATGTGGCTCAGCAACACTTCTGCTGCTGCTATGGTGATGCCGATTGTAGAAGCTGTAGCTCAGCAGATCATCAAAGCTGAAGCAGAAGCTGATGAGCTGGAGATGTCCTGCTCCAACGGCTCCATCAACCCAGCACTGGAGCTGGACGGTAGGCGCGCGGAGCGGTTCTGTCTTTGCCACCCTCACTCAGCAGTAACCAACACAGCAGCTACGATTAAATGGCTAGAGAAGTACTGGCACCAGCTCGTGCTTCACTGTGAGACTTGGATTACTGTGTGTGAGCTCTCTTGTGATCACAAGGATTAATTAAAACTGAACAGGTGCAGAAAGGTGGCAGTTGGACGAGACGAGGGGAGAAGGGAAGGGACTGGCTTATCAGCCTTGTAAAATGGCTGGAAAGAAGTATGACTCCAGGCTATAGATACACTAAGGCTTAAATATTAGCATAAGAAAGGAGCTCTACAGGGTAATGTTGGAAGAACAACTGAATCTAAACCTATGGAACTAGATTGTAAATGAAAAATATTTCTCCTCATTAGAAGACTCAGATTTGGGGAAATAGGAGTCATGAAGGAGTAGGGCACAAATCAACTGTTTCTGAGATTGGTGCTTGCAAATGTATTGATGGGATGATGTGAAGTGATTACCTGGGATGAGACATGCTGATGGAGCCTTTCCAGTTTTACTCCCTTAAATTCTTATCTGTCTTTGTATCACTGTCTTACAGAAAATATAGGAGAATATGATAACCCAGATTGGAAAGAGAAAGAAAAACAAGTTAATGGGTAATTGTTACTAATTTACTAAATTCTGTTCTAAGAATTCATCTAAATAGAATATGTTTGTTACAACAAATGCCTTTGTTTTTCCAGATATAACAACAGTGTGGGTAGTACTGTATGCACAGTTGAAAAGGAAAATGAAAAAGGAAAGGAACAGGTACATAAAGTGTCTTTTTATTATGCAATGAAACTTAGTTTTAACCTAAATCTCGCTTCTATGTCACACCTAACATGGCACAGGTAGCAATGAATCTGGTCACAAGTGAATAAGAGATATACTTGTAGTCACACACATGTACACACTTTGCTTGTATAGTTATTTCATTACTGGTTTTGTCCTCCCAGTGTGTTTTACACTGGTTAAAGCAACCTCACCAGAGTAAAAACTCTATATATCAGGTGTGTGTATATGTATCAGTCTATACAAAGGCAGTTCTTCTGTAAAGACGAAGACAGATCAGGGAAAGGACTTCAGGATTTGACTCTGCCTCCTTTTCCTTTACACAAATAATTGTACTACCAGTGTAACTGTGAACCAAATCACACTGCAAACAACTATATTGCCAGTAAATTGTCTGTCTCTTCTGCGATATCCTTGAGTTCTATTTTTGTACCTGATGATGAGCCATTCTTATATATTAATTGCAGTATATACTTTCTAAGCAGAACCTACCACCTGATGAAGCAGAGAGAAAAAGCAGAAAGGACAAATACAGTGGGATTTTCAAAGTGATGTGCTTATGTGTTGCTTATTCTGCTACCATTGGAGGACTGACCACAATCACGGGAACATCGACTAACCTGATTTTTACTGAGCACTTCAATTCGTAAGAAACTATATTATATTATTTGTATTCTTCTTAGTCCAGAATTTTAACTTTCTTTCTTGAGCTCTCACATGGCTCCCCTAAAACACATTAGAAACCTTGCCCTTTGATTTGATATTATTTGATTCTATTGCGCTTTTATGAATTGTTTGTTAAGGAGATGAAATGAAATCGCATGGCTGTATTTGCCTTACACAGAGAACGTCTATAAGTGATCTGCCAGCACATGCAACAAGATTGCCATTGTTTGGTTAAGTAGTATTTTACTACTTGGATAGCTGCATGGAAGAAGATAGATTTGTCTGAGAAGGAAAACACCACTTAGCATGAATAGGACAGGCACTATCTGGCCATAAAGGCCTATTAATTAATTTCTAAGTACAGCAGGAGGTAAGTTCAGTCTGCTTAGCAAAGAGCATCAGGAGACTTTCAAGAGGCTAAGCACTGCTGAAATGAGAAATCTGGGTCCATTAATCAACAAAAAAGCAAGTAATTTCAAACCAGTCTGAAACTCTGCATTCAATGGAACAATGTTTTAAGGTTTTCCAAAGCATTTTTTAATAGTCCTTGTTATATTTAAGCAGAATGGTTTGAAAAGAAAATTGGCAGATTTCATTCCAAACCCCTTGAAATCCAATAGTTCTCACTGAACATTTTTTTTCTAACTACTTATTTTCAGAAACATTCCTACTCCAATTTTGAAATAGAACAAAATAAAGCACAATCCTTTTGCCCTCCATCCACTATTTCGCATTGCACAGGGCAAAACGTTGAAGACCAGTTATTGATAACATTTGTAGTGTTTGCCTGCAAAGAGTTTACTGTTATTGGCACTGAATCACTGTAGAAAGAGGATTATTAAAATCAATCACACTTTTTCATTTTTCCAGAGGAAATAGGTCTAGAAAATAAATCAGTGTGTCCTGTCCATCCTTGCTTCAGGCAAGATGTGGTAGATAATCCAACAATAGCAGATGATCCAACCAGAACTATGTAATAGATTGTTTTTAAAAATCATTTAAATTTATCACCCCTTCTACCTGAGGAATATTTGCTCTGGAGATGAAGAATACCTAACTTCAATATTCAGAAATATTGAAGTATAGAAATACTTACACAAATATTCAGCCCTGTACAAACTTATTGTAGAATCTGACCACAATAAATTAACATTTTGTAATGGAATTGGGTCTTTAGTATAAAGTTTTTAAGAGCTTGTTTTGTTGCTCCTTAAGAAATTATCACACATATTTCAGGAAAGTTCATAAACACTTTAGCAAATGATGAAATGTTAAATCATTACTATGCTGATATCAGTTCTTTCCTATCTTGGAATTTTTATGTTCAAAAGTTGATGTGGCTAACCATGTAATAAAAGGTACATAGCCATGTAATCAATAAATTATGTAACAGCACAATGCTGTATATTGTTCCAGTTTCACTGTCTCATCATGTACAGTTGCAACTCAGAACATCACCTCAAACAGAGGGTAGGGGTTTAGGTTTGGTCCCTGCTAGACTTTATTTGTGATGTATGTAAGCATCATAGTAAATATAGATCAAATCTAAAATTTGCATAATACTTGAGAGAGCATTTATAACAAGCATTTACAGCATCAAAACCCTATGGACTCACCAAAATTATTTTCCTTCTAGCAAGACCTGAAATATAATAGATTGTCTAATAATTGGAAATAGTCATTAGCATCTCTGTCTGGACATTTTTCTTTCCCTTCCAACTCATTTTTGCATCAAGGAGGAAGACTGCTCAAGGAGACTTGAATTTTCTCACTTTTATCATTAAAAGCTCTCTCAGAGCTGGAGGAGCTCAAAGGAAGAGTAACTTTTGTTCACAAAGTAAATTGGAAAACAGGCTTTTTTTACCCTGCCTTTTTGCCTATCTGGCATCAATCACATTCAACAGTAAAGCAATTTCTTTCAGAAAAACAAAGCCCTTCTCCTTTTCTTATATGCACATGGAAAGGAGATCTCTGCTTGAATGACCCACATCTATAAACGGTAGATTAAGACAGCCTCAAAGAGACAAGGTGTGTGGAGAGACAATCCACCTAGCCAATGAACATTCGTGGAAATTAGTAATAATAATTTTGATTTTAATCTGTTTTGAATCACTTATGGAAGTCTAAACAAGTCTAATTGTTGCTTCCACTGTTGTCTTCTACATTCATTGGAAGTTTTTCATTTGAGTATATTTCTTGTGCTAAAGTCTCATCTCAAAACACTCCTTTCTTTCAAATTCTGTTTCTTTATAGTTCTAACAGTCCTTAGGCTGTGCATGGCCCTCCCTTGCCTACTGAACTCACTTTAGACACACCTCAGTCAGTGTCAGATCCCCAGACCTGTTGCTGACCCAGTGCTCAGATAACTGGCACGGCTGGTTCCTGTAGTGGTCATGATGATCAGGAACAGGATGGGAGGGTGAGGTAAGAGGATGCCAGATGTCACCTCATGCTGAAGTCCACTGCCAGCCAGAAGTACTCTCCTGCAGCAGTGCTTTCTGGCATTTCTCACAAGTCTTCATTCCTTTGCAAAGCTAAACTGAAATTTTTTTTTTTTGCTTTCATCCAGACGTTACCCAGGTTGCCAGTGCATCAATTTTGGATCCTGGTTTATCCTTTCCATCCCCATCACCGTTATTATTCTACTGCTCTCCTGGGTTTGGCTCCAGTGGCTTTTCCTTGGGTTTGAGTAAGTGAATGGTATAATCAACAAAACTAAAGGTTATTGATATAAAAGGTAATTTGTACAGGAGTAAATATTGCATCTTAGTTTGATAGGCTCAATAGGAAAAAATGCAGCAACGGTGATTTTGTGACCTTGATTAGTATGGCTTAATCTCTGAATGGGACAAGAATTTTCTAAAATAAGGATCCTGGACTATTCAACCCAGTATGAAAAGTCCACATCACAAATGGGTGTACTCACTCCTTTATAATATACACACATCATCATTAATCAGTGCATGTGTGCAAGACAGAAGGATACTGAAATCTTATGACTGGAAGAGTAATAGGTGTACGCCCTTTGTTGGAGTGAGGCATTGGTTTGAATACTTGAGCAATGTCTGTGTTGTAAACCGGATGACTGTATTCGTAAATGTGAGGTAAAAAACTTCTGCTTCTCCTAAATTTATATGTGGTGGTATGGTAGGGTTTCTGTTTCTCCAGAGCTTGGGCTGATAGTTTTGGAGAGGACAATACTTCTTTTGAGATGATTCTTCAAAGCCTTTTTCTCCATGAGTTCACTAACATCTGGAGAGATAGGTGGGACACCAATCTACCACAATTACATGGCTACTTATGGTGCAAGACATGAAAAGTGAGACTAGTTTTAAGCAGACAGAATCATCCCATGCTTACCACTCTATATGTGAACATCTATTGTTTCATTTTTCTTGAGGGTTTTGATAATGTTCTTTTTAACATCGTGTAAGAGTCTTATCCAAGAATGAAGCCCCGGCTTGTAGCAAATACTCTGCTGATCAATATGTAGGCTACTCATGTGATACAAACTTTTTCATTCTAAAGCAAAGTATAGAAAAGCCATAGATGACTTTCATTATAGAGAAAGGTTATACATTTGATTGTTTCAGTTAGTTCACATGATTTAAGTTTCATCCTTCCTGGGAAAATGAGCTGATCACTAACAGGACACATTTTGTTTCTGTCTCTGTCAGTCTCCCACTGGGCATTGTCAGTTAATTCCAATATGCTCAGTTTGGTGTGTGATAAGTAAGTAGGAGAAACTACATTTTAAAGTGACAATTTTATATTTGTCAAGTAACTGGAACTGGGAAGGTTGGACTCTTTTTTCTGTATACACTATTAATTCATCATTCAATGTTGCTGCTTTACATTCCAGTTTTAAAAACATGTTCAAGTGTGGCAAGAAGAAAACAGCTAGAGAAGAGGCTTCATCACAGGTGATTCAGCAGGAGTACAAGAAACTTGGACCAATTAGGTATTTCAAACTATAAATCTGCAAACAAGAGCAGGTAAATCCAAATGTGAATTCAGGAAAATTTATAATTCATTCTACTTCTGCTATAGCTACCCAGAAACTGTTACACTTGTCCTGTTCATTCTAATGACCCTTCTGTGGTTCACCAGAGATCCTGGCTTCATCCCAGGATGGTCTTCACTTTTCCCAAAGTAAGTGATTTCTCTTGATAAACCAAAAAGAACTGTACTGTGCCTTAACTACATACCTTCTTTTCTTACCAATTTTCAAAAATTAAAATACTTTCAATATTTCAGAAATACGCCAGGCCAAAGTTGTTGTAAACCTTTGTAGTATATACAGAAGATAAGCTCTTCTGTATATACTACAAAGCAATTTCACATATATGTGTGTGCAATAGCTGAAATGTGTTAAACCTATTACAGGATAAATTAAGTGCCTCTTAAGAGGGATTATGACAGGGTTTTAAGCTTAATCGGGTGAGGGAGAACACATAACAATTGATGCCACAGTACCCCACTTCCTCATCAAATGTGAAATTTAAAGAATAAATCTGGTTAGAATTTTTTGATCTACTGCCCTTAGTGACACTTTTATGCAGACAGGCCAACACCCCCTGCTTGGACAGCTGAAATTATGGATATAAATTGCTGTCCATTCCTACATAACTCCCTTAAGATCACAGTTCAACTAAATACCAAAAAGTCAAAAACTATTGTGTATTTTGCCTTCTGCTGCAACTTCCCCAGGATCACCTGGATTTTTTTCCCTTTGTAAACAGTCAGTCTTACAGCAACTTATATTACTGTGATGTCTCCTTTTCTCTTGCTGTAATTACTGTAACTTCAGCTCTGTTTTTCCATTATAATGTTTTGAGTTTTGCTCTGGAGTGGTGGGAAGTAGTTGCAGGATTGGGACAAGTAGGATAGGTCCTTATGGATTTAACATTTATTACTGGATATCTCAAAGGCCAGTGCTGGACTAGGAGGGTAATTTTCCATTTTGTTTTCCTGTGCGTTTGTGATAAATGACATGTGAAGGCACACATGCATCGTGCCTTCTCTCTTTAAATATGTTTCCACCACTTACACACCTTCCCAGTGCTCTTCCAGAAAGTCTGGGAGGGATGTCACAAGGAATAATTGTAGCACTTTGAAGATTTAAAGTATAACACAAAATTATTTTGCGCAAAAATGCCATTAAAAAGTGTATTAATGATTAAGATTGTTTTAAAATTATTTACTTTTAATCATCAGAAAAAATTGAAAAAGAATATTTGTTTTTTCCTTATAACAACAGCTGAGCTGATGATCATTGTATCATATGAAACACTATACTCTTGAAAGGCTTTTGGAGTGGTGACCTAATTAAGCAATCATCTAGCTAAGCAATCAGGCTGGGTTGGCTTCTCTTCCTGCTTCCTGTTAACACCCAGTGCTCACTGAGCATTGTTTAAAGAGCTACATATTAAACTGAAAAACAGGCACTGTAAACAACCTTTCAAATATGGGACTTATGGCTCAAATTACTTTTTTTCAATTCAGAGAGCCACATATTCCTATTTGAAGCTGGTTATCATTATCTGAGGATTTTGTACAATGGCAGAGAAAAACAGAACATTCTCAAAAATAAGTGTGCCTCCAGGTTCTGCATAGGGATGTTACTTTGTGGATGCCCTCTAATTTTGTCCTTGGAAGGAACTGCAAGCATGTGTCATAATCATATTAGGCCGAATAATGTTGTAATTTGGATGAGGTAACCTGAGGAGAAGCAAAGCTTTCCTTATGCACTTTAAGAGGAAAGAAAGCATTTCTTACTATTCATACTTTGCCTATTTCTTGATAGCTTTAATTTATCAATCAATTATATTAAAAGGCACAAAACCAGTAAATGAGGTTAATACTTTCTGAGCAACAAAAATTTCTCAGTGAAAATACATGAGTGGTGCATAGGGTCAGCACAGGTACAGCTGCGAGCAAGGCATATGCTTAGAAAAAAATCCCAAACCAAACAAGAACAACAACAAAGAAACAGAAAAAAACCCTCAGATCTTAGGAACTGTGTTTCTGTCACTGTGATGTCCAAGAGGCTTCCAGCAGTGCACTGAACTGCAGATTACATCTCTTACACACTTGTTCCCTAAGGCCCCTGCATATGAAATTGCTCAGTGTTTTGGATTTAAGTCCAGAGACAGGCATATGCACAGCTTCTTTAAGTTCATAGTACAGGAGACAACTATAAGGAAATATTCTCCACCCTTACAGAAATCTGATAGCACTTGCTTTCCACGGTGTCTTATCCCATAGTCTCAAGAAGGTCTAAGGGAAGTTCTGTTACCTGAAAAGAGCTTTGACCTTTTGAAAAGCCACAATGTCAAAGCTATAAGTAATTTCAAGACCCTCCCAGATTAGTGAGTGGATCCTATTAGGTGGGAATTGCACCACCATCAGGGTCTTAAACTGGAAAGGGCTGTTTGATCCTTTATTACAATGTTCTGAAGATCATAAGAGTTACACTGTTCTGTGTGTTAAACCCAGTAGGAGTTTATTTCATTAGAACCTGAATTTCCGGAAAGAAACCAGGCTTGATGTTAGGGTGACAAAGCCCAGGTTCCTCAGATTTTGGAATTTGCTACTTCTCTTGATAGTCATGCCTGTTGTCAAACTAAAAAAGACAAACTCACATATTGCTTTCTGTCTGAATATAGCTTCCAGCTATCTCTTTTTGTCTTTCTCTGTTGGATTAAAAACTCTTCTGTGATAGGTACTTTAAATGTGTATCTTGTGATTATATCACCTTATAAGCTTTGCTTGACTAACTAAATGGAATGCTTAAAGCTTTGACTCAAACATAATTTCCCATTACTCTCACCACCCCTGTTCATGTTCTCAGACCCTTGTGTGCATCCTCACATATTACTGAATACTCCTTTAATATGCAAACACTGACATTTTTGAAATCCCAGCAGAAATACTGCTATTTATTTATGTTACCTTAATATTTTTAAGAGTTACTTTTTGTACTGTCAGCAAAATTTTAGTCTACATTTCTGCTGTAGCAGTATTGAGTAGAGCCCATTATTTCTAGCTTTATCAGATGCCTTTCAAAACTATATTACCTCTACCAGTTAATTTTTCTTAAGAAAAAATTGTATATCTATTAAAGACTAATCCTTCCTTTGCTGTCCTGCCCTGCGCCCATTACCTCCTTCTGTGAGTTGACAGCAGGATGCTTTAATAAATATTGTATAACACTAGAGAGAGCAGTACAGGGTAAAAATGCCTGTTTCCTGCCCATCTGTTGACAGCACAGGATCACACACCATTTCTGCTACAGCAGTTTCCTTCTATGCCCTGGCGTGATTCCAGGCTGTAGGATATTAGCTTCAATTAGAGGAGCTCCAGGTTGGCCTTTGGCCAGGGGTTTATGAGCCTCATAAGAAACAGAAAGTTCAACACTGGGCTGCAGCTGACAACAGCTGATGTAGGCAAGGTGGACTTCCCTCACTCTTCCTCAGATTACTGCCTGAATGTACTGTATTTTTGTCTTCATGGTTTATTGCTTTCTTTACTTCTAATACAAGACAACTACGTATTTTTGTCCACAGCCCTGTTCTCTACAATGATCTCTGTTGGAGTCATTGTGAGATCTCCTGAATCAACAGGTTTTTTGCTTCCTTATAGCACAATCAGATTTGCAGTTTTATAAGCAGGTAGATGTTGTATATGCAATTGTACTACAACTTGGATAAATAGGCTTTGAAAAATGTTTATCTCAAAATTGGATAATGATTGAAAAGTTTGGAATGGCATCATGCATGTGTCCTCATAATAGTTTGACTGACGGGAGGATGTTGTGTGTGTCCCAAGCAGGTTTTTTGAGAATGGTGTTTTGCATCAGGAATACTAAGTTTTGTGAGCCAAAAATTGCCCACCCTACTTCAACAAGTGTAAGTGCAAAGTCCTGCACCTGGGGAGGAACAATCCCTGCAGGAAGGGGGCTGCAGGGTCACCTTGACAATGTTCAAAACTATGTGGGAGGGAGCAAAGAGTCAGGCTCTTCTTAGTGGGGGTCAGTAGCAGGATGAGGGATAATGGGCACAAAATGAAACTTACGAGATCCCTCCTGAACATCAGGAGATGTTTTTTACCTGTGATGGTGACCCAGAGAGGTCTTGGATGTTCCATCCTTGAGATATTAAAAAAACTGTCTGAACATAGTCCTGGGCAGCTGGCTCTGAGTGACTCTGCCTGAGCAGTGGGTGTTGGACCAGACGACTCCTGAGGCCCCTTTCAAACTCAACCATTATATGAAAATGCAGCTGCCTAGAGGAAAGTGACAGCATGGAGTGCTTCTGTATCTAGATCTTGCTTTCCTTCAAAACTTCTAGCAAGTCTTAAAAGAATGTAGGATAGGATCTGAGAGGAAGAGATTTTAGATCTCTAGACCTGGTGTATCTGGTCTTAGGCTAAAGGCAATATATAGGCAGACCCATCTGCCTTAGGAAACCATTAAAACGTAGTAACTTTTTTTTTTCAAAATGTATTTTCTATACAGGCAGACACTAGGAAGCAAGAGACAGAAAATATTAGAGAATCACTACAACTTCTATGGCATCTTCATTTTGTGACAATGTTAGCTAAAATTATGCTGGTTTTGGTGTAAATCAGTTATGCATGTTATGCTCTTTTTTTGAATTTCACCTAACAAAGCAAAGGACTCCATCAGATTAGACATTTGTAGCATGTAACTAGTAGAAAATTTTTTCCTTTCAATGAAAGGTTCTGGTTCAGTACAAAACATTAAGCTGCTGGGAAGATCTGATGGGAAGTTATTATTGGACCTACTGTAGCTGAATATTTAGAAAAGCATATGGTCTGAGGCTGAGAGAACAAATATATTGGTGTATTGGTTCACAAAAATCTTACAGAAGAACTTGCAGAAAATAGAAAAAAATAACAAGGTTAAGAAAATGTTTGCTTAGCTTTCTTTAGTAAAATTTCTATTCATTTTAATTACCATCTTGACTGAAATAAGACAGACTGGGACATGTCACCAGCAAGCATTGCGTAACAGACTTGGATGCGTTAAAATGGCCTTACAGCTCAGCTGTGCACCTTGCCTGATCTTGGAGCTACTCTTTACAGGTTAGAAGGATATTGAAGCTGTTTAAGACACAGTAGTACAAACAGTTCTTAGGCACTGGAAATGACAAAAACAAACATGACCCTTGTGACTGTGACCCTAGTAATAACAGCCACAGGAAGATGATAATAAAGCTCTGCTGCCTTTCCTCAGCCACAAAAGCATCACCCTTTGTGGGTATGCGCTGCGCTTTTTAAGGCCTCTTAAACTGAATCTATTGCAAAGCATATTAAAATTATTAAATTTATCGTTGAACTGTGAAAACGAGTTTATTAAGCATCAGCTACTCCCAAATATCCCCCTCCCCCAGGTTATTTCTGTGGCAAAATAACACATGCTTACTCAAGACATTTATTTATGAATTTATAGGGCCTGCACCAAATATTTCTATAGATGTGAGGAGCTTACCTTGACTGTCTGCCAGGTGCCCACCCAGCCACTTTCTCACTGCCTCTCCTCAACAATACAGGGGAGAAAATAAGGTCAAAAAGCTTATGGGTTACGATAGAGACAGGTATAACTGATTGCTTATTGGTTACCATTATGGGCAGACTTGATATGGGAAAAATTAATTTAATTGCCAGTTAAAAATAGAGCTGGATGGTGAGAAACAGAGACAAAAACTAGAGCACTTTTCCCCCATCCTCTTTTTTTCCGGGCTCAACTTGACTTCTTCATTCCTTACTCCTCTACCTCTTTCCACCACATTTAGTGGTGCAAGGGGTGGGGAATAGAGGGTTGTGGTCTGTCCACAGCAGGTCTTTTCTGCTAATCTATCCTCCTCCTCTCTCCTCCCCTCCTTCTCCTGACTATATATATTTATATGGTTTTTTTCTTGTTAACTTCTCCTTAGGTATAAAGGCTATACTACGGATTCAACAGCTGCCCTAGTGATAGGCCTCCTGTTCTTTATTATTCCAGCAAAAACATTGTCTAGGACATCAAATGGAGAAAACAGTTGAGTATATTTTGATGTAGATTTTACTACAATAAGTTATCTAAGATGATACTGTAAATGTAACTTATTGCACTGGTTAGAGGAATGTTGTTACATACTAATGGTAAAGTCTTAATAGAGGATATAAAGCACTGGAATGTAAAGCATCCCTGGCCTGGAAGTCAGTGCCAACAATTATGCAATGTGAGCAGCAGGAGCTAGTGCTGTGCAGGAAGCTGCTACCTGCAGCCCACGGACACCAATGGAAACCACCTTTCCACCGACTGCAACAGGCTTTGAAACAGGACTGCATGGGGCAGGGCTACGCTTATGTTTTGAAAATGTTACTGCTTGATTATGGTACCCTATAAAATTCAAAACTGTACACGAATCCATTATCACGTAATTTTTCCTCTTCAGAATGGAATTTTCGTTTAAAATATACCTCTGGCTTGTCCTCTTTATGCATTTAGCGGTGCTGCTGAAAACAATGGGATCTGGGAGTTCAGAGAGAATGCGAGGTCAGAACCTAAATGAGTCTAAGTGAAACAGCATTTCCTCAGTAATCTGTCTGACTAGTGAAGTTTTATTGAGTGAATTAAACTCATTGATATCCTAGAGCTGTCTTCCACATAGGGAAGGAGGGAAAGGGGCCAGTGCTCCACTGGTGGAAACTGTCACAGCTCTAATGTCTCCAAGCCGTGACAGTTTTCCCCAGCTAAAGATCTGTCCCAGGAAGTGCAGGTTGTTTCTGTCAGAGACATTTTTTATCTTATAATGATGAGGTTTTTGTCTTTGAATTTTTCCCAAGTCCTTCTTCAGGGAGATTATTTCAAGAGCTTGTCAATATGTTTTTAAATGTTGGTTGGGGGACTATATTTTTTTCTTTTTCTTTTTTTTTTCTCTAGCTGTTTTTGGTTACATTCCAATGATTACTTGGAAGGAATTTCAGTCATGCATGCCCTGGGAAATAGCTATTCTTGTTGGTGGCGGGTTTGCACTGGCAGACGGCTGCGAGGTAATGCAATTTATAGAAGATACTGAACAAATAGCGTGACCCAATCAGGAGCAATTCAGACATGCAGTGAATTCACAGTTATTCTCTTGTTTTAGAAAGTTATTCTGTAGCAATATTGAACAGCATAAATGTGACAAATATTCAAGATGTTCAGAAAGCAGGTTTAGAGAAAAAGAAGTTTCCTATGTCTTCCAAGACTATGCACAATGATGACTCCTGTTTCTTATTTAATTTAAATCTGATGGGGGCAGGAGTTGTGAAGACACACTGTTTCCAAAGCCTTAGAGTTAATGTCACTGAGATAATTCTCATGTGGAGCCTAATGGCTACTCCAGTAAATCAAGCAGGTTTGGACCTAGACTCTGGTTATGAAGCCTAATATATTACCATTTTGTGATTCAGACTCCTCTAACCATCTCAGAGATGCAAATATAAATAACTGGAATATAGTTTGCATGGGCTCCTATATGGCACCACTGAATTAGAAAAATGGTCTTAAAAACATTTGGTAGGAATAAGGAAAATATTTCAGATTTTTCTCTTTTAAATAAATACTTCACAATTAGCAGATGAGTAAAGTCCTGTTATATACCATTTGTTAAATTTTCCTTTCAGTGACTTGCTAAACATAATCATGTTCTCACATTCCTTATGCAGGTTTCAAAACTTTCCGAGTGGGTAGCAAGTAAATTGGCCCCTCTAGGATCATTACCCTTGTGGCTGATTATCCTGATATCCTGCCTTATTGTCACTTCAGTAACAGAAGTCGCCAGCAATCCAGCTACCATTACTATCTTTTTGCCCATACTGTCTCCTTTGGTGAGTATAACAAGCTTATTTTTAATCAGAATCTACTCTATCATCCACATAATAGTGCAGCTGCTCAAAGAAGCAGTTTTAAAAAGTCTTAATAAAATACTTCATGCAGGTTTTTTCCTGTCCTGTATTACGCATTGGATACTTGGTTGCTGTAGGTATTTCTAAGAAGAGATGCTGAAAATTTAGTAAAATTACATAAAAGTTCATTTCATGATTTAAACCCAGACAACAATCAAGCTCCACGCAGCCGCTCACTCCCACACCAGTGGGGTCTTGGACAGAATTAGAAAGGCAAAAGCTAGAAAACTCACGGGTTGACATAAAGACAATTTAACAGGGAAATAAAAAGCCCCACGTGTAAGCAAAGCTAAACAAGTAATTAATTCACTACTTCCCATGGGTAGACTGATGTTCAGCCATCTCCAGGAGAGCAGGGCCCCATCACATGTAGCAGTCACTTGAGGTAAGAAACGCCACCACTCCAAGCTCCCTCCGCTTTATATGCTGAGCATGATGCCATATGGTATGGAATATCCCTTGGTCACTTGGAGTCACCTGTCCTAACTGTGTCTCCTACCAATTTCACCCCAGCCTCCTCACCAGGGTGGCAGTGAGAAAAGTAGAAAAGGCTTTTGCTCTGTGTAAGCACTACTCAGACAGAAGAAAAACATCCCTATATTGTCAACACTGTGTCCAGCACAAATCCAAAACATACAAACCACTGTGAAGAAAATTACCTCAGAAAAATCCAGTACAGTTCAACATGTGAAAATTGATGCTGTTATTACTATTTGTGAATATTTGAAGCTCTTAAAAGGACAATTCTCTTAGGGCTTCTTCGGGACTGTATCTTCAGCAAAAATGCTTGACACTGCAGGTTGTAACAAAGAGAAGGGAGGGCTAATACATGTGCTTTGTATGTAATTCTCATTTCTTCTATCCTTAGATCAATTCTGTCCTTTCTTCTCATCATCTTTATCAAAATATCTGATTCTTTCTTCTTCAAAACTTACTGATTGTCTTCTAGTCTGTAGATTTTCCTATTGGCCAGCCTTGACATATACTAATGCATTTTGTTTCAAAGAAATGTTACTCCTGTTTTCACAGAATTATAGAATCATTTAGGTTGGAAAAGATTTCTGAGATCATCATGTCCAACCTTTGACTGGTAATCACTTTGCCAACTAAACCATGACACTAAGTGCTCTGTCCATTGTTTTTTGGACACTTCCACAGATTATGACTCCACCACCACCGTGGGCAGTCCATTCCAATGTCTAACAACCCCTTCACTAAATAAATTCTTCCTGATGTCCAACCTGAACCTCCCTTGGTGCAGATTGAGGCCATTTCCTCTTGTCCTATCACTAGTTGTCTGGGAGAAGAGACCAATCCCCACCAGCCTCCTTTCAGGGAGTTGTAGAGAGTGATAAGGTCTCCCCTGAGCCTCCTTTCCCCAGGCTGAACACCCCTGGCCCCTTCAGCTGCTCCTCATAGGGACTTGTGCTTCAGACCCTTCCCCAGATCCACTGCCCTTCTCTGGACATGCTCCAGCACCTCAATATCTTTCTCATAGTTAGGGGTCCAGAACGGGACAAAGCACTCAAAGTGTGGCCACAACAGTGCCAAGTACAGAGGGATAATCACTGCCCTGGCCAAACCATTGCTGATACAGGCCAAGATGTCATTGGCCTTCTTGGCCACCTGGGCACACACTGGTGCCAACCAGCACCCCCAGGTTATTTTCCACCGGAGATCTTTGCAGCCAGTCTGCCCCCAGCCTGTGGCGCTGCCTGGCTGGTTGTTGTGACCCAAGGGCAGCACCTGGCATTTGGTGTTGCTGAACCTTATCCATCCAGCCTGTCCAGATCCCTCTGCAGAGCCTTCCTACTCTCCAGCAGATCAACACTCCCACCCAATGTTGTGTCATTCCCAGCTTTACCGAGGATATGCTCAATCCCTTCATCTGGATCATCAACAATGTATTATATACAAATTTAGCTTTATCATATTTCTTGCAGTGTTTTTGCTTTTCGCGCCTGTGTAATATTCTTAAAAAATGAGGTACCAAAAAAGGTGATTTCTCATTGTTTAAACTGGCAGTTCTATTCATGTTTCACTTGTGTTAATATAAGAAGTTTGTACTTCTGTATTTAATTTGGCAAATGCATCCCTTGACAGCTGTATTCTCTTTCATTTTTTGGTAGGCTGAAGCCATTCATGTGAACCCACTTTTCATTTTGATACCTGCTACCTTGTGTACTTCCTTTGCATTCCTGCTTCCTGTAGCAAACCCAGCCAATGCCATTGTATTTTCATATGGTCATTTAAATATTATGGACATGGTGAGTTTTAAGCAAAAGTCCTAAATGGGATTTTTGGCATTTTAAAAATTTTCTTCTCTGTCTTGATGCATGTGTCTGCTTTCTTTTTCCTCTTCTTTAGGTGAAAGCTGGCTTGGGCATTAACATCATCGGAGTTGCTGTAGTTATGCTTGCAATTATGACATGGATAGTGCCTATATTTGATCTCTATACTTACCCAAGCTGGGCACCCAACATTCCATCTACAAATGGCACTGGGCCATAAAAAGAAGAAGAAAATTGTTTCTTTTTTTTTTTCTCATATGTGGTGAGTCACTTAAAATGCTTTCAGTCACCACAATGATAAGGATTGACATTACTATAAATGCTGTATTTCACAGTCCCAGAGACTGATGATCCAGTCTGAGAGTCTAATCAGGAAGAGTGCTAGACTTTCTAAAGATCATAGCTAGATCAGGTTTCTAATCTAGTTCAGCTAGTCTGAATTTTATATCTTCATGTTATGAAGGAAAAAATTAAGTGTGCATAGCCATTATCACTGGCAACTTGCCCCCATTCTCAGGGTAGCAGAATAATGAAATTTAGATTTTATTATTTCAAATACAAATCCTTGTTATTACTTATTTGGGGGTTGTCAGAGAGCATATTGGTTTTCTGTTTTAGTTCAAACTGTTTGAAACAGTGTTGATCACAAACAAAAGAGCAGGCAGGGGTCTGTCTTGAACCCATAGTTTACAGACCTGTCAAAAATGTACAAAAAAATGAAGAGAGGCATGACCACTTACACAGCACTTTATCTATGAAGCACCTTGTAACCTGGAAGGAGAATACATGCTTAAGCACATGTTTAGTCTACATCCTCCCAGGACCTCACTAAAATATGTTGTTGTTCTTGTAAAAAAAAAAAAAATTTCTCTGGAGAGACATATGTTGATAGATCTGAGTTGATCTGTACAAATGGAGATGAAATTATTGTCATACCTCTCTGCCAAAAGCAGAGATATATCCCCTTGAGGAATGAAACCGTAAGACAGTTCTGAAGATTTAACAGTTGATGTGTTAATCAAGTGCATCTTCACCAGGAGGCTCATGATCTCTGCAGGACAAGTGGCAGTTTGAGGTTACTAGAGTGTGTTAATATTGTAATGTTCTAAACACAAAACAGTGCAATGTGGTCAGAATGTAATTTGGAGTTCAAAGATATCTTCAAATAATGATGTTCTATTTGGTTGTTACGCTTTTTTCACCATAAAGACTATAGCCTTACCTATTGTGAAGACCCGTGATAATTTGTAAAGAGCATGTAATTAGTAGTCTGAATGAAAGCTGCATGTATTTATATTGGATCATGCCTTGGGACATCCGTATGATAGTTGTAAATACCAATCTGTCTTTTAATGATAGTGTCCATTTTTCTTAACAATAGCAACAACAACCAAAAATGCTTTTGTGTTTTGATTAATGGTTTACATTTATTTTTGGGAGTGTGTATTTAGAGATGTCAGTCATGACTTCTGTAATGCCAGAATGCAGTGTATAGCATTGTTGTATATGTAGTTTGTTTCGTGTAGCTATTAGTTGCAGGTTCAGCTGCAGTGAATTATTAAAGTAGCACTTTTTCTTAATGAATGGTTCTGTGTAACTATAAGTGTAAGTACTGGTGCATGACACCATGCTTTTAAGTCAGATTGAGGCTGTTATCATAATTTTTTATACAGTGGCAAAATAGGGCTATGACCATCACTGGGGCAATGAGGAGCTGCCACTATACAAATAATGTTAACTGATCCCCTGCAGTAATGATTATCATTACAGATACACAACATTTGGCTCAGGTACCAGAGGGAAATGCTTAAACAAGTAACTAACCCAAGATACAAATCTTGGATTATATCATGTGGTATTTTCCCAGAAGCATTTGCAGTGCAGGAGCTCATGGCTTGTTCAGGCCTTTGGTCCTGCAGTCATAGAGAGGAAAACCAGCAAAGAGTGCTCTTACTTTAAGGTATTACCTTCCAATTCTGTCAATAATTTCCCGATTATTCAAGAGCAATGGAAACAGTGAATGACAGTTTTTCAAGTGGAAGGGATTTCAGAAGCATCCAATCTTGCTCGAAGCAAGGTTATCACTCTATTCAGACCCGGTTGCTCAGGGATTTGTCTAGTCATCTTGAAACTCTCCAACATGAAACCCAACATGCACAGTTTCCCTGGAGAACTAATGTTCTCCAGTGCTTTACTGTCCTTGTGGCGAAATATTTTATCTTTAAACAAATGAGCAAACATATTAATTTTAGGTTAACAGACACATTATTCTCCCTTTTGTTTGGGATAGATTCCTTTCTGCTTGTAAAACTGTTTTTTTCACTTTTTCATGGACCATGAAAAAGGGAAGACAGTCCTCTTTGTGGCCTTATGTTCACCACTCCCACTGGATGTGATATTTTCAATCTCCACAGGTCTGCTCTGCAAAGCCTTATAATCATGTGGCAACTGTTTTTCAGCCAAAGGAAATTTGTTAAGTGCTTCTGAGCTGCCCCTGAGTTTTATTACTGTTCACAATACTGAACTGGCTGTTGTAACCTCAGCCTTGGAAATGACAATGAGGTCTACAGGGGTCCATGAATGCACTTGTCCATTAAATCAGGCTTTGACATCAGTATTCTCTCTTCAAGTTGCATATCTTCGTGGAAGAAAATAACCATTTTGCACCACTTAAGAGAAGCCTTCAGAAGCCGTCGACCATAACAAGTGATACAGTTTTCAGTAAATCTGAAGCTGTTTGTGCCAGTTGATTTTCAGCTGTTCATTTTCTTTACTTTCTGGCTTATTCATAAAATCATAGATAATATGACAACTAAGGCCTTGTCATGTCTGAACCTTCACAGAACACAGAAACTAAACTATTTTTTCAGGGCAGAAATTATGGTTAAGTATCTTAGTAAACAAGAAAAAAAGAGGCAAATTGTTTAATGAAGGATGCATTTTTAAAAACTATTTTCACTAAAATTAGTGTATGCAGTGGATAATACACAAAGAGAGAAGGGACAGATTTGTTAAGTAAACTTGATCGTCTCTTGGACCTTGTGTTTTTATAATGTGTTGAAATGAATAAACTCACTTTCAGTGACCAGCATCTTAATTGTGTCATAATGTACCAAATTAGTGACAAAAGTAAATGATTAAGCATGACGTTTTCAGAGACCGTATTCACAAAGTAAGACAGTTGTGAATAATCAAGTTGGTAGTACAGGGAAAGGAGGGTCTCACCAGTATCTTTAACTTGTTTTGCCAGAAGTTTAGGGAATGGGTCAGACACAATGTTTGAGATTACTTGTTATTACTACTAATTTATTTTAAAGCCTTTAGGAATGTTTTAAGTAAAAATTAACAGCTCTGCAGTGCGGGGATTAATACTGATATTATATTCCCCACCTGAGAGCACCGAAATGGAGGAAAAAGAATTTCATAGTGTGGCAATCTGGGTACCCAATGAGTGGATTTAGCTCTGACTGCAGGCATAGATCACCATGCTGATCACCAGCAGAAACACGCTCTTCATATGTTACCATTATATTCCTTGCTTTGACCAGAATTTGTATTAGGACAAATGGTGGAAATGCACCTACAATTATTTTAAGAGTTGATTAATATATGATGACATTAGCTATTTGTAAATTGCTTTGTTCATAATTTCCATATAAAAAGTGGGTTTTTTTGTTTGAATCAGATTAATCTAATTAGTTTACTGTAATAGTACATAAGTAATATTTATGACTTACTATTTATTTGTCGTCCCATCCCTGATGAATTAAAAGGAGCTTTTGCCCTGTACTTCACTGGAGATATGTGCCAGGTCTTTGTTCTCCTTTTCTATGGCTATGCTATATTTAATGTACTTTCACTTTGTTTTGGAAGATGTGCATATAGATTACCAGAAATCACAAACCCTGGAAAAGTCTTCTTGACTTTTCTATTTTACAATCAGGTAGTCAGCTCAGTCTTGCAGCGTAAATCCCCTTATGTACTTTTAAAATGAAATGGCTGTGTTTGTTTACTGTCTGGGTCTAGCTTGTTTAAAATCAACCAGCCTATAGCTCAAGGGCTCACTGAGGAGTAGTGCAGCACAGCACTTCACGAAGAGCGTAGCAAAAAAAAAATCCTGGATCTTACACCTCTTTGATTAGGTGTAGATATCAAACCACCTCGCATGCGAGTAACAACAACAAAAATACTCTTGTACGTTATGTGCAGCTGCTGGCAGGACTGGAAGGCTTCTAGTGACCCCTTAGATGTCCAGCAGTCTAGCCCTGCCCCATCTCCTGCCCTGCCCTTGGCAGCCCACGGCAGGATGCCACTAGTTCTGATGGTGACACTCTACTGCCCCAGAGCACCTGAGGATATCCCCCAGTGGTCAGGCCTGCATATATATCAGATCACTTCGCAGCTATTAGTCAGAAATTATAACATCAGTTATCAGCTTAGTTCTCTGTCTCTGCAAAGTTCATTTGGTGATTTATGGTTTTAACAATCACTTGAACTGACCTCTTGTCAGTGTTATTTCTTAACACTTTTGCCTTTTTTTTCTGGAAGCTGATATATGTTATTTTACCTGCACAATGTTCAATTTCTGCACAACTTTCCTTTACAATACAAATCTACTATTTTAAAAATAAATATTTTCTGAATGCTGTTCAGTCCAACATGTATTGGTGATGAACTAACAAGAGCTAAAATTGTGATCTACAAAGAAAAGCTATTTGTCAGTAAGAGTGCCTGAGATTTCTTAAACTCTTTTTGTTGTTATATCTCAACACTTGATATACATGACAGAGAAAAGCACTATCTGAGAATAATTTAAATTTTCTGGATATTGAAAAATGCCACTTTTAAAATAATTTGAAAAGGAGAAAGATCTTTTAGCTTTGAAAAGCAGTTATAGTAAAAAATCTGCTCTCTGCCATGTTCCTCTACAAACACAGAACAAATATATCACACTCTCAAACTGTTTCAGGATTAATCAGAAATTAGAAAATCAGAAAGCAATGCATATGCCTATGCAAAATTACTCTTTAGTACCTGGTTTCTGATTCAGGAATAATCATTTTAGGTTAGGATGCTGGAGCAGACCCACAAAGATCGCTGGAAGAGTCACTTCCAAGCATTTCATTTGGTCATCTTTCAGTGGAGGGCCTCAGATTCTGCTGTCTTAAGTTGTGGCAAATATGGAAACTTGAGTGCAAATTTCAGATTGCTGACCTAAGTTTGCAATATATCTGTAGAAGATGTAGGATAAAAAGTACCACAAGAAATCTACAGAACTAGCTGATACACCCAAATCATCTAAAATAAAATTCTAGTTAAAAGCATGGGCCTTGGTCTCAGTTCTTGTTCTCAGGCATCAATCCAAGAATGCTGCAGGGCATTTTTGTGCATCTCGCTTCCTTCCCTTAGAGATTTCCATTTTCATCCTCCAACATCCTCTAACAACACAGGAAGCATGAAAATTTTTTTGTGATCCTTCCTCAAATGCTGACTAATTTGAACCCACAGCTTTTACATCTCAAGAGAGACCAGTGTGACCAGGATAAACCTTCATCTGACAGACCTTAGAGCCAACAGAGGAAAATTTCTGAGCCCCAAAAAGAGAGCTTTAAGCAAATAGCCTGGGCCATGAGCTGTGAGGGGAAGCTCTGGGTCTGACAGCTGGGACCACAGTCACACCTGTGCTGTCTCACACTGGTACCCCCTCCAAGGCACAGGGAGGGACTTTCACCCTGGGAAGCTGAGGATAAGAATGTTTTGCTGTAGCTGGATTATGGTCTCATACCCCACAGAGAGATACAGGCCCAGTGACATTCACAGATACCTAAATTAGGAATCAATTCAAAAAATCTGAGAGAGTAATTTAATATTTCTAGGACTAAGCAGACAGGCAGATTCACATATTTTTCTTTGGTTATAGCTCTTTAGGTAAGTAATCATGAAAAAAAATTTCAAAGCCTATGCTAACACAGACAGCTGCTTTTTCAGGCCAGTCATTTTCTTTAGAAACAAAGTCTTTTTATTGTAAGTGGGATTTAAACCAGTATGATTCAACAGGCTAAGAGGCTCGAACTTTACGGTACACAGAGCATCACTGAGGTAAGTTGTTCATCCTGAACATTATAATTCATGCTATATGATGTCCATCTTCACCTGTGCTTATCATCATCACAGCAAGCATATGTACTAAAGCTACAAAACATTAGCATCTCAGGCTAAGTCTGGAATAACTAAGCCACAAGCATTTGATAGTTTTTACTTCTTGGCTCAGCAGAAGCAAATAATGTTAAAGTCTCTTGTTTTTTATAACACTTGATTGAATGTACAACAAATGGGAAAAGCATTTTCTGTTCTCCTAGATGAATTCTCTGAACAATTGTCCCCTTACGTTATCTGGAAAAGCTCTGCCTCTTGATGCAAAGAAATAAAAGGAAGAAAAGAAGACAAAAAAAAAAAAAAGATTGAGAAGAGCAAGGGAGCAGGGAAGAAGGAGAGGAAGGAAGAGAGAGAAAGAGAGGGAAAGACGCTAACCTANGAATGGGAAAAGCATTTTCTGTTCTCCTAGATGAATTCTCTGAACAATTGTCCCCTTACGTTATCTGGAAAAGCTCTGCCTCTTGATGCAAAGAAATAAAAGGAAGAAAAGAAGACAAAAAAAAAAAAAAAGATTGAGAAGAGCAAGGGAGCAGGGAAGAAGGAGAGGAAGGAAGAGAGAGAAAGAGAGGGAAAGACGCTAACCTACAATCTGCAGTTCTGAGATCTGCAGTCACCTTTCAAAACTGGTAATGATCCATGTACAAGACTGACAACTTCTCCTGACATTCTTCATGGATTTGAAAAGTTCAGTTTGCATAATATAGAAAATCATGTGGTGGCTAGTTCTTTCTTTAGATGCTATTATTATCCATCAGAGGAGAAGGAAATGGATGGCATGGATAGAACTATAATTTTCCCTGTTCTCACTGTGAAAGCAGATGGAGTTTTGCACCTATTAAGAACAATTCTTCAATTTCAATAAGCCTTTAACCCTTTCCTAGTTACACTGCATATTTTCAGTGTAGCAATTATTGAATACCTGGCTTAGGCAGTATCTCATGGGTGACATTTTTGAACACCACTCTTGAAATTCTTAGGTGTGGAGTCCTCTTCATGTAATAGTGGAATATGACTAAAGCCTTGTAACTAAAGCTGACCTTCCAGTGCCCACTTGCAGCCACTACCCCCCTTACTCTCAAGTTGTATTGCACTTACACTATGATTTTACAGACCACAAGGAGAAAATAGATTGTGTTATACATGATGTTGGCAAGGTCAATGAAGGTTATTATAAGAAGCTGCCAGGAGCTTAGGATTTTTCTGCTTCTGCTGCACAGCTGTGATTGGACTACACCACAGGAAATCTAAATCTCCTCCTAGCTTATCCGAGATGGAAACTTCCATCTGCTCTGATTCTCTTTCAAAGGAAGAAAACTACAGTAGTAGACAGCTGAACTCAGTCCAGCCAAACAGGTCTCGTGTCTATAATGCTCCCTCAAACTGTGTCACAACCAAAGGCAGCTAAATGTTAGTTGGACCCTAATCCAAACTCTTCCCATGGATTTTACCTTGCATTGTCACCTGGGAGCACAGCTCCCAGGATTGATCTTGAGGTTGTCTTCTGACAGTAGATACCCATAAAAGAAGCTTACAGTCCAAGGAGGCATCCTCAGCTTGGTTCAGCTTCTACAACAACCTCTAGAATGTGTATCCCCTCAGCACATCTTGGGTCTTCTTCCTTGTCCACATCTGGGAAATGTCAAGCTATCTCTGATTTGAAGCCACTGAACTGTTTTCCTGAAAAGTAAATAGTGTTAGCAGAAAAGCAAAAAATACTAAAAGAAAACAATAATACTAATTACTGCTAGCTACAGTATTGTGCTGGGGCTTAGCGAAATTGTGAGTGTTCTTTAAGCCTAGCAAAGCAAACGAAAGTAAAAAACCTTTTCAGAGACTGGTGACAGACAACATTAATAGAAGGTTTGAGCTATTTAGCAGTGGATCGGAGCTGTAGAAAATCCCACTCATTTTACTCTTAAGGATAGCTGTAAGCCCTTGCAGTGTGATTACCCAAGGTTGTGAGCCACATCCTGCTGAAATCCATTTGTAAATAAAATTCATACATAAATAAAATCACATCACTTGATTATGGTTGCAAATTAAATAGAACTGTTTCCCAAGATATGTGCTCCCCCTAGGATAAAATGATGACTCTCAGCAGGATGAAGGAATAAATTTCCAGCATTATATTGGCTTCTATCTTAATTGTGAAAGTAACTAAATATCAACTGGAATGTGGAAGTGGTTTGAGCAATTTTTCATATTTTCCTGTGGCTACTAATACCTCAAAGCATAGCAATAGCAAAATGTTTTTTTGTACATACTTACTACTACAATAAATAGTCTTTGTAATTTTGATTATAGACAAGACAGTGAGGAACTTGTATTAACAATACTTGTAAATGCAAAAAGCATGGCAAAATAATTAAAAATTTTGAATTTGGTTAGCATACTAGCATTTGCAGGTGATAATGCTGCTATTAACTTCAGGCGGTACTACTCCAGCTAGAAAAAAACAAAAGCTAGCGAGAAAAGAGAACTCCATTCAGATGAATGCCAAGTTCATCTACTGGAGTTTCAAGAAAGTTGACACTGGTAGCAGACAAAGTTGTATGATACAGATTCCAATCCGTGACTGTGACGGTTTAGGCCAAATTCAGGGAAACGTCCAAAAGGAACGTCTCCTCAAAGGAAGGCAGGTTACAAACCACCCCTCCCCCCAACTGGGTTCGGGAAAAAACAAATTTTCCTCAGAGGAAAGTGAAGGAGAAAATAAAACTATTTATTTAACAAACACACAGGAAAACAATACTAATAATGCTAAATAATAAAATCTCTCGCTCTGGAGAGAAAACCTGAAAGATTTTAGAGTCCTTCTGTGGGTGTGGTCTCTCTCCTCCTCCTCGGAGCTGGGTTGGCGTGGGGGGCCCCCCTCCAGGCCGGTGGAAGGTCCCCCGGTGGGGTTCTGATGTTCTGGTGTTCCGAACAAGTCCAGAAGAGAAGAAGGGAAAAAAAACCCAAGTCCCAAGAGGAAAAAAAACTCAACTCTCCGTCCCTCTCCGAAGAAACAGAGCCGAAGAAACTGACCGAAAAGCCAGAGGAAAAAAAAGTGCTTCCTCTGCCCGCGGCAGAAGTAGCTAATCTCTGTGTCCTTGAAGCACAAACTGTTTTGAAAAGTTCGCTCAGTTTTTTTCTCTGTCTCTTGCATCCAGTTTTAAAGGCACAGAAAGGCTCAGGAATCATGTCTGGGCATAGAGCGGTGGTAGGGGATACAACAGCACAGTCACGCCAAGACATTGACATATAATTTAAGTTTTTCTCACATAAATTAGCCATGTCTCAGCTGGAACCAGAGGACATGGTGACCAATTGATCAATGCTCCCTGTAAAGGTTTATTTTGTGTCTGTTTTTAACACAGACTGCCTCTCTGTCACTTACTTGGGCTTTAGCTCTCTAGACTGAAACAACTAAGACATTTCTGTAAGTTCCAGGGCATGATGCCAATGGCCAGTCATGGGTAGATAAGCACAGAGACAACCTACACTTTACCCAGTACATGAGTCTGATCAGTTGTACTGCCCATATAATTATCTGTATATAGCAGCAGTATTTCCTTTGTGAAGTTCAGTATCCTGAGTTCCCAGATGCCCAGAAAAACTGACAAAATTAGACATGGAAAAAGTAATGTATGTTTTAAGCAAAGTGTAAATATTTAACTGACAGAGGAAAGCTTTCACTGGGATGTCTGGCTAGTGGGTTCTTCATCATTAGACAGCTTTCCATTTCTAAATCATCTGAGTATTTTATAATGATTATTTTTTAAACTTTTGTTTCTTTGTGCTTTTCTGGACAATTTGCATTATATTCATGTCCCTTCTGAACCCAGGTGCCCACAGAGGTGGGGACCTCTGTGGGTTCAATTATACACAGGCAGGTATTCCTGGTAAATCTAGATAAAGTCCCATCAGCTCTGAGTTCGGTAACCCACACTCCTTTCCTACATCCCAAAATGAAGGTTGTGTAATTTTTTAATTCCTTTTGGAGAAGCGTCTTTCTCTGGTTATGAACCACTACAAAATTTGGACTTTTTCAGTCCTACTGCTGTCCAGGTAAAAAGTCCTTAACTTCATGAAGTTAACTTCATTGGAATCCTTCATGAGGAACCTTCATGAAATCTTTATCCTCACCAAGTTCAACAAGGCCAAGAGAAATGTGCTGCAACTGGATTGGAGCAAACCCCTATATCAATATGGACCAGGGGATGAATGGATTTAGAGCAAGCTTGCTGACAAAGGGCAATGGTTTTAACTGAAGGAGGGGAGATTTAGATTGGATATAAGAAAGAAAGTCTTTATGAAGAGGTTGGTGAGGCACTGGAACAGGTTGCCCAGAGAAGTTGTGGATGTCCCATCCCTGGGAATGTTCAGGACCAGGTTGGATGGGGCTTTGCTCATATTTCAGAATATTTACCCAATTTAGCAATACAGTTTTGAATTCTAAATCTGTCTTTGGAGACTGTCTATTTTATTATATCATTCCCTTCCATGTTATCTAAATCAGAGATTAAATTAATGCTACAGGAACCCAGAACCAAAATTTTCTCCAAGGTAACCTAGTAGATATATGCCTACTAGATACATGCCTCCACTGTTTTCGGCGAATGACCCTTGTTTTTTAAGCACAGATTTTGAACACCCTATATACGTGTTATACCAACACTATGTAATATCCTTGTAGGTCATATCACTCAAAATTACTTAAGAGAGTGCAGTGAAACAAAAGCCTTACTAAACCTAAGATACATTGCTTTTACTGCTTCTTCATCTACTAGCCCAGTCTTGCTGCAGAGAAGCAGAGAAGGCATTGCTTTTCCTGGCATGACTGGCTTTTGACAAACTAGTGTTGGCTGTTTCTTACCAAGTTATTATCTTCTAAATATTTTAAATTGGTTATTTAATTGCTAAAATAGCATTCTGTGTATTCAGGTGAGTTTGACACATTTGTTTGCTCATTCTTTACTCATGTCAGGCCTTCCCGTGTGCTATCTTCTCACAAAGAAGTGATGATTATTTAGAAATTGTTTCATGTAAATTCCTGAAGTATTCAAGAGGGAAAATCCAATCAATTATCCCTGGTCTGAGTACATGGTACCTATCCAAATGTCCCTCACCTGTTCTTCCTATTCTGGATTACTTCCCATACCCTTAGTAATTTCCATTTATTGAGCATTTGGTTACAACTGACCTTTTGTATGAAAATTGAAACAGAAGTAAAAGGTCAGAAGATTTTGTCTTCTTGGTGACATAATGAATTACACCTCTTACCCCATAAGCTATGGCCTAGGCTTTATATTCCTTCAAATTCATTTGTTAAACAATATTCTGTTGTATCTTTTATGTTCTTGGCTAATTGAAATGCATTTTGAATACTGGCTGTGGAGGATTCTGGAAAGACAAGAACCAATAAGTAGCTACCAGTAAGCAGTCCTAGTTCATGGCTTCTGCTCAGCTTGGTGTCTTTGTGCATGTCAGGCAGCAGAAGTGTGTGCATTATCAGATAACTAAACTTCAGCACCCTGTGATTGCAAAAGTCAAGGGGGCTCAGATGTTGTGCCCTTTATGAGTCTGTTCCACAAATGTGCACAGAAGTGGAATGGATGTGATTTATCACTAATTTTAAGGCAGACAGAAGATGCTTACATTCAATACAGCAGAGAAAAAAGAAATTATTCTCTGGATTACTTAATGTTTAATATTTTACATTAAGTTCTATGCTTTTGTTTTTACTTCAAATATAGCACCCACATGGTATAAGTTATGGCTTTTCTTTATTGGATTTCTTTCTTATTGGGCCATCCATGATAAAGGAATATTGCTATAATGCCTTAGGTTTTAACTTGTATATTTTTCAAATCCTATATTGCCTAGTGTGTAACTCTGAAGTTTCTTGTAGCTCGTTAGCTGCTGTTCTCTTATGCCAGATAGACATAACAAAGCCTCTCCAAGCTTGTTATTCAAGGACACTCAGACTGTCCTAGGCCCAAAAGGTGTAAACTAGGGCCTCTAGAGAGGTGGAGAAATTGAAGAAATTAAATCATTAGCTAAAGTTTAATTGGCAAATTTATGTTGATATGCAAATGAACCAAACCCATAAAAGTGTGACGAACTCGTGACTTATTGTCCATCTTGAATGTAGCCTTTGGCTCCCCAGGGTGTACCTCTGAGGGCCTTTCAAATAAATACCTGCCTTTATTCCCTTACTCCTGTCTAGTCTCTGTTTCTAGGTAGCCACTCAAGGCATCAGCTAAAATGGAAACAGAAGAAACCTTCTCAATGTGAAGAGACACATAAATGGGCTTTTTGTCACTTCATGTTTTTCTGCTTCAGGATGTACAACATTATTGAACTAAATATTCAGGAGCACGTTGGAAGTTCTTTAAACATCTGAGCAGAAAATTAAAGGCTTCTACGTAGGATGTAATGGAGTAGCAGTTTTGTCTCTTTTATTTCTGTGAAGTGTCTGTATGTACCCAGGCTTTGCTGACTTCACAGAACCTTGCTGAAGTGCCTCCAAGAAGCAAATAATGGCATCTAAATTATTTAAGGAAACATTCACAGCACCATAATGAATACTAACCTGTCTCAAGAATAAAGGTCAGTAAATCTATGAGGGTCCTTGAGCTTTGCCTTGCTGATGTTTCCAATTCCTCTAACTGATTTTCTTATTATTTTTAAGAAGGGTAATATAATTTGACCTTGAATTTATTAATGGCCTATGCCATTAATTAGATTACAGGTAGCAGTTAGAAAAACACAAGAAAGATAATACTAAATAATCATACACAGTCTTTCTGTAGTTTCAGTTTTAATTGGCATTGCCTCAGCTAATTACAGTTAAATGAAGCTAATACGCAACATTACATATTCAGCTATAAATATATTTGCATCAGAGGCTTTCCATGGATCTATGAAAAAATAATAACTGATATTCATGTAGCAACATAATAATCACACTCAGCTCTCACTAGGAAAGCGTCCGTGTATAGAATTTGAGAGCATTGTCTAAGAGAGGACCATGAGATAGGGGCCATGGGCTTCTCTTCAGTGTTTTGCTGCTGCCTCATTCTTACCAGTAGCTTATCGCGGTTGCCGGGGTACGGCAGACCCCGTCTGGGTCTGAGGAGGCTCCGAGGCTGCAGCCGCGATGGAGTCTCTGAGAGCGTCCTCGGTGGCAGCCGCACTGGGGAGTGCAGCAGCCACAGGTGGTTAAAGACAGGGAAGGCGAAGGAGAGGCCGCTGAAGACGAAGAGGCAGGAGAGGTTCTTAGGGTGGAGTTCCGAAGCCTTTATTAGACCTCAAAGGAGTCCAGGGCCGAAGAACAAACATGGTAGAAAGTCACTTATATTTATAGGGTTTGGGGGAATCACATAACCACCAATAGGGAAACAGACCGCGAGAATTGGGGTACGGGACTGGGCAAAAACAACCAATGAGGAACAGGATCAAGGAGAACCAATCCAGAGGCGAACAGGGGAGAACTCTCTGGAAGGTCTGGTGAGTGACAAGGGGGTGGGTACAAGGGGTGGGGGTCGGCAGCTCAGGGGTGGATACAGGGGTGGGTACAACATAATAACTGACAGCTTAGGGGGAGGAGAAGGGAACCAAGTCCCGGGTGGTGCCCCCAGGGGATTCATCGTACCAGGCTATGGCCTGGAGAGGTTCTGGTACCACAGGGCACACCGCCACAGTAGCTCAACCTTCATGTGCTTTTTTTACCAGTACTATTGAAGATTATGGAATAAAAACACCCTCACATACTTCTAGGAGATTTCTGACATTCAAAAGAAGTTGCTTAATATAATCCAAGATAGAATTAATCTTTTTATTGGAACATGGCGAAAAAACAGAGAAAATGCTTGGTGTGCTGAAATTTTCACCATATTCTTTTGTTAAAACTACGCATACTCAAGTTGAATGTGACATCATAATACCACATATTTTCCAACAGCAAAGTCAAATAAGGTTAATTGTTTCCCAGACTGAGAAATAGCTGTAGGTGAGAGAGCCTCTTCCTGAGAGAGTAGAGCCCTAGAACTCACGGTTTAAAGCTAAAGAAGTTAAAGAAAACCTCAGTTAAAGAAAACATCAAATTCATTTCAGCATCTAAACCAAGGAACTTTGTAAGCTTCCCTAATGGGTGGTTGTCTTTCCTAGCTCATTCAGTTTCCAGCTACATTTTACAGAAACAATCTTCTCCTCTGTTTTGTCACTCTTCTTTTATCCAGGAAGAATTGCTCAAGCACATGCACAAAGAGGCAGCAATTGTCTAGAGAGCCCTCAGGAGACTGGATTAGGTTTTGGCTAAACTTGGACAGATGTCCACAAAACAATAGGAATGTTCTGTTGTACAGAAATGCCACATAGTGAATAAATTCCAAATTTCCAATAGCCCTAACAACTGTTTGGTTAACATTGCTTTTCCTTTCACAGCTGGCATCAGGGCAAATCTCCCCCCCGCCCCCACAGGAGTGCTAGCATGCAGAGATCAAAAGAAAGAGTTATGACTTATTTAAGATGCTTTCTACTTGAAACATCCCTTGAAGACATAGCACCGAGAGAACCTGGCCATTGTAAAAATAAACTCCTTAAAGGGTCTCACATGCTGCAAACTAATGCAGATGTCTGTGAATAAATACAGTTTATTCACAGAATATAGTTTTATTTAACAGTCCCATTTTGTGACAAATCATTGTCTTTTTACCATGGGAAGAATTACTGCTTCCTGGGATTTTAGGATTGTGCTATTAGTCACTAAATAGAAGTACAATTAATGTGACTTATAGAACTTAAAGCCTAATGGTGACTTCAGATCCAGCAATATGTCTTATCTGCCCTTAAAGATTCTAGGCATATGAATTTGCCCTTTAATACATTTAACACCAACAACTCTTGCCATCCATGGGCTAGATACTGGTTGGAAAGATCATGGCTCTTTCATTGTTCTCTGTTCACCTAAGGAAAGATACTCTAAAATGTGACTTTTGCTGGGAATGAATTAAAATGTTGTGGTAGGGTGCATTCTTGTTGTTATCCTAGTCATTTGGGTTGAAGCTGGATGAGAAAAGTATCCTTTCACTTCATACAATGTAAGGAGAAAAGTATCTGCTGGCATTTATGGTAAGCAAATGACAGATGTGAAAATCTAATAATGCATTCCTAACAAGACGGAAGAACTAAAGATATATTCACAGACAGCATCTCCAGAAATCCTATTCTGTAAAATTATGGCAATGAAAGATTGCCATAACAGAAATGCACATTAGAAGTCCCTTTTGTTCTGTTCTCTTTATCAAATACATATTCAGAAGAGAATTATTATTTATCCAAATGTTAGACTGTAGAGAGCACAACAATTTTTCTATCTGTTTAGCACTGAAAAAAAATGGGGAAAAAGGTATAATCTATGTGTATCTTCAATACATATCGGTAAAATAGTATGTTTGAATCAACTCCATACAGGTGTCTTTGAGAAGCAGCAGGATAGTATTTGTTGCAAGGCTTGTCAAACTGCTTATCGCTATCTTGTTCCACTATGCTGCTGGGTATTCTGGCTTGAAACCAGGACACCATGTCCTTAAAATTACCAATGTGTAAGTGCTTTGCTGGATAGTGGCCAATGATACCAGGCAAGATAAGGTCCACTGAGCTTTTAATATTGCTTTTGTATAGATAAAATTTAAAGATAACATCAGTTGGATATACCCAAGAGTATCTTAATTTGTTCATCATATTTGGGAACCTACCCAAGTGTTTTTCTTTCTCTCTGTTATGAATAGATTTACTCTGAACACCATGATATTTATTTATTTACATTCCACCTGTCCTGTAGGGGATCCAGCTGCCTGACAGGATCAGTGCTTTAAAAATAACAAGCCTAAATATCTGTAAAAAGATATATTCTCTTTCAGTAGTAGTGATTATATTTTTAAGCTCCAAGACCATCTAACTCAGGGTTTTTTTGGGTTGTTTTCTGTTTTCCTTCATGGTCACAGAGAGTGCAGTTACATAAATGAGTGGAAAAATGAGGTAATACTTTTTCAAAACTTATCTAAAAACTGTAAAATTATGCCAGAGGTAATTATTCTCTTGTTTTCCCTTTTCTCTGACTCTCTATCCCTCATGTGTCTTTAGAATTTTTTTGGCTTGGCCAACCTCTGAGCTGCTTACACGCTTCATGCAAACAATACACTAAACCAAAATTAACCTGAACTGATATTTAAATATTTAATGACCTGGAGCCAGAGACACATATGAGTTTCTGCTACATAACCCTCAAAACAAAACATTTCATGGTAGGGAGCTTGAGAGATAAATTTTAAATAAATAGGGGAGTTTGTGTAATATCATGGAATATCCTTGAAAATGATGTTCTGGCAGAGTCAAACTTGAGGTAAGGATGATACCAGAATTAGAATAAAAACAAATAGTTCCTGCACATTTATTTTAAATTTTATAAATTTAAAAGTCAAGATTGCTTTTGCATTAGAAAAGTTCAAAAAACCAAGATGTTTGCCAAGGAGTATTTTCCTTCCAATTTCATTAATACTTGTGATATGCCTTAAAGAAAAAAATTAAGTACACAGACAATTGGGAAGTCATCTCCAAGTCCTGCTGATGTCCATCAGCAGTGATGCATTCAGTAGGACAGCTTTCCTGCTCCCAGGCTTCCCGAGACTCCTAATGTGGCCCTGAAGAGATCACTCAGCTTTTGCATGGGCAGGAGGAAACATTCTCCATGAGCTGCTACCAATGATACATAAAAAGTGAAGAGATAGGTGAGTGCATGTTTAGACCATTGCAGTGTAACCACTCTCTGATGTTACAGAGGTCCACCTGAGCTTTCTACCACAAATAAATTAATCGAGAACAGCTCATCCATATAAAAATGTTATCCTGCTGTGCAGCCACGAACCATGCTGTCTGCAATATAGTGATCAGTCAAATCAGTTCTCTTGAAAATTAAAACTGCCTGAAGGCAGCTTTATTTCATCTAAATAACTTCTTCATGTCTTCATATAAAATGATAGAGAAATGATAGAGAGAGACTATAAGCATGCTACTGGTTTTAACTGAGCTTATTTAAATTAGTTTTGTAGCATCATTTGGACATTGGCCCCTTATTTACATGTACAAAGTAAATAATTCACCTTTAAATCCAGAGTTGCTGATCAAAAGAAATTAAAATCTGAGGTTCACCAAGTTAAAGTACAGGCTTAAGCAGAAGCTGAGACATTTAAAATTCCGGTATTGAAATAGAGAGATACTTTTCTCTGCGTGAAATTCTTTGCCCTACATTTTAGCCATCTACAGTAGAGGTCTTTCAATTAATCCTCTTTCCTGGAGGTCCTTCCTAGTTGCAAGGGAGAGAGAGAGAGATGCTCCTAGAAGAAGATTCATTTGACTTAGCAGCTATCCTACAATGCACAGCTTCTGCCCTCTGAAATGACTCCTTCTAGAGGCAAGAGAGAGAGACCCACTAGAGGATGCTTCAGACAAGATGCTTAACAGTAAAATAGCTAAAAGTTTCACCTGCTTCCAACTATTGCCTCAAGCTATTTATCAAAAACCTCCACGAAACATCAGCTGGTTAAACCTAGTGGCAAATGTCAGGGTCTCCCACAGCTGCTGGCAGGTGCAGAGGATGGCTGTGTAGTGCAGACCTCGACCCCTCAATACTATCAGATATGGCTGTGGTCTGGGAGCAAAACTAGTAGCTCTAGACCTACTGGTTATTGTCTTCTCCATTTTTGTGCTCTAAATACTCTCCTAGGAATGCTGCAGTGATACAGTGATACAGAGCTTATTACTGGGTCTTTATTAATCCCTTTTGGCAATTCCTTTAGGGCATTTTGCACCTTAGGACAGGTAGAAGAAGCAACTGACAGTCAGTAAACCATGGCAATTTTCAGGGAGCCTGTGAATCCTGAAGTGATCATAGTCAGTTGGTTTAAATTACAGAAATCTTCAGGCTATTCTGTCAGTATCTGGATTTCTTGGGTGATGAGAAAAAAATCAAGGCTATTTTCTCCTCTGTTCAGCAAAAGAAAAGGAGAATTTATCCCTGTAGGTTAGGTTAAGATAAAAAAAGAAAAGGAATAAAACCAAAACAACTTTCTCATTAATGTTGTTCATGTAAGAAAGGCATCAAAATCCTAATTAATGATGTTAGAATCTTTTAGATATGGTCTCCAGGGCTGTGGAGAAACAGAACAGACAGATGTGTATGGCCTCATACAATGCACACCAAGGTCTCAGCTTGCTCTGAACACTATGCCATCAATCCTGATTCACAAAGGCAGTCCAACAGAAGCAATCTGAAAGTCAGTACTGATTGTTCAGTGTTTCATCTCAAGTTACATTCCCTGAGAAACAAGATTTTAACCCACAGGAGGGCTATAACATTACTGGCATCATGAAGACATGGTGGGATGACTCCTATGACTGTAGCGCTGGAATGGAAGGATACAGCTATTTAGGAAGGACAGGCAGGGGTAGTGAGCAGCCAGAGGGCCTTGAGCTCCACATGGGAATACAAGAGATGATTGAGAGTTTGTGAGTGACGATTAAAGGGAGAGCAGGGACAGGCGACATTGTAGGGCTGCAGGCTGCCTGACCAGGAAGGCTGAGTGGATGAGGCCCTCTATGGACAGGTAGGAGTGGACCCACATTCACAAGCCCTGGTCCCCACGGGGGACTTCAACGATATTTGTTGAAGGGACGACACAGCAGGACATAACCAACCCTTTTCCAAGTGATAGAGGAGCCTACAAGGAGAGGTGCCATGCTGCACCTTGTTCTCACCAGCACAGAGGGAGGGGCTGGTGGGGAATGGGAAGATCAAGGGCAGACTAGGCTGCAGTGACCAAAATAGTAGAGATCCATCCTAAGATATTTAGGAGAGCAGGGAGTGTGCACAAGCAAGCTCCCTACCCTGGGCTTTAGGAGAGCAGAGTTTTGCCTCTTAAGGGATTTCCTTGGTAGACTACCATGGGATGAAACCCTGGGGGGACAAAGGGTCCAAGCAAACTGGCTGATATTCAAGGATCACCTCCTCCAAATTCAGGAATAATGCGTCCCAGCAAAGAGGAAGTTGGGTAAAAATGCCAGCAGGCCTACATAGACAAACAAGGATCTCCTGGTCAAACTCAAACACCAAAAGGAAGCCTACAGAGGGTTGAAGCAAGGTCAGGTAGCCTGGGAGGAATAAAGAGAAACTGTCCAAGCAGCTAGGGATCAGATTAAGTTAAAGCTCTGACAGAGTTAAAACAGATCATGGATGACAAGGGCAAAAAGAAAAGCTTCTATAGGCACATGGGTGATTGAGGGAAAACTAGGGAAAATATAGGTCCTGTCTGGAAGGAAATGGCAAGCCGGGTTACCTGGGATACAGAAAAGGCTGAAGTAGTAAATGTTTTTGTTTCAGTCTTCACTGGGAAATGCTCCAGCCATGCTGCCCAAGTCACAGAAGGTAAAAGCAGGGACTGGGAAAATGAAGAACCTTCCACTGTATAAGAAGATCAGGTCTGAGACCATCTAAGGAATCTGAAGGCATGCAAGTCCATGAGACCTGATGAGATGCATCCATGACTTCTGAGGGAACGGGCAGACAAAGTGGCTAAGCTACTATCCGTCATATTTGAGATGCTGTGGCATTTCAATATAGAAAGAGGGCTTATGAGAAAGACGGAGAGAAACATTTTACCAAGGTTTGTAGTGACAGGAGAAGGGCAACAGTTTTATCCTGAAGGAGTAGATTTAGATCAAATATAAGGAAGAAATTGTTCACTGTGAGGGTGATGACACACTGCACCAGGCTGCCAGGAGGAGCTGTGCATGTCCCATCCCTGGAAGTGTTCAAAACCAGTTTGGATGGGGACCAGGGCACCTGATTTAGTGGGTGGCATCCCTGCCCACGGCAGGGGGATTGGAGCTACATGACCTTTAATTTGCTTTCCAATTCAAACCATTCTGTGATTCTATGATAAGGAGCCCATGAAATGAGCTTTATAAAAATTAAGAATAAATGTTTGAAATATTTTTTGATTCTGTCATCTGACTTCATTGTATTCTGTAATACTCTCCCAGCAATTTATTTAGCCATAAGCATAAACTATGAACCTGCTCACTGAAGAGCTCTTAATAAGTGCAAGTGACAGAAAGATAGAAAGACTGAGATTAGCTGACCAGTTCTTTTCTCCACAGAACATGTAATTCTAATTTTAAATCATACCATACTGATTTGTTTTTCCTTCACAATTTATTTTTAATCCCAGCTCTTTCGGTTTGATCTCTACAGATATAAAACAAGGCAGATGCATGAGCTTCCTCCTTATTATTCCTTAGCATTCCATTTGAATACTTACTAGTGGAGAAAGTAAGAGCCAACAATGAAATTTCAATGCAGGATTTCACAGCACTCCTTTGGAAAGATGATTAATAATGGTTGTTGAAAGTACAGGATATGAATCAGCCTCTATGTCCTAATGATTGGCTCTGTGAGAAAAAGAAAAAATCACCATACCAGGGGAAAAAAGTATTAAAGAAATTTACTTGCTGACTTACTTAGCTAAGTAATCACTACAGCTATGGTCTAGGGAAAGAAAGATTTCTGGCCCAGTTTAAAAATATGAATTGATATCTCAGAACACAACTTCTGAACAGAAAAAAAATATTTTGTCTTTGATTTATCTTAGATCAATAGTGAATCTCTGACTAAACACTGCAAAATAGGTATTATTGTGCCTACTGTGATACAGCAATTTGTGCTTGCTTTTCCTTTGGTAATAGGTCTTATCTACAAAAACGTAGGGATGAGCATATTCAATTAGCTTTCTAAAATACAGTGTCATTATTTAATTCTCCTACCTTTTTATCCATGGACTTTTTCACAGTCATTTTTAGTTACTGCCTCCTGTGGGCTTGTGTAGCAGACATGCTGACTCCTTAATTAAAATTGCATGCCAGGAAGTAAGCAACTGCCAGCTGAATGCTTGCCTCCTACTGCTGCATTCTGTCAGCTCAGGGATGGTTTTCTTTCTCCTCCCCTCTTATTATTTTTTTAAGGAAATGTCAATTTCTGTTTCTGAAAGTAAATTTGGGGAGGTCTTGAAAATGCACTTAATCTGGTGTTCAACTCTAGAAAATGTCTTTTTTTTTGTAGAAGAAAAACACAAGCACATTAAAAGGGTGAAGTCAGTTTGGTAAGTCTGAACCACCCAAAGAGCATGCAATTAATACTGGTATAAAAACACTGATGGACAAATCAGAATGGTTTATGCTGCAGGTTTGTTCCCATCTGGGGACATATCTGTAGAACACTCCTGGAATTAAGCAAGAACCTTCCTCAGACATTTCTCTGTTTTCCTGGAGGTAAAGTCCTATTCATGAAGGAATGAGAAGTCTGGACACCTGCCTGAAGCTCCTCAGGCTTTGAGAAGAGATGCAGGACAGCAGTTGGTCTTCAATAGCACACAGATGAGGTGTGCACATCTCTGCAAAGCTAAGAGGCTCCCACATCAGCCATGCTACTGCTGGCTACTGCCCAAAGGGCCGTGGCCAGCACTGTTCTGGAGGCTGATGCTTCTCTGTGCTTGTGCACTGAGCTTCATCTAGAACCTTTCCCTCTGAAGAGCAATCACACTGCCTTTGCTCTCAGCCAAGTCAGAGCAGAGTTCAAGGCAATTTCCAGGGTTGGAATGCTGAAGTCATAATTATTAGAGCCCACACCAACATTTGTTGATTTTCACCATTGCTTCCCATGATATCACCCTCAGGTAGTTTCAGAAGCCTTCTCCCAAAGAGGGGGAAATAGAAAGAATTTGGCAGAAGTTCCTCCTATCCTTCTACTTGTACCATTTGTACATTCCTCATCCTGTGAATATAAACTCACAGTTCCAAAGCTTTCCAGGTATCTACAGAGGGTTGAAACAGGCTGGCTTGTTTGCCCTGATATGTGGAATCCACCTTTATGCTGGCTGCCAGAGAAGTCCAGGTAACTTCTGCTCTACCAGCTCCCAGGAATGGAGCTCCTGAGCAGCCAGAGGCCTCAGCAGTTTCAGTTTACATGCCTGCTCTGCTCGACAGCTCCAAGGGAGAAACAAGAGCTTAGCAGCCCTGATAGGTGGCTGCTTTAGCATTTCAGATCTTCAGGCTATGATTTTTAATTTTTTACAATTGTCTTTGTTTTTTCACTTATAGAGTGAGATTTTGACCCCAGGAAACTCAATAGGAAAGTTCCCTTGATTTTAGCTAAGCTAGGATGTCAACTTAAATGACAAATGACAAAATGGGGAAGCAAAGCAATGGTTTCAGAAAGTAACATCTTTTATTGCAGTAACTGACATACTTGGAAAAAACCAGGTAAGCCTGTGGGCTTACAAGCTTTATATTCATATTGAACTGGGTTAAATATTCATTTGAAGTTAAAATGTACATGAATATAATCTAAATACAGCAGGGCCTATATTTTAACTAGTACCCAAATTATTCACACTTTTTAGAACTAAATTTAGGCTTCCATTTTTGGGTTGAAACTGATAAAGCACAAAGCTCCACCACAACCAAGACACTGAAAAGGGAAATAAAAAAAGCCATCACAGTGCAAACTGAAAACCAGCTAAGATCCTTGTGTAGAATGGATAGAAATGGCTCTCTTGCTCTAGTTTGCATTTTAGTTCTCATTTTGCATGTTTATTGCAAGCAGGTAGGAGCAAAGATCATGAGTCCAGATGTCTTGTTGCATTCAAACCTTCTTGAGTTTGAATTACAGGGAGGAGAAATGGAGCAGACAAAAGCATGGATAAATACAAGATAAATTTTGACACAAAACTTTTAAAAACCAATCATGGTTGCTAAGTAACAAAAGCATACTTAACCTTTGCTAATGATTAACAAACCACAAAATTTGCAAAAGCCAGGAAACAAGTAGAAAAGGAGTTTTATTGTGGGAGTTTTCCAGGTTTTTTACAGTTTTTTGTCTTCTAAAATTTAAGGAGTTAAGAGGAAGGAAATTACCGGGTTACTGAACTAAAGAAGGCCTCGTTCCCCTACGAAATACTAGCAAGAGATGTTCATGTTCAGAAGATTTTTCCCCAAATGATACTCACCCTGAAATGAGATCTGAGCCTGAATGTACCAAGCTACTTTTTGGGTAGGTGCCTCGTTTCCCAAGATCTATGTCACCTACTCATCACTGCAAAGACACAGGGTGTGACCTTCACTTTGACTGTTCAGAGTCAATTATGGTAAGAGTCTTCACTTCATTTTCCCCATCATGCCTTGATCCTTTTTCTCTCAGCATGGGTGATCACAGATACTGCTTAACAAATATTATTTCAGTCCTTGAAAATCTTTTATTGCATCAGCTAAAGTTTAATCCAGTCCATCTCATCTACATATCTCTAACTTAATTTATAAGGCCTTTATCACTATGTTTTGCTAAATTTCTTGCAAACTTACCACAGAGTAGTATATAAGGGATCAAGGTAATTTCTGTTTAAGGGTTGGGCTGTTAGATAACTGAAGGTTGTACAGTGAGGTACCAGAGACAGGACATGAAAATGCACTCTATATATCCATGAGACCACAGTTTAGCCCATGGCTACCAATGCTATGATTCCAAGTTACTGCCCAAGTTGTTTTTGCCTATAAAAATCTCAGGAAAACAGAGACTGTAAGAACATCTGTCTCCTTGCTAATGTAATCAAGCCTAGCTAGATTTGTTTAGATTTATCCTTTGTGTATGGCTCCTTTAAGTCTCTTTTACGGATCTGCCTGTTTGATTATGGGAGAAGCAATAACCTGAAGTCATGAAAGTAAGATTTTCTGTCTATATGATTGTGAGATCCTTGATCTCTGCACGTTTCTGCTGTGTGATTCCATTTCTGCATCCAGTGAAAACTTTTACTGTTGTTCTCTTGCCTACTTTTCCTTTCTGCCCTTCATTAGCAGGCAGTACATCCTCACAGGGTACATTATGTCACAAAAAGAGATGGTGTCTGTTCCTGTCACACAGCCTTTGTTTGGAATGTCAAAGACAGGGCCGTAGGACAGAGCTTTCTTATTATCTCTGGCTCAGAAATGGACATCACACACCTGTGTGAAACAAGATATTCAGAGAAACTGGCTGGGTATTTTGGGAATTACTTGCTTTATTCTTCAAAAAATAACAATTTATTGACATTGAAACATAGAAGAGTAACAGTATTGACCCTTTTTGATCCAATTTCTTATAGGAAAATAGAAATTCCAGTTTCCCAGTTTGAAATTATATTTAGCTTCATAATTTAAGATAATGAGACAGATGTTCAAAATTATCTAATATGCAAAACCATTCAAAGTCAATTGGAACAGTATATCTTGATTGATGCAAACAAACTAACAAACACATATACAATCATTATTGTGCCGAAAACACTGAAAAAGTCAAATGTTTACCCTAAGCTTGGAAAATAAATTCTTTTAATTCCATAAAAACATTCTTGGGATGACAAAGCTTACTTCCCAGAAGAGGTGCAAGAAAAGCCTGCCAGTACTTTTTCTCAAAAACAAGACAAGGGACAAACAGACTAGGAATAGGAATGCCAGACAAAGCACTAATGCCTTTACAATTTAAGACTTCATTGGTTCTAAATTTAAAAGCTTATAGTCTGGTAGATGGTGATTTAGAACATCCACAGACTAAGATACTAAAGATGAATTCCCTCACTGATCTTCAGAAGACCCTTAGAAGATCTAGATTTGGAGGATGTACTGTATATCAGAGACATAGATGCAAAAAGCAGTTTTCATAATTCTGTTCAATAGGGGTAAAGTTTATTTCATTTATTTGTGACATGACTACATTAGATGCCTAAGCCTTTACCAATGTTGTGCTCTGTCTCTAAGTAAGGGATTAAAAGACACACGTCCTGCTGATGATTTATCAGGTTTATACTAGAGATGTATCTCAGAATACGCTGAATTGCTCTGATTGAGTGTTTGCCATGCAGAGTATTAAGGCAGTGTAGGATACCCTGCTTAGATTAGAACTCTAAGGTTTGGTCACCTAAGTAAAACCAGACAATTTCTCAAGTGTGTTTATGTTATTTTGAGAACAGATATGACCAAGATGACAATACCTTTCTCTAATTATTATGATGGTTCAAAGTGTCCTTCTCATGTACATGCTTAACCCATGGTGCTGGTTAAACACAGCTGTGTATACTACTTACTCATCTCTGCAGGAATTATTAGATCTTCATGTAGCTCTAGATATGATTAATCACAAAGGCAGGAGTTTTATTACAACTTCCAATGTACTAAAATGCTTCCAATATAAGCAAACTGAAGTTGCCCCTGGATTATGGATGCTGTCATAATAGCTTAGAAGCCATTGCCTTGCTTCATAATACTGTTCTTTTTGAAAGCAATGCTGCTCTTTTTAAGAGCATTAAACATCAAATTGATTCTAAATGCCAAGATTTGAAATCAAGAGGAGAGTTATAACAGATTAACTTTACATAAATATTTTTGGAGTTCAAAAATTTCAGAGCAAAACTGAACCGACTAAATACACTCTCCTTACTAATATTTACAGTTAAGAGGAGAAAAGAGGAAAGAGGAGAAAAAAAATGGCCACATCCTGATTGGGTTAAGAAAGTAGCCAGAATTAACAAGGCTGATGAAATTAGGTAAGAGAGTCTGCTACAAACAAAAAAAACATTTTTAATGGGTTATCTTTTTACTGGGAAATGTTATGTGAAACTAGCCAATGCACTGGAAAACGAAAGCACTGATGGACTGGAGGAAGCATGATGCATCAGATACTGAATAATCCAGACATAATACTTTGTATGTTTGCAAACTATGAGGAGACACAACTGAACAGAAATTTCAAGCATCTGAAAATTCATGCAAAATAAGTCAGCAGGCCAAAAGACCTTCTGCAAAAATTTTCTGTAGAAAATTATCAGTGCCATGGCTGAGATTAATCCTATAAACTTCTAAATAAAGCATGGCTTTTTGTAGATATTAATCTTCAGGATACTAATGTACAGGGAATGTACAGAAATGCTTACTGGTCTATACTTTAACACAGCTCTTTTTAAAAAGCCCCCCATATTTAAACTATAGTTCCTCATATTTCCAACAGATATATACCAAGTAAACAGTGATGAAGGGACGCATGACACTGGAAGCCTTCTTGAGCTCCCCTGCACTCTTTCCTTGGCACAGTCAATATTTTTGATATTTTATCTTTTATACTAGAAGCCTTAAATTTGTTATACAGATTTTTTTGTGTGCTTGCACTGAGTAAGATGAATTTAAAAAGACGGGGGAGAGTCAGACTCATTAGTGTAATTGGCCCCCTCCAGACCTACATTTCTGAGTGTGAATTGCACCTTGTCCCCTTTCTACCTGTCTCCTACACATACACGCTGACACACACATCTTGTTGCTGATCATTTCTAAACTCATAGCAACTATCTTAAATTAATTTACGTTTTCAAGGGGCAGTTACTCTTACAATTGAAAGACACTCAGTTTTTCAAACAAGCCCCTTCTTTATCCTTGCAGCATCTTCACAGGAAGGGGAATTCCCTGCTCTGGCACAATTCAAAGTCCAGTTCTGCAGTTAAACTCAGAATTTAAATTGTCTCACATGGCACGCCATAGGTGAAACTCATTCGTATTCTTATGAACAGTTTATTTTTCAATATTCTGTTTGAAATTTGGCATCAGCTACCTATGTTTGTCATTAAAAAAAAAAAGTATTTGTTTTCAAGAACTGTTGCCAAAAATCTGGGCATTATGCAAAAGCAAGGAAAGTCTGTTAGAAAGCAGTAGAAGAGGTTCACTATCTTGAGGAAATATCATCTGTGAGCCAAGATGCTGGGTCGGAGTGGACGTGCAATGTACACTGGGAAATACATGTTCACAGACCCCATAAAGAAAAGACAGAGTGATATTTTCATGCCTGACAGAAAACAAACACTTTATTTACAGAAGTTTCTTTTATCACGAAAGAATTAATCAGCCACTTAGCTACATGCAGTACTCAGAACCAATTCTCTTTGCTACGTAAAGATTCACATGTGTGTCTGTACAAAGGAAAACTCCCCCAAGATCAGATGTCTCCTCTAAAATCACATTTCATTGCCAAAGCATCATGGCTACTGGACAACTCAGAGGCTGAAGAGGGATAGACAGGCTGATTTAATCATTTGCCTATCAGAAAAGAAAATGAATTCTCAGTTCTATTCACATTAGCACTTCAAAGAGAGCGTGACAGGCATATTTAGTTTCCAAAAAAATAATAAATCTATTTCTTCCCAGATGCAGAATCCAGCTGTTTGAAACTAGGACCAAAAAAACACCAGAGTGTACCGCATAAAATCCAAATGGCCTGACACCCCTGATCTCTACTGAAAGACTGCATATGAAAAAAATGCTTGAAATTCTATTTGATTCTTTAGCTATTAATCATTTCAGTAACTGCAACACCTCAAGAGAATCTGACAAAGCAGTAACAAAACCACAGAGGTTAAGTATGAGATAAAAACCCCACACTCCTGCAGGACAGTGTTTAAAAGGGCCACAAGGTGCAATTCAGTACTTAAGATCAAATGATCCAACATGAGCTGCTACTGAATCTAAAATTCACCATATGCTTCTGTTTTGGCTCTGAAAGTTCTCTTGCCTTTGGCACCTAACCCTTATCTCATGGAGTGCTTGTACTGGGTGACTCTCTCCGACTGTAGTCAGGAAAGGTCTGCTGCCTTCCCAGAGCTAAGGTCCAAGAGGGTGCTTCAATTTGTCAGGAGTACAAATTACTATCCAGTGTTACTCTTTCAAGCTGGCATGACTCCAACAGAAAAAAGTCCCCCTTTTAATCTGAATGCTTGAAAAATGAGTTCCTTCACTGACTGAAAGGCTACTAACTGTGGGATTTAAGCTTGTTGTTTACTTCTGTAATTGCCATATCATTAATTGCTCTCATAGCCTATGTCATATCTGTGGATGCTTGGTGTGTACCCTTAATATTTATGCATATGCACATATTCTTTCATCTTGGGAGGAGGGCTGCTTACAGTCTCACACTGATCAACATTTTCTTTCCCAGAAGGAATTTCTTACACTGATCAAGTGCAGTTATTATGGGTTTAGAAACCAAATGCCTTTGCACTGCTGGCATTTTCAGAAACTGGATATAGATCAAATTCCTGGAAAATAATTCCAAGCAACACATTTATCTTCCATTTATTTTCTGCAATTGCAGTAGATGATCTCCATTGCTCACTAGGGCTGACATCTATTTTTCATATTGGTGAGACTTTTGCTTCACATCAGCATGTAGGACAACTGACATTTAACAAGACTGGCCAGATTTCTACAAATCTCCCCTTCTTGCTCAGACTAACTCGTTGTGTTCCTGTTATCTTGTCAATTTTCTATTGAAATTTTTTTCCTCATTTATACCAAAAAAACCCCAACTAAATAGAGTTTATTATTTTTATGGGAGAGCAGAACATTATCCTAAATTTTCAGTGAGTATTTAGGAGTCACTACCCAAAATACTGTTGGAAAGTTGCATGTTTGGATTTTATAGCACGTCTTTTTTTTGTCACGGACAGTGAAAGATTCAAGCTACATCTCCATGTGATTAATGGTGTGACTGAAGCAGGGTAGGGACATCAAACTAGCCCACGTACATCTAGATATGTGGGATATCACAAGCAAAAAAGTCATAGAAGTAGAAAGTGAAGCCTCTAGCTCAGGCAACAAATCAAAGCAGTAGCCCACAGTTTGGCTATATTAGAGCTGGTAGTTCAGAGGTGTATAACACATCTCCAATTGTACAGATGTAGCCAGAAAGCAGGGCTGAGTATATTGTCTTTCTGGCAGGAAATCACGTCACATCTCAAGTAAATTTTACTGGATCCCTCAAAAAGCTGTTTGCAAGCATTTTAGTTATTTCTATTAATTCATCCCTGATTAACCTGAGTAGAGTTGGGATTTATTCGTATTTCTGCATTGTGACTTCAGGGAACTGATCTTTGCTTCTCTGGGTATGTCTTTCCTTTCCTGTCAGGTGGAATAATAAGAACTATATAAAGTATTCCAAAACCTAAGAGGGAAGGAAGTACAGAAAGCAAAATACTGTTATTACTTCACCTTATCTACACTATATCTCTTCCTCCAAACAGCATTTTGTTCTAAACAAAAGAAATTCATCAGAAGTTCAACATCATCCTTGGCCCATCATGTTTCTATGGTTACAGAGCCAGTGTTTTTCATCTGTAGGAACTAGCAAGAATTTTCCATTTTACGAGACTGTTGTGCCCTATCTCTCTGACCCTCCCTTATCAAGGACAGGTTGTTTTCATATTGCCAGCTTTGTCAAGCCCTGCATGGAAACCATCTCACAATCAGACTGTAGGACAAAGCATTTAAATATACAATAGGCATTATTTGCAATAATATCCAGAAATGCCATCACAAAAAAATAGAAATGTAAGAAGGGATGTTAAAGTTTCTCTCTGAAGGCTTATCCAGTCTCTATTTCTCTGCAGATTGGACAGGCCTTGGCATGATGGAAGGAACATGATCCTCTTCCTGCCAACACACTATGTGCCTTGGCCTCTCTCTCAAGCCTGTTGCATGGCTCATGTCAGAGACGAGCCACCGTGCTTCACCTCAGGTCCAGTCTGTCTTGGATATTTTCTCATGGCGTTTGATTTCGTATATCAAGTGCAGTACAATGCACACACAAGCATACATATATCTTTATATATGCATATGCTGTCACAGTAGATAAGCAATAAATGTAAATATATAAACACACATGCACCTGTACTGCACAAACTACCATGAGGCAGTACAGATCCCTTTTCTCAACCCAACTTTTCTACAGTAATAAGGCATGCTTATAGACTAAACTTAAGTTCCCTTAAGCATAAGCTTACAATTCCCTTAACATCCTCCTAAAGTACTACTTTTTTTCTCTTCTCTGTGCCCCTATGAAGAAAAAACCCCCTCCCTTCTCAGAAAAGGAGCAAAGCCCACCCCTTCTCCCCTTCTCAGAATAACATCAAAATATGGCTGCTTCTGAGTCAGCTTCGTCTTTACTCCCCTGTCCCAACCAGTATATTCCTCATTTGCATTCTTCTCCTTCAGTCATGTGTGGGATTTTATCTGTTGCTGTAATATTAGTGAAAATTACCATATAAAACTTCAAAGTTAGTTTGGTGCAGTGATCTGCCATGACTCCTAGTAAAAAAACCCTGTAACAGAATACTGTTTCCCTGATCATTCCCAGTCTTCCTTATTTTTTTCTGGACTCTTTCTAACTCCATAGGGGATGAGCAGGGCTTGAGGAACCTGCAAGAGTGCCTGAAAGAAAAAGCCTAGGAAAAAGTATATAGCAGAATATCCTGCCAAACTTCTTTAGAGAAAATGGAAATTTTCTGTAGCTCACTAAAGGTAAATTCCCAGTGTCTAATAACTCTCACTGTACTTTTCTACCATGAACCAACACATGCTCACCTTGAATCCTTTTCAAACATCCATAACATTCCAGAGCAATGACTTCTGGTCTAATTAGGCACGGCGTGAAGTACCCCGTACTTTTGTTTGATCTTGTACATATCTCTATCACACAATTTCTAAGTGTATGGTTTTTGGACTGTATGTTCAGTGCTACTGTGTGTGAATTCACAGTGAAGAAAAGAGGAGTACTAAATCATAGCTAGCGTGCTGCTCCAAATGATTGGCACAAAGGTTCAACTGAGCAGAGGAGGGCACAACCAAGATGTCATTAATTTTAGTGATAGATCAACTAAAATTCACAGGAGAATTAAGTGTTATTCACTGCCAATTCCTCCTTAATTATGACATTCACCAAATACTAGGGCTAACTTGCCAGCATTTTGAATTTTCTAAGTGGAAAGAAGTAGAGAAAATAGATAAGATGTCAATTACAGTGAATCACCATTAAGATTATTGGCAGATGAAGACCCTCGGGGAGCTAGAGTCCCACATAGCAGTAAGCTTGATAATCAGATGGTCTAACCTTGCACTGAGAAAGAGAATGAGTCATATTATGCAATATAAATTAATCATTTAAAAACAAAGTTTAAAAGAAAAATAGGATAGAGAAACACACACTCAAAACCCTCTCAGGTTTTTTTTGTCTGAAACAACAATCACTCATCTGGTCACAGGCTTCTTGGCTACATCCAGTCAAGATGGATGCAGTCCATCTTGAGACTAGAGAGCCCAGGAGCTCCTGGAACACACCAACTATGTCCCAGCTCTGTGACAGAGTGAAACCCAGGGTGCTCCTGCCTGAAAAACAGGCTCAGGCTTCCCTATTGGATGTTTTTCAGGCTCCTCAGTTTAGCTGGAGAGGATTTTCTGGGCAGCCCTGCGGGGTTGCTGATAGGATCTGCATGCGAAGAGACACCACAGCACATCCCCAGCAGAAAACAGATGCTGCTTTTCCCTTCTGTCATTAAACTACAGCAAAAGCAGCTGGCTGATCTAATATGTAGATTGTAATAACAAAAGAGATATCTAAGGACTGATCCTGAAGATGATATCAGAAAGTAGGGACACTTCCTGGATTACTACCCTCTGTGGCAAATCAGTTCAGAAATTATAGATGAGAGAGAATGAGAGAGAGAAAAACCTTGCCCTTTGATATTAGAGATAAGAACTGTCATTTAAAGATGATGCCAATCTTTCCACCAGCCAGACCTTGTGGAACAGCACTTGTGTCAAGTCAGAAGCACGAAAACAAATTGCTTCTGTTCACATTTTCTCCCACCACATCTCTCAAACAATAATGAGGCTGAGGGGAAAGGAAGTCATTGTAGTTTTACCAGTTGTAATAAAACATTCACATCAGGAGATACCACGAGGTTAGACTAGATAACTCAGTCCTGGAAACAGCATTTCTGTCCTTAACTGTGTAACCACCTCCTAGTCTTTGTCATGGGTATGCTGCACTGCCTTTGCATTTCTTATTCTGAAAGGGGTGAATAAAAGAAAGCTGTACCCATTTTCCACCCTTTTAGCACTGCCTAAGGGGTCGTATAAGTCAGAAATACTCATAGGACAACCACATTCTCCCTTCCCTTTCAGCTTGGAGCTCTATCAAGCTGTGCTGTAATACCTTTTTATTCACTACAGTCTCTTTTAAATCTAAATAATCCATTTCTTTCAGTATTCAGAGTCCTATCTGCTTACTCAGGGGACAGGAGAAAACTGACATTCTTTAGACAGCAATAAACCACCAGCACATTTCAGAGAACATCCATGAGGTTTTATTGTAACTTTTGAATTATCCTATGTTATAGTTCCCAATAGGAAAAGAAATCCTGCCCTCAATTTTTTTCTGCTGACTACATTGTGTGACAGGGACCATACAAGCAAAAAGCTTTTATAGACAGCCTGATAGACCATACAGATAAAATAGTAGAGACGTAAGTTCACTTTGGCTTGTGCATCGGCAAAATTCACCACTGGATTCAACTAGCAGAAAATGTATTTTTAGTGAAACATAAAGTGGAAAGACTAGACCTTGAGATCCAGAACTAAGATGCATTGCACAGAGAAAGTGCTGTTTTGGTTCACAGAGACAAGACATTGCCCCTGTGTCATTGCTTCAGTGGTTATTTGAAAGAATAGGGAGTTAAACACCCTCAGAATAGACAGAATGAGAAAACATGGCAATTATACCTAATAGTCTTCAAGGATGACAGCTGTTTTTGCATACGTGGCACATTGTGACTTCCAGCATCAACTGCAGATAATGGAATCGTGTAAGTGACATCTGCATCCCAGTGGCTGGTTTTGAGCCACAGGCTTAGAGGGTAACTGGGAGCCATGGTGTCCCAGATGTAGGTGGCACACTGTACTTTCATATTCTGCTGAAAAACCCCAGCTCACCAGTGCAGGGGGACACCCTTCCTCATCCCAGGTGCAGTGGTGGGATGCTATCCAGTGTCAGTGCAGAATGGGAGAGCAGGCTCCAAGCTCATGCAGCTGCAGGCAACATCTACTACTTTGAAAGAATTTTTAATTTTCAAAGAATTGTTATAGGTCTATGCAGCTAATTAATGTTGTCCCCAAACTATCGAGTAACTCCTTCTTTAATTTTTTTTTACTAAAACTTATAACACTGATCTGTCTTGGGAACTGACATGACTGCCAGACTTACGCTGGTGATCTGTTACAATAATACAGTGTAGGAGTGACAGGTTCACTTAAATACTATTAGAATTAACTAGAACAGCAGTGGTTGGCAATTGGTTGGAATTATACATTATATAAGTGGGGTTTTTAAAGTAAACTTAACTTTGGTAAAAAAGTATATACAATCAGCTGAAAGTAAATGCAAGTTTTCCCAGTAATCATTAAATTATACTTTCAGAGGGACAAGATACATTCCATTTTGGAAAATCACTGTGGTGAGAAAGAAGCAATTGTGCAGCATATGAAGCTTTTGTAGTGGATTTTCTGTTATTTGACATCTTTACAATTAGAATTATCATTCAAAAAGAGACACTGTAGCTTAAAGAGAAAATAGCTGATTTTGTGCCAAAATTAATTGCTGAATTTTTACATTTTTATATGCTCTAGTAAGTCAAGTGGTTAAATTAGTTGATCACCATGTCTCTCTACAGTTGAAAATCTACAAATTGCCAACCAAGCTTAATGATATACATAGACTACAAAAGGGTTGCAAATTATCAAGAAAATTATTTCACTAATAACCAATTCTACTTTGAAAGTACTCTGATACTGCAGTTCAGATCTCATCTTTCCATTAAATAAAACATAGGAACTCAGGAAATACAAAACGATTTATCTTGGTGAAGGCAAAGTGGATAAAGTGATGCAGACAACAGAAAATTAAGTAATGGTAATATTTAAAGATTTTACTTATTTTAGTTCTGATCAAAAGTTTTTAAGTCCTAAATTGCATAATGCTCCTAGTTATTTTTTATGTAACTCGTATTGTGCACAGGACATGAATAAAAACCTGTCTGTAACCTTTAAATCACAAGCATCAAAAAGGATACTGCAGTTGAAAGTTTGCTCCCTAATTATTCATAACATTTTTTATTCAGCTAGAAGTCAGGGAGTCACCAGGATAGAGCACTTGCAGAACCATCTTAGACTTAGGTTAACTAATTAGGTTAGCCAACTAATTTACAGCCTTATTTAGAGGACTGCATTATTCTCTGTAGTTCTCTGCTTTTTTCTCCTGGTGAGATGCCTGAACTTCCAACTTCTAATTTAGATCCCCAAACTGAGTTTTGTATTCCTATCATGTTGAGAAGATGAAAAAAATACCCTCTGAAAGAGACTTGAGAAAGAAGTGGGGAGAGAAAGATTAAAGAAGTCTTGAGGTAAGCTAGGAAAGAGATTTTGTGCAGTTTTTCAGACAAGCAGAATCCAGTTTTGTACTTAACCTCAAAGAGGGAAAAAAAGCAAATTTTGAAGACCATAGACATGTTTGAACGGAGTTATAGAGGATTTGATTGCAAAAGACATTTTAAAGGTGTATATATATGCAATTATTTATTTAACAATCCAACAAAATCTCAGGAATGTGTGTGGAATGCAGATAGCCTCTCCAAAGTTAATACTGAATATAGAATATTATTATTCAGTACCAGAATATGCTTCTGGTATTGAATACAGCTTTCAACTTCAGCCCTTTTCTTTCAAATTCTACGCACAGAGAGAAAATATCATGCAATTTACATAAAATAGCTCATCCCAAACTACCCAAGTTTTGAAAAGTTTCTAAAATAAATTATGATTAAGTATTTCTGCTAACTTTTAAAAAACATTTTTAACTTTGTTCTATATTTTTATGAAAACAACAATAAGAAATTGCATAATAGTGGAAATTTATTTAAATGGTTTAACTAACTGAATAGAATTCATAATGAACTCTACATTTTTCTGAAATTGTATGATAAATATCTTCTTGGAAATTATATTAGGAAAGTAGGGACCCATGAGATCAAAACTAGGAGCTAGCTATTACACTAAAAGTAGCTCAAAGTCAAAGCCATCTTTTGGCTGTAATGGATATTATTTGATGACTTCAACACAGTCATGAACCAGCCACCCAATCACACCTGTCACTGGCTTACCTCCTTTTGTCACCCTAAAAGAACCCAAAGCATACACCTACCTGTTTACATGTTCTTCTCTAAAAGAGGATGGACATTGTCCTCTCAATGATCTGGGGAGGTCCAGACAGTGAGCAGCACAAAAGCTGCAGGCACAGCATATGAGCCTTGCTGTTACATCCTTCCATTTCTCAAAAATTGGTTTTTTCCCCTTTGCCACCAGCTATCACCCCTGAAAGCTCCTTTATCTGGGTTATCCCTCTCTTCAGTCCCTCAAGATACATTTGTCGAACTGAGAGCTAGACAATGTCTAAAACATCCTTGTGTCTTCTTCTGATGGATGAGAGAGAGAGAAGACCACCCCCCTTATTGGGCAGTGCCTTTTTGCTAGTCCTTGTTGGCTTACTTTGACCAGATGTGCCGTGAGAAAACACCTCTACTCATCCTTGTATCAGTCCACTTAAGCCTTCAGACTCTCTGAGGCAATAAGTCCCTCTCTTCTCCCTGGCTAGAAAGACGAAAACCAGAAACCGTGTGTAGCAGGTTCCCCTCTGTGTGTTTATTCCACATGCAAGGGGCAGACTGTGGGGCTGGCAGCCTCCCCTGTGCTTTTTCTGCAATAACTGCAGCCTCCAAATAGCTCATGAGATTTGTGCTGCCCCAGGACTTGACCAAAACAGTCTGCAGGGCTGCCATGGTTTTCAAATAGCCATGACTCACAGTCACAATGGTAGAAAGCCAGTTTTCATGTTAATAAACTCAGTATGGAGGAAGCTTCTAGTGCTGCTGTTGAACTGCTCTCTTCTATGGAGTGTACTCCATCCACATCCTTATCTCAATGAAGCTCAGAGAAAATTAAATGCCTCTCAAACTAACTCTTTCCATCCCTAATTCTCTATATTCACGCTTTCTTTGGTCATGCTTGTCAGATCCATGTAAAGTGGATAGTCACAGTTTATACATTATAACTTTTTTTCTTCCCCCCTCTCCCCCCCAAAAAAAATTGCAATGACCCCCTAATTGGTCTGTCTTATGTATATAGCTGTATATTATACAGCTTTACAGTTCTATACATAGTTGAATTTGTTGTCCTGCATCTGCCATTAAACAGTGTTTATGCAATTCTGTTACCTCCAACATAAATACAGAAGAATTTATTTGAGTAACTATGCAACATTTAATAAATGTGCTGGAAACCATTTATTTATATTTGAGCTATAATGAAAGCACATAGCAGACATTATCTTGAAGAAAGGGATAAACGTGTACTTAGATTATAGCAATATTTAAGATAGTATTTATTAATAAATTAAACAATCTGATTATAATAAACACCTTAGAGATACATCAGTAAGTTAGTAAAAATCATTACACAATTAAAAGTTTTTGTTGTTTGTGGATATGCTTATATAGTCATCAGTGACCACTGGGTTTAAATGACTTCAATGTTAATTGCATGTTCACCCTTCATGCAATTTTGTCTTCTTTTTCTTACCATTACTTATGCAATATATACTTTGTATCACTTATGACAAACTTCCACAAAGCTTTTCAGCTACTTTTCTGCATTTTTCAAATATTTTTCATTTGATTCCCTCTAGGTCAGACATTGAAACACCTAATCCAGAAAAACTAAATCAAGCTGACTATAATTAATTGACCAAAAAATAAGCCAGCAGAATCCCATTCACATAAAAGTTATTTCCTTCTGGGTCCTGTTTGAATCTTGGTATTTCTGAAAATCACTCACTAATCCAGAAAGCAAAGACACAGAGAGGAGCAACACAGAGAATGGAGAGTTTTGCAAAAGCCCAACCCACTGGCACAACCTCTGGTTACACCTCCAGGAGGAAAGCAGTCTTCAAACCTGGCAGGGCTGGTGTGACCTGCTGCTGCTGGGAGGCGTCCATCAAGCATTCACACAAGCCATGCCAGCTTAAGGCACCCTCACTACCACTGGAGTGGCAGGGCTTAATTCAATCCCTTATCTACCCTCAGTAATACAAGGGGAAGTTCTGCTTTTCCCCATGTTTTCCCTCTGACATTTAGCACTAGGATTTATGTTTGCCCTTCAGCTTCTATCATCTCTTTTCAGCAAATCCATCCTCTCTGCTTTCTCTCTCTTTTTTTCTTTTAAACTTTTCACTTCAAATTTTAGTAGTTTAACAGAAACCATACTTAGCAATTCCTCCTTGGGTTCTTCTTTCAAGGAGGATTTGCAAAGCCCTGTGCTTGGCAGCAAGTGCTTATGCCACCCCAACAAAGTCCCTACTGAACAGCACTGCTTACTGGTGACAGCACTGTCCTTGCATGAATCAGAGACGTGGAAAGATGCAGAGTTTAGCGCTAGGATTTATATGAATATTCAGCCTAAATACATATCTCAAACCCTCATTTCTATAATTGGAAAAGGCTTCCAGATATTATAATGAAAAATAAAGGTATTTATATGGTTTTCTGTGAATTGTTTGGCAATCTCACTTCAAGTACTACCAGTTCTTTCTTACACTTGGCAATGTTGTTGCTGCTGACTCTAGCAGATGTCTGGGTTATATCTTTTGCCCTTTGCATAGGAATGTTTTTGCTATTGTTTGATGAAATTACTGGCTTTCAACATCAATTTTAATTTAAATAATGTACCCTTTGGGAGACAGGTGAAATTTTTAAAAGTTTGTTGAAGCAAAGTGTCTGGTCACAGACACACATATTTAAAATGAGGGACATGTACGAGGCAATTTGGGTAGGATGTTCAGAACAATGGCTTGAAAAAAGCTGCTGTTTATAAATGGCTATTTACATAATCTGCCATTTCTGTTATCTGCAACATTCTGCACAACAAAATTACTGCAAGCAAATGAAATTTAAATGTCACTAGATGAACTAATCTTAGCTAAAGCATAAGAAATTTAAATTAGCCCATCGTTAAAGCAGCTTGCATGACACCCTTAGAGGATGAAGTAATCTTTTCAGCAGGACAAGGATGGTGGCTCAGCCATTACTTTTGCTCAACTGGTAATTTGGCTGTAATCTGAAGATGAGAAGTCTCATTCTTAGAAGGTATCACTGTCCTGCCAAAATGACACACTTCTCACATGGGCAATCCATCTGCATGTCACCTTATGTTTCAGTTTGAACTATTGAACAGTGAGGATAGTCTTGTTTAACTGTGCAATATTTGATATTGCCACATCTAGGACAGCTAACCAGGAATGGAAAAACATTGGGCATTATGGGTTCACTCCCTACAAGTGTCTTCTGACCCTGATTCAGCAAAACATTTAAATCTAAGTTAAATGGGAACCATGTTAGTCATCTGACAGAAACTCAAGAGTACTTTATGCTCTTCAAAATAAGCACGTGCTTACAATCTTTGGTGAATTAAGGCAAGAATGAGCACAGTTTTGGGGGAGTGAGCCTGTGGTTTGCCCTGTTAATAACAAGACCCTTGTTCAGCACTGTGGGTCCCAGGATGCTTTCTGAATGAGCTCACACAGTACCTGTACAAGTAACAGCAGTATTTGTGGAGCTGGAATAGACAAGGGAACACAAAGTAAGGTATGTGCTCTGATTAGCCATCAGCAGTCTTTGCAGTAGAAGTGATTTTTACTGAAACAGAGTGAGAAGCCTTCTCATGAATAAACGATAACACACACCCATCTATGCAGGTGTATGGCAGAAAGAAATAGGATGATGCTGGCTTGTTCTCCCCACCTTATCAATGCATGTCTTCTAGCTGCCAAGGGCACTGGACTACATCAACTGATGTCCCTAGCACATATGTACACCCCTCAAGATCTCCTCTTCCTGTCTTTCTTCATCTCCAGTATCATTAGCCACATGAAGACACTGTGAACCATTGCTCCTGCACTGCTCCAGAGATGTGCACTTGCCCACAAATCCTTAGGGCTGCTAGAGGTAATAATGTCTCTTTCTTACATTCACTGTGGCCTTATGGCTTCAAGAGGAAGATCTGGCTCTTAGACTACAGCATCTGCTTGTGGACACTCAGCACTCATTGCAGAAGCATATGGACCACAGGAGGCTCAAGCACAGCCTTCCTCTCAAAGATCTCACACAGATCAATCAGCACAGCACAGCAGCTGGGTTCAGCTGCAGCCTAGAATCACACCTGTATGTGTGTGCCCCCACCTCTTCATTTTTGCATCCACACTGCAGTGCAATTTGTGCAAACCCAGCTCAAGCCAGGTCACCCAGCGAAACTTCACACTAGGACAGGGGAAAGGCACAAGAGAGAGAAGAGCCTCCTATTTCCCAGGTCCACCAAGTACGAACTCCTTTTTTGCAGATGTTGATCACAGTTGTTTTTGCATCCTATACAGGTCCTCCAATATGCATATGTTGTATCATCCCTTACATGTCTTTTTGTAATGGGATCCATATATGACAACTATAACTGTGGAGATTAAGGAGGGTACAAAAGATAATACAGACAACCACCTCTGTAAGGAGATGCAGAGACACCTTATAGTCCAAGATGAAAAAAATGGCAGAGGAAATTCAGTGTAGGTAATTTAAGAGATGTGATGAAAATAAGCACTCCTTCCTTTACATATCTAAAAAAGATGAGCTTTAAAAAAGCTATTTCCAAGCAACAAAATTTGGTGTTATACTAGATAGCTTTATGATCTCTCAGTCTTTAGAGGACCTCTTCCCTAGGGAGGAATAAATTTATTTGTTACTACATGTAGTCTTAAGGAGCACATTGTAAAATAATTTGTTGTGAGAGCATTACAATTATATTTTAAGAGTTTTGTATTTAAGTTCATATAGTGAGTTAAAACAGATGCAAATTGTTTTATTGGATTGTTTCCTTTCATTTTTTAATTCCTTGTCAGGTTGTTTGTAAAGACAATGGAAAATTCCTGAGGGTACCATAATTATGCTTCATAATACAATAATTATATGTGCATAACTTCAAAAAAGGAGAAATCTTTAGGGATATCTTCCTTTTATAGACTATGGTATTATCACAACAACCTACAGTCATATAGAAAATTAAATAATTAAATCTCAAAATTTGCTCCTGTTTTTATTTTTTCCGCTGTGCCAGCATGATTTGTTGGTACATATTTTTACAACATATACAGAGCATACAGAGAAAACCTCCTGACAAATTATTAGTATTTTAGACAAAAATGACAGAAGCCACTCCTTTGAGATAAAAACTTCTAAATATTTCTTTTTCTTTTCTTGTATTGACTCAGGCAGCAGTACTAAAGCAGTATAACTGAATTGTGCTTTGTTTTTCTGCAACTGTGCTGTAGGACTAGATGACCTCCCAAGTCCCTGCCAAGCTGAATCACTCAACGGCTCTGTGATCATTGCCCAAGACCGAGGCTGTGGCTAATTTTAAGCTGCTCTGTTACTATTCCCCAAGTGGTTAAATACCCACTTTTCAAGAGAGAAAGAAAGGACTTAGCCAATATTTTAAGTTTCCATCCTTCTTTATGGGGAAATGAAGAACAGTCTAACCCTAGCACTGTAACAGAAGCCTGGAATCAATTTGAACATTACTCTGTCTCCATTTACCGTGGTTGCCTTCTACAGTGGCACGAGTGTGAAATTAATCACACCCTCTATTTTTAGTTGTCATGCCTACAGCCAAAGTCCAGTGATACAGATCAGCCAGCACAAAGAGGGGCAGCATCTTATAAAGCAAACTGATAAGTTTCTTCCATACCCTGTTGCTAAGCTGAAAACTTAACATCAACAAAACCAGGAATGTGAGAATCATAAGGACTCTGGCAGAGGAGGTCCCCTGAATGATGCATGTTCCATGATGACTGTGCCTCTTCCAGTCTTGCAATAGAAAAATTGTCATGTTACAGAAAAGAGCAGTAAAATACAGTGGCAGAGGAACTATAGCCTTCCTTTAGTTGAACTATTCCGCAAAAACAAAATAATAAAGCTATTAGCCAGCTAAATTATCTAAGACTGTATTTATGTATAATGTTTATAAGGCTTTAGCGTGACAAAACTCAGTCAACACAGAGTTTGTCGTGCTTAACATAAACTCTGTTAGGAAACACTTATCTACACACTGATTCATTTGACCTACTTGACCATGGTAAATGGAGACCTGTGCCTGTCCATATGTAATGCATCTCTGCAGCAAAGGTCTTCATACAATGAAAACTTTTAATAATGAGTGCATTAAAATGTATTAAAAACTAAGGGAGAAAAGAAGTCTCAGAAGACTACATGGGGATGGTTTATACACTTGTACTAGAGTAGCAAGTTTCAACATGTGAGCCCATGTAAACATAAGGAATTAGAATGCATAAAATAGATGTGTCTTAGAATACAATATTAATGGGCATTTAATGGGCGTAAACATTTAATTCCAGCAAAGTGAATCAAAGGATAACAGCAGATAAAGCTCTGTCTCTTCAAGAAGCACCTGATTCACTAAGAAATGAAATGTGAGCTAAACAGAAAGAAAGCCCTCTGGTAAAGAAGAAGGGAACAGGCATCCGTTTACCAGACTATTTAAAAAATTTAGAAACTGAAAGCTAACTTTTTTCTTCACTTTTCTCTGTGCAAACTCAAAGAAACTCCCTAAATTTCAATGGAGCTGGTCCAAACTTCTAGTATTTTTAATGATGTCTGTCCTTTGTCAGAAAGATCAATCTTTTTCCTAAACCCTGAGTGCTATTGTCTGCTTTTCAGTGCTGTAGGAGTTTTGAGAAAGATTAGTATTTTATCTCTTGATGTTCTTTTAATATTCCAGGTGACTAGATAGTTTCTGTAATGTTCTGTGTGGCTGCCTCCATAAACTGTCCTTATTCTGAATTCACTGAACAGGTGTTATTTTTATATACCTGCAGATGGTAAGGCTACCAGAAAGGACATCACAGCAAAGCTAAATAGCATTTCTGACAATATAATACCGATTCCTCATACAGAAAACAGCTATCATGAGTAACTTCAAAATGGGCAGGCTCCAAATACCAAAGTGGAGTTAGATGGAGTAGTGGAGATGCAAAGTTCTGAGGGGTAGTCCAGGAAGTCTCACACTTTCTACAGAAAGAGATGCATTTGCTTTATACACAGGAAGGAATACTTACTATACCCTTATTAAAAAAAAAAACAAAACAACCAAACAACTTCCCAGAAAAAATACTCTCATACAAAAAGTTGTTTTTAATTTTGGTAAAAGGGCCTCTTGGGGATTTCCTGGATTATTTCCTTGCTATGTTTTGTATATATTGAGTTGTAATATTAAATCAGAACTTTGTTTTTATATGTGGTTTTACAAGGGACAAGACAAGGCTGTAACTTGAGAGGAAAAGGACTCTTTTGTTATTTTGATTTATTGGCTGTCTGGCTGAAGGTGTCTCCCCAGCACTGGTTCCCATCAAGCATCTGATAACCATCAGTTTTCACTACCCGATGTCTTAACTGCTCCCCCTCATAAACAGTTGCACAGAGTCAGCCCAATCCAAAAGCTGCTATGCCATAATCTCTTTACCTTGGTCTAGTGCCTTTTTGCTTCAAGAGGGATGACTATGTTCATAGTGTCTTATGTGCCCTTTGCCTCCTCCCACCACAGTTCTGCTGTTGGAGGCACCTGAGTTCAGGGAGGTTACCTGCGCTACAGAAAGCTGAAAACAACAGTATCTAAACCTATACTGGCAGCTTTCATGGACTAAGATTCTAAATGTGATGAAGAACACGACAGAGGTTATGGTTTTCACAACAGAATACAATAAAGTATTCAATCTGTCAATCTGAAGCAGATGGAACTGCATGTAAAACCACAAGATGCATCCTGCACTTTGGATTTAGGAAATTTTTAACAATACTTGCAGCACAGAGTAATCATTTAGAACTAAGCTTCACTAGTAGCCTGCAGGTGTCAACCTGTTGCTGCTTGGTATCTGCCAAACAAAGCAGGTAGGTATTAACAAAGCCTTAAAACATCTAAGCAAATAAAATTATAAAATATAACATGTAAGCCTTAAAGGCAGGATATACAGAAGATCAACAGCTATTGATTTCATTTCTTGGGTTCAAGAGCTGAGAAATTTAGACATTTTTACTTTTATATGCCACCAACAGATCAGGCCCATGCTTAATAAAAGAACAACATACTGCATTTTTATGGACCAATATGTCTTCAATCCTAACCATATGAAAAAGTTTCATTGTTTTAATGATCAGAGACAACAAGCACCGTTTTGTTCCAAAATAAAACTACAGTGGGATTGCATAACCCTGTTTCTCTCACACTCTTTGGCACAAGCTGATAGTTTGTCACTGACACAGCTGATAGGTGTGATTTTCCCTAATGGCAATGCTTTGCATCAGTCCCTCTATCTACAGCTAAGTTCTAAGATACAGCATGGTTTACTACAACTGAACATCTACATGGCTGCTTGGGATTAAAGCACATAAAGAACAAAGTCTTAGCCACTGACACTGCAGGAAGACTTTGAGGAGAGAATAAATATATTTACTCAAGTTTGGATTCATCCAGATACGTGATAAAGATCTTCATTTCTGTTGTTTTTCGTAAAGAAATGTAAATAACACTACTACGTTTCTCAACTTAGTCCCATTATCAACCTTAGATCCAAATGTATTTCTATTCATTAACAGATAGTGATATTTGTTATGAGTTTTCCACTAACATAGGCCATAAATCTTTTATTCAGCATTCTAAGGCTGTAAGGAAATTGTCTGAGAAAAATCATAAAGGGCAGCCTGGCCATTCACAGCTGGTACAGTTTGTAATGAAAATACCAGTTAAGAATGCCAAGTTGATTGTTAGTCACATTAAAAATTTATTAACTAAGAGTTCCCAGGAAAGCAAAGAGAGAGGAATAACTTCTTGATTTACAAAGTTAGTGGATCTCCAGTATAATGTACCAGAAATCTGGAAGAAATAGACTCTAAGGACTCCAACCAAATAACCTGAGTAACTGAAGCATATGGAAAAATGAACCTTCCTCATTATTGATAATGAACACTATACAAAGAAAAAGCTAGCTTAATTCTGATTGAACTATTACGTTCTGAAAACTGATACCTTATTTATCAAGTCCAGTTAGAAACGGCTCTGTATGAGTACCCAGACTTGAATATACAAGGCAGACTGTGCAAGTACTCACATTCAAGACAAATTTGCATTTATGAGCAAGTCCTGAATATGCATAGATATAAAGAAAGGGAGTTCTGTATTCATGTACTTATTTACTTAACACACAAACACAACACAAGCTACATTGAGCAAGAAAGAGGAATATTTTATTAGGCAAGAATAAGAGCACACAAAGGGAAAGGAAGTATTAATATCCCAGTTTTACAGAGCATGAAATAATTAACAAAGAGCTTAGTAGCTTATCTTGAGTTACATAGGAAGTCTGAGGCACAGGGAGGAAATGAAACCAGGACTGCCTAATTTGTCCCCAGTTCTTAACACAAGATCAACCCTCACCTTTAAGTCTGCATATCTGGGATCAAAGGTATAAACTTGCTTTCAGACTAAATCAGAGAAGGTTTGTACAGCACTGTCCTTGCAAGTAGTAAACCTTCAACTTAATCTATAATTGAAGAGGCAGCATTTCCAGGAGGCAAGCCCGTGACAGGGCACTGGTTCAGTATAGAATATGCCTACTCATGAAATTTTTAGCACTTTTTCCTTTATCAAGTCTGTGGTCCTTAAATTTTTCCATTTGAATTTACTATAACTAGTAAGATCATGACCATAAATAATACAGCAGCAAGGAAACAAAGCAATGAAATACATCACAGATGTAGTCTGACCAAGTGACCACTTGCTTTTACAGAGCAGAACAAAAAGCACTACGTAATTAGACCTACGGCCACAGGTTTGTAAGATGAAGGGATATTGACAGGTTACTGGTGAATTTAATCTCTTGCTGGACACGTGAACCCTCCAATGTGAACTGTACACCCACACAGGTCCTTGTTACACAGCTATCTAGAGGATGACATTGAAGGAGCCACTGGAGAGCCCTGACTGGTCACTCCCATTCATTTCCAATAAAACCAGAGTGCACTGAAGAGTGATGTGCATCAGGTTTGCTCTTACATAAAATCTGCAGGTGGCCAGGCAGACTAGGCATGGCTACCACACTAGAGTGTTACAGTAACACATGGCTGCAAAGCCTCAGATCACCATATCTCCTGACTTTTTATTATGCTTGGCCCATCTCAGAGCTAAGAATGTATTTAATCTCTTTGTCTTACTAAATCTTTGTGAGAAATATTTTCACCATCTGCAAAAGAACATACTAGAAGAAAATAACTATGTACCTGAAAATACCATTTTTGATTTTTTCTCCTCAGTATAAGGCACCCAAGGTGAAATAAACGAACTTCTGCCTAAATGCAAAACAGAATTATGAATGTAATGTCTGTGTTATTATGGCTTAGAACAATTAAGTGAACAACTGTTTGTTCCAAAACATACTTTGAGAGCACACAATATAAAGGATTACAAAACAAATACTACTGAGTTAAGGAGTGGGAGTGTTTTTTGAATGGTGAATCCACACAGGCAGATTCCATTAATATTAGTGACTTATCTGTAATTTTCTTTACTTGTTTTCCTGAATGAAATGATAGTCCCTGCTAAAAAGAATAGACTCCCCGCCTCAAAATGAGCAACAAAAAACTAAGAACAAGATTGATACACTCTGCATATAATTACATGTTGCTTGATGGCTATTAATAGAGTTGCACTAGCTGATGATTTGGTCCTTTATAAGTATAGGACTGCATAATCTTAGGATTCTTATATTATCACAGAGTCACAGAATATGGTGAACTGGAAGGGACCCACAAGGATCATCCAGTCCAACTCCTGGCCCTGCAGATCACCACCTCCAGGAATCACACCACGTGCCTGACAGCATTGTCCAAATGCTTCTTGAGCTCTGTCAGGCTGGTGCTGTGACCACTTCCCTGGGGAGCCTGTTCCAGTGCCCAAACACCCTCTGGGTGAAGAACCTTTTCATAACATCCAACCTAAACCTCCCTGACACAACTTCAGGCCATTCCCTTGGGTCCTGTCACTGGTCACCGCAAAGAGATCAGTGTCTGCCCCTCCTCTTCTCCTCACAAGGAAGTTGTAGACTGTGATGAGGTTTTCCCTCAGTCTCCTCTTCTCCAGGCTGAACAGACCAAGTACCCTATACGGCTTCCCCTCAGAGCCCTTCACCATCTTTGCTACCCTCCTTTGGGTGGTCTCTAATAGTCTTTCTTATTTTGTGGTGCCCAAAACTGCCTCCAGCACTTGAGGTGAGGCTGCCCCAGTGCAGAGCAGAGCGGGACAATCCCCTCCCTTGCCTGGCTGGTGATGCTGTGCCTGATGCACCCCAGGACCTGGGTGGCCCTCCCAGCTGCCAGGAGACTGCTGACTCAAATTCAACCTGCCATTGACCAGGACCCCCAGGCTAATGTTGCTTTCCATGGTGCTGCTTTCCAGCACCTCATTCCCCAGTCTGTCCCTACATCCAGGGCTGCCCCATCCCAGGTGCAGAATCTGGCACTTTCCAATGTTGAACTTCATATGGTTGGTGATTGCCCTGTTCTCTAATTTGTAGAGGTCTCTCTGCAGGGCCTCCCCAGTGTCGAGGGAGTCAAAAGCTTCTCCCAATTTTGTATCATCTGCAAACTTGTTCAGTATCCCTTCCTGTCCTGCATCCAAGTCATTTATGAAGATGTTGAAGAGCACAGGGCCGAGGATGCAGCCCTGCAGGACCCCACTAGTGACAGGTCACCAGTCTGATGTCACCCTGTTCACTCTAACTCTTTGTGCCCAAACTTAGCTGGGTAGATATATGTGTAAAGCTAGTATACCCATACTTTCTTATTACTGCTGTTATTGTCTTGCTGTTTCCTTGCCATGCTCTTTAGCTATCGTATGATCTTTACATAGACTAAGGCAGACTTTGTTTTTCCCCTTTCCACTTAATGTTAAGAGGCTCTCACCCTTTGGAGACATATAGGGAAAAATGACTTCTAGGAAATTTGCATTTTCATAGTCTAAAAAGCTCTTTGGACAAGAAAGCCCTATTGCAGTCACTGATATTTACCTACCCATCAATCCTGCACAGGGTGCAGGGCTGCAGTTCTGTTTACTTTTGTATCTGAGGCCTTCATGGAGAAGTTTCATGTATGTACAGAGAGTGTTCAGTCTGTCTGGAGCCTAAGCTGAAATTTCTTTCAAAATCCTTTCTATTCTTTCTGCCATAACATCTCTACTTGAGCAGAAATGTCAGAGCGGTCTCATCCACCTGCTTCCATGGTTAAGCGCTCTGCCCTACCTGCCTGCCAACTATTACCTGATACCCAGGGACCTTCCCATCTTGTCCTCCAGTCCATTAGAAGGAATACCACGGATTTTCAGCTGGTTTGTTAAAGTTCTCCCCACTTTAATTAAAAAACCAGTCTACACCCTTTACTCTACTTAATGAGCTTACCACAGTCTTGATATTGTTTTGCACCCCCTTTAAAAATCTGACAAATTCACCTGGGGGATGACAGGGCTTTCTGTTTCTGATCCAACTCCCACATGGTCAGTGCTTTATCTTTAGCTCCTCACTCAGCCCATAGCTTTGATTACGACTTCCTCAGCTGCCCTGGAGGCCACACACCTGCCTTTATTGTCAGGGAGTGACCCCCTCGTGACCAGATTCTTCTCCATCACCCACATCACCTCAGTGCCATGGCCTGTCCGGAGCTTATCAACTTTTTCTACCTCTCTGCGACTTTAAATCTGTGAGCCTGACTTCCCAACAGCTCTCAATTCTCTCCTGCTCTGCCTGCCCTTTAGTTTGCTTGTGTGCAGTTGGTCCTGCCTATGTTTATGTCTCCTGCACCTTTGCTCATGACCATGGGAACCGTCTCCATCTAGCCTGTCAGTCAAGTCCACAGCACAGCTAGCACCTTTGGCAAGAAATCCCAATCACCAAGAGTTTTTCTAAATAATATTTCTAAATTACGACATTTCTTACTATCTTGCAGCTAAATATTTGGCCAGATTTTTGTGATTCAGTATGTGATTGCTGTTAAAATTTTTTTTGCTGTTTCTGACGTGTCTTCTTGCCCAATTGTATCTATCAAAATTTTTATTCAAGGAGAACCTTCTTGGCTTGTGGCTATAGCAATGTTGCTCTGTCTCTCCATAGACTCTCCTTTTTTTTGTTCTCCAGCTACACACTGTGTGTCTTGGATTCCTTGCAGCCTCTGTCTCTTCCACCTCTTACTCAGTGTCAGGAGTCGCCTCACAGCTCCCATTCCCATAATACCACCTTCCACTGTGCAGTTTCTAATCTTTCAAGGAGGCCTTTGTGTTGCCTGCCCCCAAGACTAGCACAAAGCTCTGACTGACATCTTCAGCAATGGCAGTCAGCACTGCCCTACCTCAAATCTGCTGTTTATTATGTCATGCTTGTTGAGATAAACAAGTCTGAAGGGCTTCAGGCTCCTGGGCACCATGATGATGGAAGTAATATAAATGCTTCAGCATCTGAGTTCTAACTCCATTGTTGCTGAATTTGATGGTCCCAGTAGACTCTCTGAACTTAAACTAGATGAAAGGAGAGCAGAAGTCACTTTGTGCATTGTAGGTTTTGTATTAATCTCTATACACAGTTCCAATCTGAATATGGTTTTGCAACATGCAAGGGCCATTTATTTCCTACCGTGTCCATCTCTAGTTGACAAAAAATGAAGTGTTGACACTTAATCACAGGGTCACTTCCTCACTACAAATTATATATAAAATTTTGTTATGTATTGCACTTTCCATAATTAAATATCTGTACTTGTGTCAACATGAGTGATTACAGCTTTTGGGCTTTTTCACAGAAACTTCTCCAGCCTTTTAGAGTTACCAGGTAAGTTCACTTAGTGCTCTATACTTCCGTAATAATGTATTCCTAATTTCTGTGCTAGGATAATAAACTGTTTTGTGGGGAACTGCTAACCAAAGGAATGTAATTTATCCAATAAGGTGAAAAAAAATTTGGATTTTATATAAGCTCATAGGAGCAAATCTAGTTTGTTATCAGGCAGCAGGACCACGGTGATACTTGATAATAACACAAATCACCTATTTAAAACTCTGTGAACTGTTTTTCAGCTCTATTTCTTTTATGTTCAGTGTATTCCACAAACAGCACAAAAAAAAAGTTAATCTGAAACAACCTCATTGTTGCTGATATAAGAGCAATTTAGAAAAAAGCGCTCCTTAAAGCCAAGTCATAACAGCAATGAACTGACCTGTTGGAGAACTACAGCCCACACTTGGACAGGTCACAGCACGGCACTGGGAATCACCGCCTTGCAGACGACTAGATGGCACTGTTCTGCTTGGCACAGCTGCAAACAGAAACTTGTTTGCTTGGCTACTGAAACACCCAAATACCTGACTGATGTCGCTTTCATTAGTATGAACACAAAAGAAAGAAAAGGCAGTCTTAGTATTTTTTATGTGAGTGAAATATTTTTTATTCTTTTTTTCTTGAGGTCCTTATTTATTTTAAGGGTACTTCAAAAAACCCTAAGCATTAAAAATATATAATCAGGCATTGCATATTACATTATTCTGGTAATTTTGGACATCCATTCATTAGCTAAATGCTTTAATCATTACAGACCCCAAGTTAAAATCAAGTTGCAGTGAGCAGTGACAGTTATATGAAAAACATATTTTTGATGTGAGTGTCAATGGTTTTAAGACGAGCTAATTTTAGTATAACTGATGGTCTAAGAGGGAAGCAATATTCACAGTCATTCAAGGAGATTCAAAACCAATTATATAATAGAAAGTAATTGCATGTATGAAACAGAGGAACTCAAGGGACAGACCCAAAGGACAAAACTGTTAACAGTTAAATGATGATCTTTCTCAGTGCAGTGTGTGAACCAAGATAATGATCTCTGATTAACAAAATCAGGGTTTTATTCGGCTTGGCTAATGACCTAGGGCGAATTTGTGAACTGCACTTTAAAACTCAGAGCTGACCTTCCCCTGAAGAGCCAGCTGGAGCCTCAGGCCTGCACAGATGCACCAGCTGGAGCTGAGAGGCTTTTCAGCTCTCGTGGAATAAGAGGTGAATTTTTCATCATCCAGTTCAGACAAAATCAGGCAAATAAACTCAGAACACCTCTTTAAATGCTCCAGAGAGAATGCTTCTGTGATCCCATCTGTTCAGCAGAAGAGCTTGGGAAGCTAGTATCCCCAGAAGAAAAGTTCCAAGAAACACCTCTGGGTTAAGAACTTCTTAAATCATTGCAGCTTTTTGCAAAGTTAAGGTCTGTGCTTGACATCTTTTTTCCTTTATAGAGTTTGTCTGGCCAAGAGCTGGAGAAGACCTAAGGTAATTTAGATTGCAAAGGGGAAGTACAGAAAATCTTGGTAAGTAGCACATCCTTTCCTGATTTACTTCTGTCTCCATGCAATAATTTCATATATCTCTCACCTCAAAGACTCAGCTTTTCTTTACTGCCAAGCTGTGATGAAGTCTTCACAGAAATCTTAATGTATTTTTGTTTGGCAAAAGGATAATCTGCCACATGCCAAATAGAAAACTTTTATGTGATCATTCTAAAACTTCAATCTTTTAATCTGGAATAGAAAAGCCAAAACTGTGAGAGAGGGCTTTGTATCTTGTATTTACCCAGACTTCTGAAGTATTTTTTTTTTACTACATGAAATAATGCTGCAGACTGTTATGTGAAAAAGGATTTGTCTAGTTCATCAAATCTTTTGCCTTGGGACTTTTTTTGCCTCCAGTATTTACAATAAGGCACCTTCAATTTCTAGTAGCTACATTGTTCTTTGACAAACCTTTGCCCTAATATTGCTATAGGCCTAATGCAAACTATTCAGCTATGCTCACAATTAACCACAGAATGAATTGCCCTGCAGAAAAGAGAGAGAAATTATGTCTCAAAGACCTTTAAAGTAAATTCAATAAAATTGATAGAACCCTTCCAGCACTTTGCCTGAGAGCAAAGCATTTCTCAGCAGGCCCATCAGGTCTGGCATGGGTAAACTGGGCAACCCACTCACACTGCCTCCCGGCTGGTGCACACACAATTTAGGAAGAGCAGCCTCTTTTCCAATCTCTGATCCCACATGTCAGACCCAGTTAGATGATGGGTCACTCCTGGGTGTTCCAAGGAGCATTCAGCTACTGCTTTTTTTTTCTTTCATTGCAGTTCTGTTATACATAGCTTCAGTTAAGACAAGTCATTATTATTATCACTGTTTAAAAAGTTTGTGAGGATGATTTTTAAAATCCATAAGGTTTCTGGGACTATTCAACTGTTTTAAAATTAACTGATCTCCTTTTCAATTATGATTTTTTTTGTCTCTTTCTTCTTTCCCCCAAATGTGGTGTGTTCTAACCCACATTGGATCTTAAATCCTTTGTTGTGCAGCTGAAAGGAGGTTGACTTAGTAAAAGGGAACTAATGATGTGAGAATAAGAAGCAGCAGGCATGGGAAAGAGTGCAGGATAGCTTTTCCTACAGCAATGAAAATACCGTATATTTTCATTGATATTGTAGAAAAACTTGATATTGTAGAAAAACACAGTGTTTGACTTACTCAGCACAAGAGTCTGTTGCCCAGGGTCCTCCTGAAGCACAGCATGGTCAGGTGTTTCACTCCTGGCAGAGGCGGGGTTCTAAGGTCAGAAATACAACTGCCACAACAGGGTGAGCTCTGTGGAGCTGTGTCTCATCAGAAAGGTACTGCTGTGGAGTGCTCCATTTCTGCTCAGGTGTTCAAAGATTGCAAGCCAAACATCAAGACTGAGAGTATTTAAAAGAGTAACATAGGAAGGCATTGTTTACCATCTTACCACGTACACATGGGATATCTTTCAAATCTATTTTTACTATCTAGAATCTCCTTAATTAAATTTACACCTATTTCTCCTTAGCCTAGAAAATCAGGAGATAAAAATTCCACTACCAGAAGCTTCAGGATAAAATTCTGTATACTGGCAATGCTGACTGTATGAGATGCTACCTCTTCAATTACTAATTCATTTTGTATTATTTTTTCTGCCTTATTTCCAAAGTAAATCCCTCTTGCTGCCTTACCAGCCCCACTTTGCTTTGCTTATGAGCTCTAACAAGATCATAGCGTGAGGTAGCATGATTGCCATCAATAGACAGAACTGGGTTGTGATCGTGGTGATTTGCTGAGACATCCAGGCCTGTAATTGCTTAATAATAACCATATCTGGTCTGTTTGTGCACAGCAATCCTGTGTTAAAGTTGTCTCTGACTCTTAGCTAACTCAAAGTCGTGGTGCAAAAAGTACAGCTGCTTGCAAATGGTGTGACAAATATAGAAACCATCAGATATGTAAAATGCTGCAATACAGGAGTAAGAGCAGCTAGCAGAGAAATCCCTGCTGTGGAAAAATCAGGCTTGAGAAGCCCTTAGTTTCCTGAAATAAAATAGTATGTAGTCATACTTAGGAAATACAGTTCTATATCTCAAATTATAGTTCCATAGGACATACTGTTTGCTTGTGGTCACTTTTTAATTTTTCTTAATTGTTTTCTGCTCTGACAGTGAATCCTCACTCCTGAACATGATTACTTTATTCTCTCAAAGCTATTCCTTAAGGAACACCATTTGGGTGAGGGTTAGGAAACAGTCTTGGAAGAAAGACTTTTTGTGAAATGACTTCTACATTAAACTATTTTAAGAACCATGATTGATGGGCATGAATTTCTCTGGACCAACCACTACAAACATCAATCTTTGCAAGAGCAAGTCCTGAGGATATTCAGGTGACACTTTTTTTTAATGCAGAAGGAAATTAATGTCTGGGACAGGTTGTCAAGTAGCAGTTGTACCTGTCACCATCACTTTATGCCTGTGTGATACATGAATTGTATCATAATTTTATAGAACAAAATGACAGTCCAGATGTGAAAGTTAGACAGAAGGATATACAGACTCAGATAAGACACCTGTCTGCCTTTTCTGATTAAATTTTACCATTTTGAGTAACATCCCAAGACAATAAGCATGGAAATTCTATGAATAAAAATGCAGTCTACCTATTTTATTTAATTTTTTTTAGTATTTTAATGATGAGTTTTTCCATATATGTTTTTTTCAGCACCGAGGAGTATCATTACAGTGCAGAAAATGCTATTGAGGAGAAACTAAGAGGAATAAAAAGCAGAGCAGCAGCAATCAATATAAGGACAGGAAATCTGGTAAAACCAAAAAAATTTAGTTAAAAGTCACGGCATAGGTTTATGTAACTAGTCAAAACTTATAAATCAAATGTCCTGACAGCCCACTATTCAGTCAGTTTGTTGCTCATAGGTACTTGAGAAAAACCAGATATTTGCATCAAAACTGAGTGAGGTCAGTTCCTGGTTGCAGAGAGAGAAGATTATGGTCTCTAAGTGTAAATCAAAATACTTATGTACTATATACTATGGCATAAATATGAAATAAAACAACTCCTCTGTTCTGGTGATGATGGGATGATAGAAACAGTGGCTGGAGTCACAAGACTTTGGGAGAGATTGGGTAGATGCTGAGGCAAAAGACTGGACCATGCAGAAAGCAGGTTATACCTGGCAGCAGATTTTCCAAGTACTTTTCTGCTTCTGTGATGATACAAGCTGTGCAAAATGATGATGATGTGCTTAAATCAAAGTGTTCTCTTAATTTATACTTTTGCCCACGGTATGTTGCTATGTACTTAAGTAACTGTGCAAGTTGTGTGTTACAAGAATCCAGAGACTCACAGCTAAAGGAGAGAAAGGAGGAATAAATCAAACCAAACTGGCTGGCTTGAGGGTGCACATAGCTGTTAGACTTCACAGTGTTCTCAAACAGACTTCCAAGCTGTAAATTTCTCAGTCTGCTTAACAGCATTGTATTTTGCAAACTTGCTAATAGATTAGTCTAAGGAAAACACATAAATCTGTAGCATTTGATTTCATTCACCTGAGAAAGCTTTCTGATCCTCCGTCTAGTCTTTAAAGACTTTTTGGCAATTGTAACATAAAAAAAAAAATCCTCCCAAAAATTTCAAGTAGGAACATAAAAAGTAATTTCTAGTTTGATCAGTCTTACACTGCAGTTAATTTTTACCCATCAGATCAAAAGACTGACTTCTTCCAGGCTGCATTGAACTACTTTAAATTCTTGCAAATAAAAAAGCACTAATATCTCAGATTAACCATGTTGTTCATATCTGAATAGATTTTCTGACTCATGTAATTACATTTTTAAAAAAATTAAAATATGGATTCCCCATGTAGAGCAAATGATTTATCAACCCTTCAGAAGTTTTACCTATAGAAGAGCATCTTCTGCATTCAAAACTGTAAAACCTAAATTTTAAGTTGTATGTAAACAAATAAATTCCTACCTTTTTTTTCAAACTGAAAGCATGTTCATGTTGGAAACTCTGAGGATTCTGCAGTTTTAAAGTCATGCCACATTTCAAGGAGTTTGCAAACCTAATTAAAGGGCAGACTCAAATTATTAAATGTATTACTGGGCCTTCCAAGTCTAAGTGTCTAACAGTGGTTCAGCAGATGGACTCTAGAGGGAATAAATCTAAGGCCATGATTCTGGAAAATATACACTTAAACATCTTTTTCTGCAAATGCCAAGATATGAACTCATACATCTCCTCAGGGCAGTGTCTTTTAACTAGATAGATCGTTCTGAGTTGTCTTTCTTAGGAATATTTTCCCAAATCAAAGCCTAAAATAATATACCTGCTGCAGAATGTGCAAGTATATCTCTGGTGGGGGTAGAGGATGTTCTTGTGTCCTTTGACTCCTGGCATTTTGCTACACGATCAAACTGCCACAGATGATATTTTCAAGGACAGCTAATCACACTGCACTTAAGCAAACAACAACATCCAGCTGCACCGTGTCAGAAAGTCCAAGGCTATGGAAACAACATTACACTTTAAAGGAACATCCTAACAAATTTGTAGATTCAAGCTCACTGGCAAAGTTGGGGGTCTTAAAACTTAGAGGCCCTGGCAGTTTCTGACCCAAATACCTCTCACATACAAACATATACTAAAAGAAAAAGGAAAAAAGAAACAAAAAACCCAACCCAAAACTGGTTGCATATAAGCTATCATTGTGTGGCAGAGCATGTTCTTATCTTTGCAATATACATAGTGAAATACAATAACTCACCAGTTCATCACTCAAAAAGCTAAATCTGATTTTACAGTGAAAATGCAATTTTGTCTCATCAGGTTCCATAGTGCTGAAATGCTAAAATTAACAATAGAAACTGATGTGATATGTTTGAAATTAAATTGAATCACTGCAAACAATAGTTTTCTTCAGGGGCCAGCCTTGACTGAGTATGTTTTTCCACTTCATTTTGCAAAGAAATCATCAAGTCTAATGGCTTCAAGCAATCCAAGTGACATGTAGGTTGAGCAAATAGAAAAGCATCACTGAAAAAATGCCACACAGGAAGAAGGAGAAATTACCACACACAGCACTAAAGGCCTTATCATTTCCACATTTCATCTGAAGTCCTTTTAAGCAAAGCAAGGAGCCCAGTGAAGTCAGTAAAAAGGATTTAGACTTCTTTAATCCCTGAGTAAGGCCCAGTGTCTGAAGCCCATTGTGTGAACCTAGTGTACAATTGTAAAAGGTGGATACAGAGGTATAAGTTTGGGTTTTATATCAAATGTCAGAAGATTTGTCAAGAACCATCAAGAGGAAGACAGAAGGGCAAGTCCTCAGCCCACAAGCAACACACCTTAGAGCCAACCTGATGGGCACCAGTGGCCAAGGCCAGCCACCTCAATGGACATGGGCTGAGTGGAGATGCTGCTCTTCACGGCTGCTCGCTCCACACAAAAAAGATGGGAATTTTCCTCCAGAAGAGGAGAGTCTTACAGTGATTTTCATCCACTTTCCTGGGAAGAAGGGGACAGTATAGGCCTGAGAGCACATCACTGATATATAATGGAATGAGGCTTGTTTAGCTCACAATCAATCATGTAAAAAACTGCAAATAGAACAGGATGCATCTCAGTCTGAATTTAGTCTTTTTGTGGTCATTTATTTCCTTGAAATACCGTGAGAGACAGATTTCTTCAATGTGGTCACCACATATTAATTATAATTTTTTTCTCCAAATAGATATAAATAAATAATATATTTTTTTCTCCAAATAAAAAATAAAAGGTCAGAGAGAAATACCCAGTGCCATTTTTTTCTTTTAGAGCTGAAGTACCAGCCAATTCCTCCTTTCAGAGCCAGAAGGCTGTTAGGTAATTCCAGTATAAACTGTTCAATTCCTAGATGCCTGTTTAACAATATTCATTTGTATTTGTTTACTTTAAGGATAGAACTGCAAGGAGGTTTACAGTCCTTATCCTTACTTAGGGAAAAGCCTATATGAATAGAGAAGTGGTTAGGAAAACAAAACCTGTGAGGTTTCCTGGGGAAGACTTTCTCCTAATCCTTCCTGGAAAACACTGAGCTGAGTGATTTATTGAAAGAAAAAGCACTCAGTTGAATACTGCTCCAGTCCTTAGACAATATGGACATCTGAGCCTTCCCCCCAGGACAGCAAACGTGTGTCCATAGCAGTGTTTTCTTCTCAGAACTGAGCTCCGCTGCCTTCTTGTTGGCCTCCAAAGCCCTCTTGCTCAGTGACATGCTTCTGAGGGCTCTGTTCATAAGCTACAGAGACTTCAGAAGAATTTCTAGAGAAACTATGTAAATTCACAGAAACCAGCTCAGTATCTCACGTGCAAAGCCTGCAACACTGTCAGTGTGTTAATGCCACTGCTGCAGCTGCTACAATAGGAATCCAGAATTTACTTAAAACAACGGATTCCAGGTTCACCTTTTCAAAGAACAGGGACTTTGAAGGCTCTAGTCTTCCCTCCGTGGCTTACAGCTACCGTTTGGCTCATAAATTAACACCTATATTAAAAAAAGTGATTAATAATAGTAATAATAATAATAATAATAATAATAATAATAATAATAACAAATTTTGTCTTCCTTCTACATTCATGTTCTTGCTCTGGGTAACTTATACAACAACTAAGGTGAAAAAATGCAGACCTGCTACAGTCAATGATCTTAATTAATTTCTACCAGTGGAGAATACGAACAGATGAGATATCAAGAATATCATACATGTCAAAGTAAGACATTTTTACATTTACAAATATAAAGAAAATGTAACAAATAAAAATATTCATAATTTCCTTCCTGTATTATTAAAAATTAAACTGTTTTTTTTTTCTTTCTATGCGTAAAACTTCTGAAAAGTTGGCAAACCCTTTGTTAGCCCTGGCAGCACAGAATTTTCACTATTTTTTTTTTTTTTAATATTATCTTAATACCAGAGTCTACTGAAGTTATAATGACATAGTTTTCATGATTGCCTTTTTATTCCTAGGAAATGAAAGAAGTCTAATGCAGTCTGTAAGAATCCAGTCAAATCAAATGGGTAAAGTCAGATCAAATGAGTAAAGATTAGGTAGGGAAAGCTCACACAGCTAACTACGGTTTTATACATTATTTTATTCTGGTGAAAATAATTTTGAAATATGAAGCACCTCAGCAGCTTCTACATTATGTGTTCTTTTACAGGCTAGGCTGCCCCTGGGAAGTTAACAGTAAACTGGGAATCACACCATGATCTCTTTGATTTCTTCCAGCCATTTTTCTTGGTGGCAATGTTTCTGAAGGTCAGATTCTGCTTTACTTATGCCTGTGCAGATGCAGTGTTTCAGAAGAGTGTCAGGAGCAGAAAAGGCAAGAGATAACTGACAGCATAAGCAATAGCTTGTGCTATCTTGGGACAAAATTTGTGTAGGGCTCCAAAGGAAAGGTTCAGCTTTGTATAATAAGAGAAAAGATAGTAATTTAGGAATTACGTGATCAGAGAAACTGATGATAGAGATTAATTTTGGAGGACCCTTTTGGTTCTGTTTATGTGGACAGACATAGCAAGGGTGAACAAGTAAGTTGCCTTGGGCAGGAATTTTAATGGTGAGGGAGAGCAGAATTTGGAATGTGAATCAGGAAAAAGAAATTTGAAAGCACATTGATCCTGGAGAACTAGAGACAGTCATTAGGGAATATGACTCCAATTACATATATTACCTTAAGAATATTTGTACTTAACTCAGACATTATATTTCAGCCCTTCCTACGGCTATACAAATAGTCTCTGGAAGTTTACCTGATAATTCTTTTTTTTGGGAGGGGGCAATCAAAGACCTTCTGAAGGCTGATGAACAGAAGTAATTGGGTTTCACAGAGTAAGTACCAGGGTTTCATCCTGATTTGGTAGAGGATTCATTTAAACTTGAGTTTTCAATGCCTTCTTTCTTAAAAATGATACAAAAATATACATTTTCTCCATTCTTATGTTCATGTAATCTAATTAATAAAGATAAAAGGATTAAGCTTTTCTTAGAAGTTGATAAATGTGAGGTTAATGAGCAGTGCAAGGAGCAATTTGAACCATGCAGCCACACTACTTGGTTCTAAATTAACTGTAATCATTCAGAAAATGGACTTAGGTATCATCCTGGACAGTGCAATACAAATCTATGATGTCTCTGTCAGAGTAGTTAAGAAGCAAACAAATTGCTAGAATTTAAAAGGAGCAGGTGGGAAAGTAATAGCAAAAGTATAATAATGCCATTCTCTGAACTGATAGAATGATGTATCTGGCTCTAGACTCCCTATCCCCACAAAAGACAATGTAGAAAAGTAAAAAGCTCAGAGATAGATGAACAGAATAAGTTAGATGAAGAGAATAATTGGATACAGGAAAGAGAGAATGGTACTATTTTCAGAGAATAATTGAAAGAGATATGCACAATACTGAATGAAAAATCTCTTTTTTTTTTTTAAAGTTGTCCCTCTTTCTAAAGCATCTGTACTGTGTTGCAACCAGTCCTGATGGTGTCAGTACTATACTTACTACAGATGAGCCTTATCTACTTTCTAAGTGGTAACAGTAGTATGAAGAACTGCATATTAAAGATTTTCTTGAAGCCAGCCCTGTAAACATCTTCCTCTCTAATCTGTCTTCTACATTTTCCTGTGACCTGCTCCCTGTCCCTAATGAGGCCTATTGATGCAGTTGAAAGTAATGCTTACTGAGAATGCAATTCAGCTCCTCCATGCCAGCAATAGGTGAGCAATGACACGGGTGTGCATAGCACTGCCATGCAGGTCACACACAACTCTGGCTATCCTTCAAAATGTTTGATCACGTCAGTATCACAAGCTGGCTCATCCTCAGGTGTGTTCTCTCCCGCACAAGGACCAGCAGGCTGGCTCTGAGTCCAGGGAAGGGAGGACAGTGTTAGCACGTAGATGAAATTACTCTGAAGAATTTTCTGCGCAGTCATCTGTGGTTAGAGGTACATATTCATTACGGCCAATTGAGCCTGTTGCTAAGGCATGCTCTCTCATCTCTCCGTGTCACTAAACTCTCACAGCCAGCAGCTCCAAACAGTTCCAGTTGCCTGGGAGACCCTGCTCCATCCTGGCGAGCAGCAGCTGGCCTCCCTTTTGCACACCCTCACGGGGACTCTGCTGAGCTCCAGCGACCCGCCCCAGCACAAAGCTGTCAGGTGAGCGGCAGAAGGTGCCCTTGTCCATCCCTCCAGCAACCTCAGGAACTGTGGAACAACACCGTTGCATACCTGTGCAGCACAGATTTCCCACAGGTTACCATTCAGGTCCACAGGGGCTATGCTTTTCTTAAAGATGCCCCATGGTATAGGCCCAAACCAGCTGGAAAATCAAGGATGAATATCACAGTTTATATCTCAGGAACAAAATAATTTAATTTCTAAATTATTACAGAGAACTCAGATTTTTCAGGCACATGAAAATGTGATATGAATTCGCATAGGCAGTAAGCTCACCTGCAAATTTCACCCTCTTGCTTCAACTTCAAAGAAAACAACTTCAAATTTACTTTCTTTTAAAATAAAAACCAGCTAATATAATAAAAATGAAATTAAAAATATATAAACTTAGACAATAATTCCACCAAAGCCAAGCACTGCTCTTCACACATTTCTCCTCCTTGGAGAACAGATGAAGAGAATGAACCACACATAATTTTGGCCATTTGGGTCATTTTGGTCATAAAGAATTACTGCCAAAATAACTGGGAGAGCTTGGCTGTGACTCACATTTTTCTGTTAAAATCTCATCATGAAAAAACACACATTTGTGACAGACCTTGGCTCCTAAGTAATAGCACATCACATAATTGCTTGAATCTTTTTGCCTTGTTTATTTCTAAACCAAATTTCTTCAAGCTCACAGCTTTTCAGAAAGATTATGACTGTATTTTTGAAGAGCCTAATTTGCATGAGTTTTTTTCAAGAAAAAAACCAAACCCCCAAAAATATACAAAGCATGTCTCTTGCTATCACAAGTAAAAATCTCCAAACAGCCTAGATCACTGTTCATTGCATGTGAATACAGTTATCTGATACACTGTGGAGCATTTTTAAAACTTGTTTAGATCCTGTTGAACATTAGATATTCAAGACATAGAAATTAAATATTGGTTTATTTACACCCCCACTTAATCAAAATTTATTAAAATTTTGTTAAGTTTTTAAATTACCCATACAAATAGATTTCCTTCAAAGGAGCTTTTCTTTTTTTAAGTGGCCCTTTAATCCCTAATTGTAATCAAGCTTCAGACAAAATTTCCAGATGGTAGTTTCGTTCTAGACAATCTGCTCTTTCGAGTGCCTCTCTCTGTAAAGCCCAATGAACATCAAGTGCATTTATCACATTCTGATGCAGTTCCTAGCACAAGATACATTTACTTTTCATCTAATAGCATATCAAATATTTTACATTGTAATAATTGATGCAGCGATTGCAAAATTGCTGTTCAGCAGTGGAAAAAAATGCCATTACAGAACACAGCCAAGCACCCTGACAGTCTGATGTGAACCCTAATGAATTAGCTGACAAATGAGCACAGTAAGTTCTGCTCAAGTGTGCTCTCTAAGCAGCAATTCACAAAATCTGCTTTTCACTGTATTTTTCCCTTGTAAGGCTAAAATCCATGCAAATTAGTTCTCAGCTAGGGTCATCAGATGAAATGTATTGAACACATTTGAAGAGAACCTTCCAGACTCCCTTCCAGCCCTGTGCTGTGCTCAGCACTTCCTTTCTGTGCACTAAACCCCTCTGAGCCTCTCAGCACCAGCCATGCTTTAACACTTATTGGCTGTGACACTGAAACAGATGGAACAAGAACATTTTGACCACAGCCCAAACCAGGATTTGCTCCTTGGAGATGTGTCTTCCTTGGCCTGTTGTACCCTTGCCTCAGAAGAGTCCTTCTGTAGCGTCCCAGGCCCACACTAAATCTCATAGAGGCTTCACAGCACTGAATCTGCTAAAGAGATTTTGAAATTCTCTACTGCAATCATAGTGCAAAGCCTGCCTACCAAGTGTTCTGTAAATCTTATTCTGGCAGATTTTGGTTCAGAAATAGGATGCAGGCCTTATCTCAGTTGAGGATTGCATTTCATTGAAGATAACATGTCATGGGAAGCTGCCTATGTTCCCCTTCCTCCTTAAGGAAGTCTATCCATGCTTTGAAAATCACCACTGTAGTATTTCTAACATTAAGCAGGTTTTCCACAACTGACTGATCACCTGCATTTCTCCCACTCTGTCCCAGTACAGGGTAGCCTGGCAGAGCTGGGTAGCTGTTGATTGCTCTTTGTGAACAGAGACAGTCTTTGCCACTCCTAGTGAGCCTTCTGTGCACATAAAGACAGGACAGTTCTCCACCAGACCATCAACCCACAGCTTGCCAAAAACTTCTGAACTAGTGCATTAAGACTAGCAACATGAAACTGGAACTGCAAGATCCAGTGGCTTTGGGCTGAGATCATTCTTCATGACGCATAGAATCATAGAATCATTTAGCCTGGAAAAGGCCTTTAAAATTTGAAGACCTCACATAAAAATGGACATTAAAAAAAAATGTATTTTAGAGACAGAGATTCAGCTCCTCTCCTGTTGGTTGGAAATAAGAACTTCCCCAGTCTGAGCAGCCCTGACTGCTAAGGCTACAGGGACAAGCAGATCAGCAGCCACCTCTGCTGGATGGTCTTAACTCAGAGTGGAAGGACTTCATCTCAAAGCTTCATCCACGTTTGTAGGTGCCACTCAGTTACCTTTTGAAAGGTAAGTTCCCTCATCATCCTCACAATCTAGCCACCTGATAAACATACCAGGAATACTCAGGCATGAAAGCATGAGGGAAAGGAGAGAAGGCTCAGGGCTATTCATCCTGTTGCTTGCCCAGAGTGCTCCTTGGAGATGACAGTGACAGTGACCTTCCATCCAACTGGAAAAAGTGCCTCTTAGAAAGCATGTTCAGGAAGCTGGACCACAAATGTCACATAGGAGACCATCAATGACCTTGCAGCCAAAGCAGTGCAATTGGATGTGATGGTAGGGAAAGGTGAAAATAAAATTGAGAAGGCCCATGGTCAGACCATGAACAGCAATTCTCCATTGCAGAGTTCCACTTGCAGAGGAAACAAATGTACCTCAGAAATTACCTGTCCCAGAAGGACTGTGACAGAGCAATCATATATGGGCATGGAAGGGATGCTGTGAAGGATGTCCCAAGTTCAGCCCTTAGTCCACCTCCAGAGAGAATGAGAGTCCAAGAGCACACATCTTTATGCGGCTCCAAGTCTCTGCTTTCTACAAGCAGCCTGCTAAGGATGCCAAACAGGGAGCAGCAGGCAGACAGTGACTTCCACCAGCACCAAGTCACTGGGGCCTACAGAAGAAAGGCATAGCTGGATGAGCCTTATCAGTAAACCAGGACATGATGAATAGCAAATGTGAACCAGGAACCTGTTGGGAAAAAGAAGTAATGGTGTGTGAAAGGTGTGTTGCGTACCTGCAGACACATGTGTGCACCTCAGTTATGAGGCTGTCTCACCTCTCCCAGACAGCTGCTCTCTCTGCTGCTCAGGGCACCCATCAGAACTGCAGTCTGGCCCAGGGAGTGCAGAGCCACAGCAACGAACCTGCAGGAATGGAGCTTGCTCCGTCCCTGTCCCACAGGCAGATGCAGTCTGTCTTTAAGGCAGGGCCAGGCACAGACCCAACACTGCAGTCCAGGAGGGGAATGGTGTGAGTGATGGAACCTCACGGAAACGCTGAGAGGTGCCTCTCAGCTCTGGTCACAGTGGATACCCAGGCATTTTACAGAGGCACTGTAAAAGTGTGTCGAATAGATGCAGACTGTATTCCAGCCTGGGATGCCCTCAGGAATCCCTACATCAGGAATGGGGGACAACACCTAAATATTCTTAATGGTATGGAACCTGGTTGCTTGATTCATTACCTCCCTTTTATGTTTTGCCACAGAACCAGAGTTCAGAGAAGTGATTTGTTTGTGCTGTTGCTGTTTCATGGGACTTAGTCTCTCAGGAGGTGACCTTTGCTCAGGGAACCTATTTCTCATGAGGCACTCTGATGTCTTTACCTGTCATAAAGGCTGTTAACTGCAAGCATCTATGGCTTTTATGACTTATCTTAGAATTCATTTTAGAAGCTACTTCTTTTTGTATGTCATTTATATACCTACTGAAAACACAGTATTTAGTCATCAGATCTCCTGGAGATAGCTGCTCTATAAAACCATAAAATAAGTACATTCCAGGAAAAGGTTTCCTTTTTTTGTTTTCTTATTTTGACAATGATGTATATATACAAAATAAACCAAGAATTCTGTCGTGTTGAGATTATAATGGATCAGTTCAGGAGTTCATATTTTTTAATAGGTTTTCTTGTTCTTGAATTATCTCACAAGTTTCATAAAGTGAAAAAGAAAAAGCCAAGGGGCGTTTTGGCACTGCTTCATATCTATAGCTTTTACACTGAATTCATACTTGCCACTGAAACATTCCATCTTTTTAGAAATGATGTGAGCACTTTGTTGATGTGGTATGCTACCTAATGTATCAAACGAATGAGGTATCAGGTGGCATTATAATAACACAGCACATCAGCAGAGTTAGCTGTCTCTGTGATCAGGTCTTGCATCATTACACCAGAAAGCAATCAGAAAGCTGCTTGAAACATGGAACTATAGGAAGGAAGAAAAAAAATCCTGAAGCATCTTCAACAAGAATTCACAGAATTAAATGAAACCAGAATATACTGACATCTGTTACATGATACAAGGTAGAAGTTCTAGCCTTACACTGTCATGTAATCTTTTGCAACAAATCCTAGAGCATCCCATGAATAATCAGGCATACACTACATTTGTTTTATACATGTATATTTTTAGCCTCCAGTTTATATTAGCTCTATTAAAGTAGCTTATACTTCCCTCTTTTCTTTCTTGATCCTCTGAACTGCTTCAACAATCAATTTACCTGCAGAGAGGTGTTATCATAAGACCACACACTATTAAGAATGACATTTCAGATTTTGCTCAACAGCTAAATAACAAGGAGAAAAAATGAAAAATCTTTCAAGTTTGTGTTGTACCTTTCACCAAAAGTAGTGATTTTTTTTTCAATCTAGGGACTATGTTAGGAGTATAAGAACACAGGTTTTTCTCCATAACATTTACCTGTGAATTAAATCCATTAGCCATCTGAAAAAAAGTTTCTATCCTTCTTTACTTAGTCCTTCTTAGTTTGATTACAATGAGATAATTGGAGTTTCACCAGGTCTGGAATCAACAGGGCGAGAGGTTTATCCAAAAAGGCAAAGGAGGATGAAGTCTGCAGATACTATCATTCAAATCCCTCAAAAACAGAGGGAAGATGCTATGAGTTTCTTGTTGGCATATTCTGTCTCCTAGACCATTCTGGATCAGCTCAGGTACACAGCTGACACTAAGTGCCCTCTCTCTCGACCACTGAAAGATCTTTCACCATTTCTTTTTTTCCTTACTGCCCACAGCATTATGCTGCACTGAACCCATCTTTCCTTCTTCCTCTACTTCTGTGTTAGATATTTTGCATATTGTGTTTTCCCTGATTCTTCTTTTCATGGAGAAAAACTGACTCAGACTATGTACAAGTAACTCCAGAAGAAAATGAGTAACTGAAATACACTGCATAGAAAAACAGAGATTTATCAACTGATCAGTTGCTCTTGTCATTGCACCCCTTCAGAGAAACAAACAGGGAGAAAAATGTATGGGCAAACCTGGGTGATTCAAGAAGATAAAATTCCCAGTGCAACAAGGTCTTTGAAGTATAGTAGCCTTCTAGCTGAAACACACATGGAATTGCACAGACCTTGGGAGATGTGACAGCCTATTCCCTCTCTGACAGCCTCTTTTCCCTCCTCCTGTCAGCAGCTTGGCTGGCCTGGCAGCTTAGCCCTGGCTCTGCATTACTGCAGCCACAAGATGTGGTGAAAGGCTATTATTGAGCTATGATCCCCTGCCCCAGGCTCCAGTGGGATGATGCTGTAACTGGTTGCTCTCCAGCCAGTCCTCCATTTGACACCATTGTTATCACCAAAATCCCACAAAACTATGTGTTGGGTGCATATGAAATTTCTGCTCTTGTTGCGTGTGTGGGTGGCTATAATGTCTCAGATTCATTTCTCCTACAGTATTTTCATTTGCTGGACAGATTTGGCCATTATCTTTAATAGCCAGCTTACCCCTTTAAGTAGAAACCCCAGTGCACTGGGGTTTTTTGGTTTTTTTCCCATTAAAGTAATGTCTGGAGGAGTCCTTGGACCATCACTTGGCTTTAGCAAGAAACGACGGAGTGAAACTCAGCTGCGAAAGCAAGGTACTGACTGCTCATAACCTGAGCATGACTGATACTACCTTTCAGCTGGTTTTACACTTTTCAGGCTTGAACAAAAATGCTGTGACTAATATTTTAATACATGTAAATTAACATATTGGAGTGACTGGAAACTAACATTTGCAATATGTTTGCCAAAGAAATTGTTACCAACATTCAGTTTACAACAAGTGTTCTAAGCTGCAATTGCAGCATAATTTTTATTTTTCAATGCAAATTATTCTGGTCAGATTTAAGATACAGCACCATCTTATGGATCTTTCTTTATAGATTAATGAGTGCAACTGGTTATCTGCTGGCAAAAATGTTTCTTTGCAAACAAAATGTAGCAGGGCAGAATTATCCATCACTGCACTTTCTGTACACGGGAAAAGCTAGAATGAGCTCTGGAAATGGGAAAGGACATTGTTCTGTCGCACTCACTTTGGCAAATCTTACATTTATCTACCAAGTCTATGCTCAGGATGCCAAGGATTCCCACTACTGTAGTATCACAGCTTTCAACAAGTACTAAAATTTCATGCAAGAGATATCAAAATACTTGAAGTTAATTTCTAAGTCATGATAATAACATATACATTTAAATCTCATTTTATTTGTCTTTTTGTTTCAGGGCTATTCATATGAAATAGGGTCAAATTTTCAAGATTTTTCACCTCAATTTTAAATACTGACTATCTTTGTAAGTTTTCTTTCCATGAAAGTTTAAATTCATTTGCATTTTGATGATTCTGGAAACTCCAGAAAAAGACCCAACAGAACAAAACCAAACGACATTCAAATAGCAAGGACCAGCAATTCTGTTTTCCAGTTTAACAGCCCACTATTTAAGAGATCATTTAATTAAAGGAGGTGTAAATGTGCACTGTCATTTCATGCATTCTTAGTCATAAATGTCAAATAGAATCTTTTGTGACAGTAAAAGCCAGACCTTACCTTTTTTTTCCTTCCATCAGCATTGAGAAAAAAAAAACCTAATTAAATGTATTTTTGCCATTTGTCACTTAGCAAGCAAAGCATCATCTGAGTTTAATGCTTTGGTTTTTGAAGTATTAAATTAAGCATGGAACCAGTGAATGCTTCAACTCATCAGCAGTGACTGAAACCCTAATTCTCCCTACTAATTCAGATAATAATACAAAAACCCTAATTCTCCCTACTAATTCAGATCTGATTATAGGAAAAAAACATATTATCACTTAAAAAAGAACAACCTACAATAAAACTCAACCTCTTTGGGAGCCTATATAAGTATATATTTAACCACAAATACAGGTTTTAGTCTCATCAAACTCAACAGTCTTAAAGTTTTGTAGGTACTTCCTCGACTAGGGTTAAGTTTGCAGGTAAAATGAAGTACCTTCCTGAATGGTGGAAAAAATGTATGTACAATGGATGGATGGATGGATGTGTATGTATTGTACACAAATATTTTAAATTACATGATTGTTATCTAAAATACAGTCTAAAATTCTAGGTACCCTGCCAACAATACAGTGCGTACAGTGAAATCCTAGGAGCTTTGAAACATTAATTGATTTCTAGAATAACTTATGTCTGGGAGTTTGATTCTCTAGGAAGCATAGGTTTCAAAAATCACATTAGACTGTATGTTTGCAACCTTCCTGAAACTTCACCACTGAGGGGCATAGAAGGAGAAAGGTTTTCTTTGTCTTTGGTCATTAAGAGTATGTTGCTGCCTTCTCCCACACTGTCCTATCCCAGGCCGTTTATAGATTTCTGATTTAAAATAAATGTCTTAAACTCCTCTAGAAACCAAGGCACAGCCAGTGCAATGTCCTGATAACAGTGTTGAGGCTTCACATTGAAGCAGTATGATCACACCTTCACCTGTACGATCTTTGTAATCAAAAGATCAGACAGGTGCTGCGGGAGATCAAAAATCCAGCTGCAAAACTTAGTAGGAATGAATGGCAGGTGAATTTTGCATAATTTCTGCCATTCATTTTGTTAACTTTCCCTTTAACACTAATCTCATGCCATGATTTAGCAACCATTCCCCAAAGGTGGTAATCCAAAAATCTGGTTGCAAGACGCAGGACAGCAAAAAGAAATTATATTTGTATTTGTTGTTTGCCTTTGGAATTAGCTTAACACAAATATTTAAAAACATTCTGTATGAAGAAAGTGTCACCTTCTACTTGTTTATCTATTGTGAGGACAAATATGTTTCAGTAAACTTGCACTGAAGCACATTTTCATCTACTGCATTCAAATAAATTTTTTGTGAAAAAAATATAATTAAACTTAAAAAAACAATTAATTTTAAAAATGTACTTAGTAAATGCGCACTTTACTTAAAATTTTTATTAGCTATATGAAAAGTTGCAAAAAAAGTAAAATAAAATATTAGTATTTCCCATGGAGTGTCCTGTGCAGGGCCAGGAGTTGGACTTGATGATCCTGATGGGTCCCTTTCAACTCAGCATATTCTATGATTCTATAAATATGTTCCTACTTTAGAAGCAAATGCAAGAATTACTTATCTGGCAAAGGTTTCCAACACTCTTTTCAGCTTACTGCCAAGCAGAAATTTGGTAGTTTCAGAAAAATCATGTCAGGGTTTCATTCAAGTCAAATTAAAGTCTTACCTGTCTTGATTTTTTAGTGATTTTATGGCAGCCTTCCTGACAGAGTCACCAGATGACAGAAGATGATAAAATGCTGAAGAGCCAATGTGACATTATAAAAAGATGCACATAGCAAAAGGTGGCAGTACCAAGCTGAAGTTCGTGGGAGTCCAGGATCCCAAACTGTAATATTGCCTTCGAAGCCATGAGATCTGGGCAAAGCCAGACTCACATTGCACTCTTTTTAACTATGACAAGGCATTAGAGCACAACCACTTCAACTTCCCTCCACAAGCAGAACGACAGGAGGTTTTGGGAGGGGGTGGGGGAATATGAAAGCTGAATTCTTAATATACTAACTGCAGGTGATGAATTTAAGGATAACATATCCAGATGCTGTTGAGATTGTAGAAAATTACATGAACAATGCAACTTCATGTTGTAACCAAAAATTTCCTGGGAAAAGGATCATCAGGTCACCTACGAGAGGAATGCACTGAACTGTATTAAAATTACACTGAAACTGTACTAAAACAACTATATTGAAATCACATCTTCAGCTAACCCATTCCTGTTAGAAGACTAAGAGACTGAGAGCATGAGAAAGCAGAAAATTTTCAAATGGTGATGGAGAGAAGAGTGCCATGTCGCTTCCACGTATGTGGTTTAAATTATTGTGCTGGTGCAAAATAAACATAAAGAAATATTTTATCCAAGTCTAGCCACAGAATAGTAATTAAAAAATAAGTGGTTAAGAAATGGTTCCAGTTTGCTAGGTCTAAAAATATTCCCCTTCAGAAAGACTATAAGAAGGTCTTCTAAAGGATAAATCCAGACACTAACAAGACTTCTCTTATCCCTGGATTAAAAATGATTATATTCTGGCCTATCCAACTAGCAACTTCCTCAAAGTTCAAAGGCAGGGCAGAGTTTAGGAGCCTTTGGAAAACAAAAGGACAAAAGTCCGCTGAAGAGAAAAAAGGGGCTATTTCTGTCAGCAGTGGACTTTGAATCAAGTCCTAACCTGTCAAGATTTACATTCAAAACATGGACAACTGGTATGATTAGAAGACTTTTCAAAGAGGCACAATCACAGTGACAAGCTTTTTGCCCTTTCCAGAGCACAGCCCTTGGGTATGCTTGGTACAGCTGCCTCTATCTGCATTCTCTGCAACGTTTTCCTGTGCAATAAAGTATGTAAGCTGTTTGGAAGGGATTCTTCTGGGAGATATATCAAATTCAAACTCGTACATAGGCATCTGAGCAGATTATGACTGTCTGAGTACTCAAAATGCAGATTTCAACCCTGAGAGGAGGGATTCTTTTTGTTTTGACCATATGACGTGAAAGGTTTGACAATGTGTTCAAACACTCTCTTCATCACCAAACAGAAAATGACCACATATATCACTCCATAAGGGTTTGAATCAAGCTGGTTTCTTCACATGCAATGGAAAGATGTGGTCAGAACTACAAGGTTCTCTTGATATCATTTCAAAGTCTTGAAGAAATTTCCATACAGTCTCACCATCCTTTCAGAATGGTTTGATTAAACAGTTAGTCTTGTTTGCCATGTAGGAGTATTTTCTTTACATGAATCACTGAATTAATGACCCTCCGTACCATTTATTTCATTATCCAGAATCTGACAAAACAAACATTGACTGGTGTTCTAAACATTAGGGCATGATTGTTTAAAGTTAATCTGTTTTCTTTTCCAGAAAGATGATTCTCATCTCGTCGGTCAGTGCAGTGCAGAATAGGGCCATATTAAATGACAGGTCATTTCCATAACAAATGGAATGGAAGATATGAAAAGGACATTGTCAATCCACCTGAACTCCAATTCACACCTTAAAGGAAGACAAATTCATTGTAAGTGACTAGACTGAGACTGAATTCCAGAGTTCAGAACAAACAAGAAATAACTTTCCTGAACTGTGCAGGCAGTCACACATCATGATACTCAGTTACAGGCCTAGTTCTGGGTAAGAGTCCATACAAACGTCATTTTTGGATAATTTTGATTAATTATGTACACAGCCAGGGACCCAAGTTCACCCAGGAAACAAAATTAACTGCATAATAATACTCTCAAAATATTTTCAAGTAGATGATATGCAAAACTGCAGGCTTGCACAGTGGAAAGAATTAGAAAGGCTGAGCCCCTTCTGCATCCCTGTTATCGCTCTCCCCTCCTCACCCCTACTCCTTTCACAACCACAGCGCTGTTCTCACTGGCAATATCACTGCTCCAAACCCCTGCTTTGACTAGAGCGGGACCACATTTCTAGCACATTCAGAATGACATTGGTGGCTGTTCAGTTCACAGTGTTAGGAAAACGAGGCAGCTCTGTCATTGGACATATTAAAAGGACAATCATATATAAGCTCATAAATTCTATCTGTTCAGCATGATGTGGTAAAACGTGCTTACATCTGACAGTGGCAGTTTGGGAAAAGTGTATTTTGAGTGTATCCACTGCCTATGCAGGAAGACTAAAAGGTCAGGTAGTCCACAGAAAGCTGAGCAGGAGGAAGAGAATTGCTTTTTATAAAAAAACCTCCTTTTATAAATAGGGAAGGAATAAATGGTTTTTCATGTTTGCTGCAGACAGGTGAGACTAATATGTCCAAACTGCTCATGGAAATCGTGTAGATTTTGGTGGCTCCGAGCTCATTACTAGCAAGAGGCTGAAAACTCCTGCTCTTGCTCTTGCTCACGGCATCTCCCAGTCATTGTCCCCTCTTGTTCCTGTTCTCCTCTTTGCAGGACTCGAACCAAGCTCCAAGGCAATGCTGAAGGGCGTAGGAAAATGAGGTACTTGGTTTCCTCTGCTCAGGTCCAAAAAGCGCCTGAAGTTCTCAGCAGGAGCATGCCCTGCAGTGCTTCCTGGAAGAGAGATGGGGCCTGGATGACCTGCTTCCCTGAAAACCCACCTTGTGCTTCCTTCTCCATGCCCAGGTATGAAGTGGAGAACCAGGTCATGACCCCTTTGCAAGTGCCTGTTCTCTTCAGCATAAAAAGATGGGCCCCGTGTTGGTTTTTTTCAGGTAAGTCCATTTTGCACCAGACAGATTCCTCTCAGGGTCCTTCCCTCCAACACAGGGAGAGTTCTTAAGGTCCGCCCTTGTCTTGACTGAGCAGAACAGCTCCAATAGGAAAGGGAGTGGAGGCAAAGTGGTTGTGTCGTCCTGCATGCCCAGGAATTGAGTCAACACAGTGCAGGGTGAGCAGGGACAGAGTTTGGGATCTTTGGAAAAGCAGTAACACAGTCTAGGCTGCATGGCACAAGTTTTGAGAATGGGAGGCTTGGGGTAACATTAAGACAAGCTCTCAGAATTGAAAAAGTTCAATGTTGAAAATATTTGCCTAGGAAGATTAAATACTAGAAGGTACTAAGAAAAAGGTTAGACAAGCGTCAGTCACAAATTACTTAGGTGTAGCAGATCTTATTTTGGAGGAAAAATACAATCCCAATAACTTCTTAAGTTCCTTTCCAAGTCTACTTTCTATTATTGTTTTTAGAACTGAATGGGGCTTAAGCAAGCACATTCCTCTGGAAATTCCAGAGGACTCCATGGAACAGGATTCCATGGAACTCACTAGCTATGTCTGGTGGTATCACATGTGCAGCATGTCCTATAAAAGATACCACATTCCACTGTGTCACTGGAAAGACCCCACACCACCCACAACAGTGAGTCCTCTGTCATCTGGGCTTGCTAAGAAACCAGGTATTTCAGAAAGTAGTAACAGTACCTGGTAATGCTACCTGTGTCTTGATGATAACAGCCACATGAAAGTATTAATATATTATGGCTATGCAATAGCTACTTAATGGCTCTACATTCCTTGAGGTTGCTAATCCACAAGTTCATTAACCTATAACAAGACTAATTTTTAGATTTTCACTGGCATTATTAAGCTAACAGGACAACAGACTCTGTGGTGTACAGGATCCTAATATCCTTGCCAATAAAGACAGGTTGTGAGGTAGAGAGGTTTCTTGTAGATAGAAGCATTCCTTTAAAAAAATGAATTTGTATATTTCTTTAGGATTTTAAAGGAGATATTTGTGTCATTTTTTCAACCCCACACATAAAAATCTAATTTGTAAGTATTTGAGCTTAAGGTGTAGAGAACACTACCTTTCAGACACAAGGCTACCCTGAAACAAATTAATTCAAAAATCTCAATTTTATAGAATAGCTGTTAGTACTAAGAGATGATGTGACACAAATTTTAATATGTCCTCTTAGTGATAACCTACTCTTAACATTGCTGCTGCACAGCTTGTGAGTAATGCAGTGCCACCAAAATGTCAGAGTAGGGCATATGATTAGCATTTTCTCATATATTTCTGTACATTTACATACATATGCACGAGCTAAACATGAGCTACAGAACTGGGACCTAAGTGTGGAAATACTTGGATCTAACCTAGGGTTTTTTTTTTTATATGGATCAGCTCTTGCCATCACTTATGCTGGTCAGCTGCCCCTGGAGACTCAACTGTGGAGTTTTGGGTTAGATAGTACAAAAAGATTCTTTACATGGAGGGTGGTTGGACACTGGAATGGGCTCCCCAGGGAAGTGGTCACAGCACCAGCCTGACAGAGTTCAGGAAGCATTTGGACAATGCTCTCAGGCACTTGGTGTGACTCTTGGGGGTGGTGCTGTGCTGGTCCAGGAGTTGGATGATCCTTGTGGGTCCCTTCCAACTCAGCATATTCTGTGATTCCATGATTCTGTGAACTGAGAAGACAACGGGAATTTCTCTTAAGGGCTAGGAAAGCTGGTTAAGAATCAAGCATGTGGATGCTCTTTGATCCTTCCTATGCTCTTATCTGAGACTTATCTAACTCATGAACACCAGCATCAAATTCTGGCGTGCCAAAAGGAAATATCAGGACATAAAAGCCATTTTGTTTAATGATTACTCACAGGGAGTCAGATCAAATGGAATAGTTTGGGAGGAATGCTGTCCCAAACTCTGAAATTCTGGTATACATCAGTGGAGCAAAGGTGTTTAAGTAGGAGAAGAAGAATATATTACACAATGTCTGCAAAAGAAAGTTGAGATGAACAAGAAAGGCTTTGAAGCAGAGTAATGGCGTGATGGTGGCTGCAGGAGTGCAACCTCTCCATCTTCTAAGCCTGTGAATGCTCTGCCACTTGCTTGTCTGGTTGAGAAGACCAAAGAAATAAATCCCATATTTTCAGGCAGTCAGAAAGAAGCTGTCTGAATATTTATGCAGAGAGTCCCACAACCTGTATTGTGCTATAGTGAGACTCACTATGAAGTAAACAGGTGGCAAACCTGGTCTTCAAGGAAATCTCTATTTTGTCAACACAAGCTGAAGAGCTCTGTTCATTGCAAGTCAGTCATTACTACTACTCATTTTACGTGTGGTCAACACCACAATGTCTAGTGATTTCTTTCTACAAATTCCCATCCAAATACTTGAATCTACACCTGAAATTAATGGAGAGGTATCATCTGACATGCCTTTGGGAGAAAAGCATTCCTGAAATGCAATGAATTTATATTATATTCCAGAAATGAAACCAGCAGAAATTTTTAGCCACCTCCTGCAAACTCTTCACAAAGGATTAAATTAATCTTCTATGGAAAATCTGGAGGACTGGAAAATGTATCAGCCATGCACAAACTTTTCGTACCTTAGAGGTGAGCACTACAGTGGTAGTGGTACACGAATGCTGATAAATTTATTTTTCTGAAGATTTATTGAACACAGATCATCAGGAAAAGAATGTAAGTTCTTTAGAACTTATATTCTTCCAAGCAGATTGTAAATCCACATTAACAATACCATAGGCCCCTAGAGCATCTTTATTATATGTTTTTGCCTAGGCAAAAACTCATACATACAAATGGACAACAGTGTCAACAAATGCCTTCAGAAGCAGTAAGCAAGGCTACAAAAACAATACATGCTCGACTTAACCATCTAATTATTAAAAAAAGAAACTCCATAAATATCATAAAAGATATGTTTTTCTACTTTACTTTTAGGTTTTGTACTTTTGAGGAAGTATTCTGTCATGCTTTCCAGTTTTTCTCCACAAGTTCATGGTATAAAAACAAAGGTGGTCACACTGGGTAAGGGAAAGGGGGAGGCAGTACTTCACCCACCACTCAGCGCTGCCTGGTGTGGTACATTCTCATGAAAAAGCCATTACAAAGGACCCTAGAAACATCACTGTCATGTCTGGTTTTGGCTATAACCTGCTTACAAATAACATAAGGTGAGACTTATGCTTGGTCACATGGTTTGGCAATCCAAAACATTAGAGAAAAATAGTACAAGAAGTGTCTAAAATGACAAAGCAATGCATGAAGCTAAAACTCCTTACTGTGAACTACTGAGCCTCAAAATAATAATGAATTTTATGACCAATAGACAGTTACAGGTGAATTACAAGGCACTGATTCTCTACTAGGAAATTTTTACTGAGCATATATTCTTATATACCTTAATTTTAGCCACATATTTTCTCAAATGAAGGATTCAAAACCATAGTTATAATTTTTATGTCTTGGAAAAAAAAATCTTAAATCAGTTCAAAAATGATTTTTTCACCACTAGGTATTTTATTGCTTCTTTTATCCCCTAAATAGCAAACCTTACCAACAATATCCTCATTTCATTGCCATATAAAAAAGAACAATCCCATTCTTAACACCATTTTTTTTAGACTAATATATTCTACAAACTAAGTAAGTCAGAACATAATATCTAGGCAGAAAAAATTGCAGTTGAATGAGTGCAATTGTATATACATCTGAGCTGAGGTTGGACAAATTGAAGAGTAAATACAAATAAAATGGTTTTGGTTAGATTTTCTTAATGAGAAATAATGATTGACTTTTCATTTTTGTGGTTGGATGTTTGTAAGCTTATAGGTATTTGAATATAAATATTATGCATTGAAATCTGTGCACTTTGTGCAAATGTGGCTGAGCAGCATTTGAACACAAGCATCTGAGGAATTCAGGGACAAGTCCTGGCTGTTTCCTATAAGACTGATACCACCATTGTTTGATGGTAGCATTATCAGTAAGGTACAAAAAGGGCTCCAGAAAGGTAGCTTTTGTGCTCTGCAGAAATGTTGAAACTATATATTTGGAAAATATGCTCTACATTTAAATGCACCAGATGAAAAGTACCACCAAGAATCAACAAGAGATCAGAACCAAAAATGCAAATAATGTTAGACAAGAGTAGCTTTACAGAATGGAAATACACAACATCAAATAATGGGTTGTGATACAAGTAATGGCAGAAGGCAAGGGTGTTCATCCTAAGATGTTAGATATGCTGATAGATATTGTCAATTCATTTTACCAATGTACCCAATTCCAAGCTGAGAACATTCTATTTTGAGCCTCATCTGATGGAAAACAAAATCTAAATTGTTCTTGTTTTCATCTTCTTCCCCAAATAAGGAGATACGGGGAAAAAAGCTGAGGCCTGAAAGCAATGCATGAGACTTTTGCTTACTTGCTAGAGGTCCTTTGCATGCAGCTCTAGGGGAGACATGGATGTTTTAAGTAGTGGAAGAAAGCAAAGAGCACTCCTATCTTCAGTAAAGACTACAAGAAAAGAATAAAGAATAAAAGAATTACGAACCAGTCAGCCTCACTTTGATCCCTGGGAAGATGATGGACCAAATAACTCTGGAAACTGTTTCCAAACATATTCAAAGCAGAAAAGGGAGGGGATAGCCAACGTGGATCTATGGAGGAGAAATTATGCTTGAGCAACCTGATAGGCTTCCATGACTGAGCAACTAGCTTGGTGGATGAGCAGAGAGCAGTGGACATTGTTTGTCTTGACTTCAACCAGGCTTTCAACACCGCCTCCCTCCCACAGCATTCTCACAGACAAACTGATGAAGTGCATGCTGGCTAGGTGGGAACACTAAGCTGCCCGGCCTAAAGGTTTGTGATCAGTGGCACAAAGATCACCTGAAAGCCAACCAGTAGTGCTGTACGCAGGGACTGATACTGTGACCAATGCTATTTAACATCTCCATTAACGACCTGGATTATGGGACACAGCCCACCCTGTGGCAGTTTGCAGACACTGTGAACTTGGGAGGAGTAGTTGATACTCCATGGGCTTGTGGGACTGTTCAGGTTGTGTGACTCAACAAGCTGGAGAAAATGGCAAACAGGAATCTCAAGAAGTTCAACAAAGGGAATTGCAAAGTCCTGCACCTAAAGGATGAAAACCCCCATGCATCAGTGCAGGCTGGGGGCTGGCTTCTGAAAGCAGCTTTTCAGAAAGATTTAAGTTTTTGTGGACACCAAGCTGAACATGAGCCAGCAATGCACTCTTGCAGCAAGGAAGGCCAACAGCCTCCTTGGCTGCATTAGAATGAGTGCCACCAGCAGGTCAAGAGTATGATCCTTCTCTCCTCAGCACTGGAGAGGCCACATCCGGAGTGCTGGGCTCCACGGTACAAGAGGAACGTGGACATACTGGAGCAAGAAAAAGGTCAGGAAGGTGATTAATGATTTGGAACATGTGAGCTATTGTGGAGAGGCTGAGAAAGGTGGGATAGTTCAACTTGGAAAAGAGGAGGCTCAGGGGAATCTTATCAATTTATAAATTCCTGATGGAGGGGAATAAAGAACACAGAGCCAGACACTTCTCAGTGATGCCCTGGGAAGGATAAGAAGTAATGGGCACAAAATGAAAGACAGGAAATTAATTCTGTTTAGAAAAAGGAAAAACCTTTTTTACTGTGAGAGTGGTCAAACATAGGCATGAACTGCCCAGGGAGATCATGGAGTCTCCACCCTTGAAGATGTTCAAAACCTGACTGAACTCAGTCCTGGACAATCTGCTCGAGGTGACCCTGCTCTGCTAGTTGGACTAGATAAGCTCAGAAAGTTCCTGTCCACCTTAACTCTGATTTTGATACATAGTGTGAAAGAAAGTAAGAGAGACATCTCCCCTCTACAAAGGTTCAGGCAGCTAGTGGAGCAACCATAACCCTTTCTAAAGAGTTATGTAATCTTATGTATGACAACATGACCATCCTGGCCTTAATGCAGCAGTAGTTGAAAGATGACTCTGCTGGACTGAGCCACTACATTTAAAATTTTTTGGGACCTGACTGCTTTAAAGTTTCATAGAAGTCATATCCCAATTTGTGCTTTGCATATCTTTAGTGGCAAGGTTTTGGTAGTGTTACTTTATTTTTACTTGCTATTAGAATGAGAACAAGTTTTTGCAAAAGGCATCCACAAATCTGAGTGGATATTGTATTCCTCTTAGTGAAAAAGTCATTTACAGTAACCATATTTTTTATGGAACTACCTCTTATCTACTACAGGACTAGCACTACTTGCAACGGAGACACAAGCACTGGCACGTGACTGGTGATGGTGGTCTCACAAAAACTGGCTTTAGCAATTACTGCGCTGAGGAAATGTGACCAGAGATGTTCAGTTGGTTGACATTTATGCTTTTGCATTTCACAGATTTTGCCTACTATTGTCAGCTAATGTTAAGGAAACAAGCCACCCATATAAATAGCCCACCTATTTCTGTATGAGTGCTACACTTTGCACCCAAACTGTGAAGAAAGCCTGTGTGTTTGTTAGCATAACTCTCCCTCAGTGTTCCCGTCGTTCCCCTGGTAGAGATCCAGAGGCAGAAGAATCCAGACTCTTTAATGCCTAATGCTGCCATCTAGCTAATAGCTGCTGCCCACAACAGGAGGAATTCCACCTTCTGAGAGCTGGTTCTCTAGGGAGGTAACTGACAGCTTTAAAGATCCTTTCCTAAATTTGCAGTACTGGGCACTTCAAAATATTGATAATGGACTAGAGTACTTCACCATTTTAAACCCAGTCCAGCTCATACAGTGAGAATTGGGTTGGCTGCCTGAGTTCGTTGAGTTTTCATGCGGGGCTTTGAAAACTTGCCACTGCTAACGAACAGGGCCTGGCGCAGTGTGGACATGGCCTCATCTGCCATTGTTTTAGAGCAGCATACAGCCACGGCCTTTCTGTGCGCCAGTCCATCCCTCCAGCCTTTGTCCTCCTAGCCCCGGATACTTACCTGTTCGGTAGTTTCCCTTGTCCTCCCAGAGTGTGGGTGTGTAGGGAGTGAGAGAAGGATTTGTTGATCCACAGGAAAACCGATGTCCCTTCCCTCCCCAGGCCTCCCTTCTCAGGAGGCACTGACCAGACTCCAGAAATTTGGCGCTCACATGGTGAAGTCTTTCTTTTAGAGAGTGCTAGTGGTAGGCTTTTGTATGGTTTGCACAGCCTTAACTGTGACAACAACCACTGTGACTATGCACCTGTCTGGATCATCAGATAGTCTGGAGAAACGATTTCAGAGAGAGGTGAACTACCTATTTGTGGCTGCAAGCTTTCAGCAGAAGTAACCTGCAAGAGCAATGTACACTTCAGCATCAGCCCGCCCGCCACCTCATAAACGCACGGCTTCGGTGACTTCCCCTTCTGGGGCCATTTGACATGCCTCTCGTTCCCCCACCAACACTTGGCAGAGCATGCCAGCGAGGTTCGGGATCGGCGGCGAGCACAGCCCCCGCTCTGCCCTTCCAGTAGGGAGTCCCGCCGTGTGTCCGAGCCGACGGCGAGCAGCGGGCGCGCTTCCCACGCCGGCCGGGACGCGGGGCAGGGAGCACCGCACCAGCCGCTGCCAGGGCCGGCAGGGCCCGAGCGGAGCCAGGGCTCCCCTGGCCAGGGCTGCCCCTGTCGTTGGGAGAAAACCGTGCCGTGCCGTGCCGTGCCGTGCCGTGCCGTGCCGTGCCGTGCCGTGCCGTGCCGTGCCGTGCGCTGGGGTGCGGTGACGGGTGCGGTGTCATGGCAGTGACTGCCCATCCGGCCCCGTCCCGGGCACTCGCGGGCCGCTGCCTTCGCCGGGGCGGGCGGAGATGTTAGCCCGGCCCCGGTCCCGCCTCTGCCTCCGCCGGGAGCCGCTCGGAGCAATTCCCACGGCAACCCAGGCTCGACCCCCTTCCCAAACCCCGCCTCTGCTCCCCGCCCCGCCGCTCCTGCCCGGCGGCCGCCGCCGGTCGGAAACAGTCCGTGTGTAAACTCGACGTGTCCGGAAAGGTGCGCGGAG